>CM044356.1:213326435-213506435 GCA_024294585.1 Vipera latastei
CAGACAAGTGCCCATGATTTCTGGGGGTAAGCTGTTCCACTGGTTGATTGTCCTCACTGTCAAGAAGTTTTTCCTTAATTGCAGGTTGCTTCCTCTTTGATCAGTTTCCAGCCATTGTTTCTTGTCCTTCCCTCTGGTGCTTTGGAGAATAGTTTGACCCAGTGGTGGGATTCAAATACGTGAACAGCCAGTTCTCTGTGTGGATGCTGCTTCTGGAAGTCCATTCTGGGCCTGGGCAACAAAAAATTAGCTACCGGTTCTGCCGAAGTGGTGCAAACTGGCTGAATCCCACCACTGGTCGTAAGTCATGACAGTCATAAAGGTGGTTTTATGGCTTTTCTTTGTGGTGGTCATTCAGTGAATCCACAGACATTAAGTGAATACTGCAGTCATTAAGCAAACCTATTGCTATGGGGTGTTTTTGCTGAAAATGGGAAGGAAATGTCAGTTTTTGGCAAAAAAAAAAAGATCGTAATTCGTGGCCCTGTGACCACGGGACACTGCAAACGGCCATAATTACAGGCTGGTCACCTGAGGTGGCAGCCCTCAGAATTTCAGAACCTGATTTTAAGTACCTTTTGAGGGAGCCATCGTAACTTTGAACTGTTGCTAAGCGACCGGTCGTAAACCGAACACTACTTGAAGTGTAGTTGTTAGTCTGTCAGATTCGAGATGTGGGGTAGCCCCGCAATAAAACAACCCTCGATTTAACCTAAGCACCAAATGATTAAAAATTAAGTTAAATGAATAGTATACAAATGTAGCAATCTACAGCAGTCTTTTTTTTTTACCGCCCCGGGTTGAAAGTTTATAATTATTGGGAGCTTTTGAATGTATTAAACCTGATCTTCAGAACCATATGGTCGAAAGCCAGAGAAATGGAGCGGGGAAATTGTGGTTAATATAACAAGCTCTCTTGAGTGAGGTGAGAAAGGATCTCGAGGTATGCGATTTAGACATTATCTGGTACAGCAAAGTGCTAAGTGGTGTTAAACTATTGAAAATGCTTTCTCTCAGGATATGAAGTTATTTCATTATTTTACTTTTTCTGGACACAAAACGAAATGCAGCTGACGAGAGCATTGTCTATGTTGATGAAGACACTCAATCATCCATGCAAAGGGATCCAAAAGTTGAATCACGACAATTAGACTAAATTTTTGTTAATTTGGGATGTTTCGCTGCTCATCCAAGCAGCTTCATCAATCAGAGCAAGCTAGTTAGGCAGAAAGTGGTTGTACTTTAATAACTCTCGGCACACCAACTTCAGGGATTTCCTCCCCAAAATGCATTGCAACATATTGTAGGAAGTCAAGAGAAGGACATATTTTGGGGAATATTAAAAAGGCAGAATATTATATTTCCCCAAAGGATCTTAAAGGCAGAAAAGCAGACCCAGGTTTTTTCTTAATATCCCAAACAGAAACTAGGCAGAGGCCAGCTCTGTAGAAATGCAGATTTGATAATCCCATTCAGAAAGACTGAGGCCCCATTCATGAGCAAATAATGCCTGCAGAAATCCATTCAAGATGGGAACTTTCAAAATCACTTGCAGCAAAACTGATAGCTAACAATAGCAGAGTGATAGGATTAGTACCAGCAACCCCTCATCCAAAAATCCAACACAGGACATAGCCCTGAGACACAGCCCCACAGAAGCAGGACATGACCTTTAGGACACAATAGGATTAACCCACCACCATCAGAATAAAAAAAATGACATTCTCAAAAGCTCAGGTCAAAGTTCATGCCACAGGAACAACTACAAACCCCAAAGCCCAAGAAGGTATAAAACCCCACCATTCCCAGCAACATGTAGTCAGCTGCCCACAGAGCCACATGTCTTGCGGTTTTGTTCTTCAATAAACTACAACCTTCTTTCTAAAGCAGTCTCCATTTTGTTTATTCCTGGCTTGGACTGGATCCTGATGAAGATTTTTCTTTCAACAATATCAATAAATATCCAATCATCCAGGACAAAGGTTTCTAAAGGTTGAATCACGGCAACTGGACCAAACTTTGTTATCTGAGACATTTTGCTGCTCATCCAAGCAGCTTCATCAATCAGAAGAAGCTAGTTAGGCAGAAAGTTGTTGGAATGTACTAACTCTTGGCATACCAACCTCAGGGGTTTCCTTCCCAAAATGTATTATAATATGTCAATGAAGACTCTCAATCATCCAGGCTAAATGTGTCTAAAGGTTGGATCATGGCAATTGGACTAATTTTTGGTTTATTTGAGACGTTTTGCTGCTCATCCAAGCAGCTTCATCAGTCAGAGCAAGCTAGCTGGGGAAAAAAAAAACATTTTCTGTAGATTAATTTTCCTTTTGGATAACCTTAAACAATATTTATCCTCTTCTTGGGATTGACTAAGGGGGCTACATCCAGGCTTCAATGTCTTTGGAAGTTCAAATGATAAATTTTGATGCTTTGGGCATCTGAACTTCTTTGCTTGCAGAGAAGACATCAGAAGACCTCTTCAGTATTCAACCCAAGGCTTAACTGGTCCAGCTTTCAGTTCCATGCTGGGTCATCTACATATCTGTCAGAACCCAATGAGCAGGATATGATTATATTAACAGCCTCCAGCTTGTTATCAATCACAGCTGGCCTTATCTTTCGTTATCTTTCATTAATTCCTCCAATCCCCCCCAAATGGGTAGCACATGCTGTACTTTAAGAGCATTTATTTACCAGATGAATTTATGTGGCTGCCCAACTCACACCAAAGGCAGAAGCTTGTCCACCCCAAGATAAAACACCCAGACACAAACTAAGAAGTTTGATATATGCAGTGAGACATGTGCAGATCTGTACATTGGGGAAACAAAACAATCACTTCATGAACACATGACACAACATAGGAGAACAAACCCATCAGGAGAAGATTCAGAAGTCCACTCTTTTGAAGACAGCAAAGTCTTCAAAGACAGAGCGGGCCGTGGTTTGAAAGAAGGGTCAAATAGGCCATCTGTGTCAAACCTGAACAGCCCTTTCTCAATAGGGGCAGAAGGATACAACAACATCTATCTCCAGTCTACAACACAGTCCTTTCAGCAGTTCCAAGAAGGCTCCACACCCATTTGCACCACTTTGGTGACCTTGAGGACACAGATAAACTTCCAAGCAGGCTCAATGACTCTCTAAAAGAATGCAAATGATCAGCTGTCTGCAAGGAGTATAAATCCTTCCCTTCCCCATCATCCAGTCAGAATCGAAGAAGCTTCCTGGATGAGAAGCGAAATGTCCTCAAAGAAAAACAAGAAGATCCAGTTGCCTCTTGAAAAAGGAACTTTGAGACAACCATGACCCGGATGACTGAGAATCTCCAAAGCCATTTAATTCACACCAAAGTAACTCTGATCTGTTTAAAACATTAAAGAACTACAACATAGAAACCCATAAAACCCACCTCACCCACCCATGGTGGCAACAACACAATCAAATCAATTATTTGATCATCTCCATTTCCATTCATGGTCCCTGGTGACAAAAATCACATCTTCAGGGCCTTTCAGAAAAACAACAGTGTGAGGGCCAATTGTACATCATGTTGTTGTTAGTTGCGAAGTCGTGTCCGACCCATTGCGACCCTATGGACAATGTTCCTCCAGGCCTTCCTGTCCTCTACCATCTTCCGGAGTCCATTTAAGCTCACACCTACTGCTTCAGTGACTCCATCCAGCCACCTCATTCTCTGTCGTCCCCTTCTTCTCTTGCCCTCAATCTTTCCCAGCATTAGGCTCTTCTCCAGTGAGTTCTTCCTTCTCATTAGGTGGCCAAAGTATTTGAGTTTCAAATTCAGGATCTGGCCTTCTAAAGAGCAGTCAGGGTTGATCTCCTCTAGGACTGACCGGTTTGATCGCCTTGCAGTCCAAGGAACTCGCAGGAGTCTTCTCCAGCACCATAGTTCAAAGGCTTCAATTCTTTGGTGCTCAGCCTTTCTTATGGTCCAGCTTTCACTGCCATACATTGCAACTGGGAAGACCATAGCCTTGACTATACGCACTTTTGTTGACAGGGTGATGTCTCTGCTTTTTAGTGTGCTGTCTAGATTTGCCATGGCTTTCCTCCCAAGGAGCAAGCGTCTTTTAATTTCTTGGCTACAGTCCCCATCTGCAGTGATCTTGGAGCCCAGGAAAATAAAATCTGTCACTACCTCCATTTCTTCCCCATCTATTTGCCAGGAATTGAGAGGGCAGGATGTCATGATCTTGGTTTTCTTAATGTTTAGTTTCAACCCAAGTTTTGCACTCTCCTTCTTCACTCGCAACAAGAGGCTCTTTAGTTCCTCTTCACTTTCTGCCATTAGAGTGGTATCATCTGCATATCTTAGGTTGTTGATGTTTCTTCCTGCTATCTTAATTCCAACTTTTGATTCATCTAGCCCTGCCTTTCTCATGATGTGCTCTGCATATAAGTTAAATAGGCAAGGCGACAGTATACAGCCTTGCCGGACTCCTTTCCCAATTTTGAACCAATCAGTGGTTCCGTGTCCAGTTCTCACTGTTGCTTCTTGGCCCGCATATAGGTTTCTCAAGAGACAAATAAGATGGTCTGGTATGCCCATCTCTTTAAGGACTTGCCACAGTTTGTTATGGTCCACAGAATCAAAGGCTTTAGCATAGTCAATGAAGCAGAAGTAGATGTTTTTCTGGAACTCTCTAGCTTTCTCCATGATCCAGCGTATGTTAGCAATTTGATCTCTAGTTCCTCTGCCTCTTCGAAATCCTGCCTGTACTTCTGGTAGTTTTCGATCCACATACTGCTGGAGTCTAGCTTGTAGAATTTTAAGCATAACTTTACTAGCATGAGAAATGAGTGCAATGGTGCGATAGTTTGAACATTCTTTGGCACTGCCTTTCTTTGGAATTGGAATGTAAACTGATCTTTTCCAATCCTGTGGCCACTGTTGAGTTTTCCAAATTTGCTGGCAAATTGAGTGTAGCACTTTTACTGCATCGTTTTTTAAGATTTTGAATAGCTCAGCTGGAATACTGTCACCTCCACTAGCTTTGTTGTTGCTCAGCTTTTCTAAGGCCCACTTCACTTCACATTCTAGGATGTCTGGCTCGAGGTCAGTGACCACCTCATTGTGATTATCAGGGACGTTAAGCTCATTCTTGTATAGTTCCTCTGTGTAATTTTGCCACCTCTTCTTAATCTCTTCTGCCTCTGTTAGGTCCCTGCCATTTTGGTCCTTTATCATGCCCATTTTTGCATGAAACGTTCCTTTCATCTCTCCAATTTTCTTGAAAAGATCTCTGGTCCTGCCTATTCTATTGTTTTCTTCTATTTCTTTGCATTGTTCATTTAAGAAGGCATTCTTATCTCTTCTAGCTATTCTTTGGAATTCTGCATTTAATTGGGCATATCTTTCTTTTTCTCCCTTGCCTTTCGCTTCCCTCCTTTCCTCAGCTATTTGCAAAGCTTCCTCAGACAGCCATTTTGCTTTCTTGCATTTCTTTTTCTTTGGGATGGTTTTGGTTGCTACCTGTTGTACAATGTTGCGAACCTCTGTCCATAGTTCTTCAGGCACTCTGTCTATCAGATCTAATTCCTTAAATCTATTTGTCACCTCTACTGTATATTCAACAGGGATATGATTTAATTCATACCTGACTGGCCTAGCGCTTTTCCCTACTTTCTTTAATTTAAGCCTAAACTTTGCAACAAGAAGCTCATGGTCTGAGCCACAGTCAGCTCCTGGTCTTGTTTTTACTGACTGTATAGAGCTTCTCCATCTTTGGCTGCAGAGCATATAGTCAATCTGATTTCTGTGTTGACCGTCTGGTGATGTCCATGTGTAAAGCCGTCTCTTGGGTTGTTGGAAAAGAGTGTTTGCTATGACCATCGTATTCTCTTGACAAAATTCAATCAGCCTGTGCCCTGCTTCATTTTGTACTCCAAGGCCAAACTTGCCTGTTATTCCAGTTATCTTTTGGCTTCCTACTTTAGCATTCCAATCCCCCATGATGATAAGGACATCATTTTTGGGTGTTAGTTCTATAAGGTGCTGTAGAGCTTCATAGAACCAGTCAATTTCATCCTCTTCAGCACCGGTGGTTGGGGCATAGACTTGGACTACTGTGATATTGAATGGTTTGCCTTGGATTCGAACTGAGATCATTCTGTCATTTTGAGGATTGTATCCCAGTATTGCTTTTCCTACTCTTTTATTGACTATGAAGGCTACTCCATTTCTTCTGAGGGATTCTTGCCCGCAGTAGTATACCTGATGGTCATCTGAATTAAATTCACCCATTCCTGTCCATTTTAGTTCGCTGATACCTAAGATGTCGATGTTTAGTCTTGTCATCTCTTGTTTGACCACGTCCAGCTTTCCTTGATTCATGGATCTTACATTCCAGGTTCCTATGGAGAAAAAATCTTTACAGCATCGGACTTTCCTTTCACCACCAGACATATCCACAGCTGAGCGTCCTTTTGGCTTTGGCCCAGTCACTTCATTCTTTCTGGCGCTACTAGTACTAGCCCTCTGCTCTTCCCCAGTAGCATATTGGACGCCTTCCGACCTGAGGGGCTCATCTTCCAGCATCATATCGTTTTGCCTTTTGGTACTGTCCATAGGGTTTTCATGGCAAAGATACTGGAGTGGTTTGCCATTTCCTTCTCCAGTGGATCACGTTTTGTCAGAACTCTCTGCTATGACCTTTCCGTCTTGGGTGGCCCTGCACAGCATAGCTCATAGCTTCATTGAATTACGCAAGCCCCTTCGCCACGACAAGGCAGTAATCCATGAAGGGGGTACATCATGGGAAATGACAATGAGGTCCTGGTTTATTTAACACCTAACTGGATCAGTTTCTCATCAAGTATTCTGCAGTTTGGGAAGACAAAGCCTGGAAGATATTTGCTTCTGTCTGGCTCCAGGGACTTAGATGTATTTCATGGATGTGATCAGTATCTACAGCGCTTAATATTTAATAAGGGCATCTGCTACAGGGAACTAATATTGACTCAAACAACTTTAACTGCTCTGAACAGAATTTTGAAAGAGAGAAAGACAAACTGGGACCAACTTCTTCTCAGTTGAGCTACCCAGAAGGTCTCTAGATCTTTTAGGATGGAGCATGTGAGCAATGTTTTGACATGGTTAGTGCAAAGCCCTAGTCCCTAGCATGGCTAATAACCTGTAATCCCCCCGAAGACAAACCAAGATTACACAATGAAAGCAATAAGTGAGGTTTTGTCTGTCCCAAGGTTGCTTTTTTCATGAGGCAAGTGGACTTTCTTGGGTTTTTTTAAAAGACATTTCGCTCCTCATCCAAGAAGCTTCTTCAGCTTTGACTGGATGGTGGGGAATAGAAGGATTTATACTCCTTGCAGACAGCCGGTCATTTGCATTCTCCATGTACATTTAAAAGACAAAGGCCACTCTTTTGAAGATAGCAAAGTCCACATTTTGGACAAAGAGGACCACTGCTTTGAAAGAGGGGTCAAAGAGGCCATCTATGTCAAAGTTGAACAGCCCTCTCTCATCAGAGAGGGAGGGATATTTTTTATTTTATTTTATTTTATTTTTTATTTTAATTCCATTTATATCTTGCCCTTCTCCGAAGACTCAGGGTGGCTTACAATCTAAGAAGCACAAATCAAATGTGCTTAGCAGTAGCCTTCATTCTATGTATATGCCTGCTTATTAGGGCTTTCACACACCCCCCAAGCGGCATTATTACAAAGTCAGCTTAATTGCCCCCAACAATCTGGGTCCTCATTTTACCTACCTCGGAAGGATGGAAGGCTGAGTCAACCTTGAGCCTGGTGGGACTCAAACCTGCACTAATTGCAGGCAGCTGGTGTTACTTAGGGAGGCATTAGCCCACTGCTCCACCAAGGCTCTATAAATGACATCATCTATCTCCAGTGTACAACACAGTCCTTTCAGCAGTACCAAAAAGGCTCCATGCCCATTTGCACCACTCAGGTGACCCTGAGGACAGAGACAAACCTCCAGGTGGCCTCAATGACTCACTAAAAGAATGCAAATGACCAGCTGTCTGCAAGGGGTATAAATCCTTCCACTCCCCACCATCCAGTCAGAGCCGAAGAAGCTTCTTGGATGAGAGGCGAAAGAAAGGCCTTCAAAGAAAAACAAGAAAGTCCAGTTGCCTCATGAAAAAAAAACCCACCTTTTGGACAGGCAAAACTTCAGCAATTGCTTTCATTGTGTAATCTTGGTTCATCCTTTAGTCTAGCCCTCATTGAAAACATGGACATGGACTAAATAATGTTATGGTGCCACCAGCATGGCTGCCTTTTAGACCAATTTTCTGTTCACCTCCTTTGCATTATACAGTATATGCACTCTTTGCATCAGTGAATGATTTTCATAACAACTGAATTTTTGTTCTTTTAACGAACCTATAATTTCTTGCATCGGGGTGGAGTCAAAACGACTGAACAGAGCTTGAGCATTTACTAGCCAGATGCCTTTCCTGATGTCTATGCAGAGTTTGCCACATACAATTAGTCATTGTGTCCCTTTCATAATAACCGAATATCGGAACGTAATTTGAATTAGTTCTTCAGGGTATCTTGAATGGTGAAGATGTACTAAAGGTAAAGGTAAAGGTTCCCCCGCACGTGCGTGCTAGTCGTTTCCAACTCTAGGGGCCGGTGCTCATCTCCGTTCCAAAGCCGAAGAGCCAGCGCTTGTCCGAGGACGTCTCCATGGTCATGTGGCCGGCATGACTAGACGCCAAAGGCGCACGGAACGCTGTTACCTTCCCACCGTAGTGGTCCCTATTTTTCTACTTGCATTTTTACGTGCTTTCGAACTGCTAGGTTGGCAGAAGCTGGGACGAGTAACAGGCGCTCACTCTGTTACGTGGCACTCAGGATTTGACCCGCCAAACTGCCGACCTTCTGATTGACAAGCTCAGCGTCCTAACCCACTGAGCCACCTAAAAATCCATAAATGAAATGTTTGATTGGCATGCTCATTTGGGGGAGAAATGTAACAGGGAAATAAAAATCTCCCCTAAGACAGCGATTACAATATTTAAAACTTGTAAAGGAAAAAAAAAATCAGTTTGACCCTTTTGTGAAAAATACCTCAAACTACTCTCCCTTTTGAGGTAATCAGTCTTGCTTGTTTTAGAAATCTGAATCTTCAAAATTGTTTTTGTTGCCTGAACTGGGGTGGTCCTTCAAGAGCTTACGAGAAAAGAAAGGGACAAATTCTATTTTTTCCTGAAAACAGAAAAATGCACCCAAATGCATCTGCTTTATTACAGATGCTATCAACATTATTTCTCTGAGACTGCAGAGTTGGTTCTGGGTCCTAACTGAAAAAGAGCTAAAATCGTCAAGCGCCAATAAATATACAAACTTATACAAACAAACAAACAAAACAAATCAATATTTTGTTGGATAACTTGGGTGGACTATTTCCAGTTTCCATTTAA
Organism: Vipera latastei; assembly: GCA_024294585.1. Classification (NCBI taxonomy): domain Eukaryota; kingdom Metazoa; phylum Chordata; class Lepidosauria; order Squamata; family Viperidae; genus Vipera; species Vipera latastei. The sequence continues at coordinate 213,335,870 of CM044356.1, forward strand.
ACTCGAGTCACCTGTTAAGCATCTGCCCCCAGGCGCTGGTTTAAAAGCTGGTAGTGGCTGGAAGACTAATTAGAGTTTAACGTAATGTGCATTTGCTTTGGGCTACAACACAACAGCATCCAAAACAGACAGCTGCAACAAAACACAGCAGCTGTTAGAATTCAAGGCATGTGCTGTCGACCATAGTGTACAAATCTTATCTCAGTTCCATTGTTTCTGACCCCAGTTTGCCAAGTCAGTTCTTTCCACAGAGTTTTAGTTGTTTAAAATAAACCCCTGTCAAACGCTGGCTCCTCCTTGATGAATATTCCCTGGAGAAAGCAATTATGTTTGGAAAAGTTAGGGGTAAAAGGAAACCAGACCGTTAAAGAACATGGTGGCTGGACACCATCAAAGCCAACACCAGGCAGAGCATGGAACAACTCAAAGAAGTCGTGCAAGATCAGAAGACCCGGCCCATAGAATCGCCAAGAGTTGGACATGATTGTATGGTTAATATGATGATGATGCTGCTGCTGATGATGATGATGAAATGGTATAGGTCAGTGATGGCGAACCTTTTAGAGACTGAGTGCCCAAACTGCAACCCAAAACCCACGTACGTATTGTCAGGTGCTGGGTGGGCATGGCCCATTGGGTGGGCATGGCTGAGGTGGTAATGGCAGACTGGGTGAGACTAAAAACTTCAATCAATCAATTCTAACTTTGCGAGATATTTTTTTCCCCAGGAGAAGTTGAAATTGATTGATTGATTGATTGAACCTTTTTTTTTTTTGCACACGGTGACAGAGGTCTAAAGTGAAAAGGTTTTATAAAACCCAGCTGAAGGCCTAGGACTGGGGCGACGGCGCACGTGCCCACAGAGAGGGTTTGCCACCATGGGTATAGGTTCTCCTGCTTGTGAGGGGGCTGAAGACCTCTCAGGTCCCTTCCAGCTTTATTCTATTTTGTTATTTTTACTCTACTCTACTCTATTCTCAATAAAAAGTCTCTTCTCTTCTCTTCTCTTCTCTTCTCTTCTCTTCTCTTCTCTTCTCTTCTCTTCTCTTCTCTTCTCTTCTCTTCTCTTCTCTTCTCTTCTCTTCTCTTCTCTTCTCTCACAATAAAAGTTATATTCTATTCTGTTCTGTTCTATTGTATTCTATATCATCATCTGAATTCCCTGTAGTTTAAGATCTTTTGTGACCCACTTAGGTATCCAAGCAGTGAGTGATTAGGCTAGCGGGGGAAAAAAACCCCAAGGCAGGGTATTTTTGATGGGTTGCTTGCTGAGTTGGAGAATCCCTGCCTTATTCACTTACAATTCAGGTGGGTTGAAAAAGTATTTTGTTTTTCACTTGAAAAGGGATAAGGTCGATTCCTGGAATTGGCATGACCACATGGTTTCACAATATTCTGCATTTAGGGATACCCACATGTGAGCTATTTGGCCAGAATGTGAGCATGCATGAGAAACTTCTAGAACTGATTTGCTTAAGCACCAGTTGTGCCACTGTGGCTCTTCTACTGTTGCAAGGCAACCAAAGTTAACTTTACATTTTTTTTTCAAAATACATACCGTTGACAAAATATCTAACAACACTAAAAAACCCACACAATTAAATGTAATCTTTAAACTTGAAAATAAAATGAAAGAGAGAAGAAAGAGAAAGAAAGAAAGAAAGAAAGAAGGAAGGAAGGAAGGAAGGAAGGAAGGAAGGAAGGAAGGAAGGAAGGAAGGAAGGAAGGAAGGAAGGAAGATAAAGATAAGAAGACTGAACTCAAAAAATGACCTTAGCTTGATTTACATCCAAATTTACAATGATCAGATTCTTCATTCCATATTATGTGAAGACTTAATTCTGTTTAAACATGTGATTTAACTTTGGTCACCCTGCAACACTAGTAGAACTAATAATCCTACTACTATTACTAACAATAGCTGCTGCTACTTGTGGAATAGGAATCAAGCGGCAAAGTGTGCTGTGCTGGTCAATATTTATTTATTTTTACCTTTGTTATGCTGCCCTTCAACAAGTAAAAGCGCCAACCGTTGTAAATTATAAAGTTGATTCCAAATGGCTAAGTGGGATTATTCATCCTTATAATGACTGCGTAATAACCACCAACCTCAATGAAAATTTCAAGAGCAGTCTCTTCGGGTCCCATGAATTTCATAGATAATAATTTCGCCATTGATTCATGGCAGGGAAGGGAATTCTCCTCACAGATCACATTGAAGCGGCATTAACAGTAATAATGTTAACACCATTTAAAATGATCATAAAATAATGCATTCCCTGTTCACTTTATTACAGAGCTAGTCTCCAGCTGCCCTGATGGACACATTAAATAAAACCAGGGCAATAAATCATTGCAGTCAGTCCCCAGTGATTCCTTACCTCAATCTCCTTCTTTAGGATCAGTTTCTCATACCGATTTTATGGAAACATCTGGGTTCAATTTTTTTTAAAATTAATTTTTATCAAAGCATAAAATACAGAAATATAAAGAAAGTTGAGGGTAAAATAGGGGAGGAAAAGGGGAAGAGAGGAAAGTGTAAGGAAGAGGGGGAAAAAAAGCATTGACTTCCCCCTCCTTTTGGTGCAGCAGTATAAGATAATAATGTGAAACCTCAACTTTTTGACTTTTATATAATAGTACAGACTAGCCATTTCTATAACACCGAACCTATCTAATCAGCAAAACCCCAAAATCAAATTTTCATCTTTTCCCACCTCGAGCACAAAGTCCAAAAGTGGTTTCCAAGTAGAAACTTAATTTTAATGTATTTTCTTTAATGAAAGCAAGTCAATTTAGCCATCTCTGCTAAATTTGCGGAAACTGCTAAAGCTCCGCTCGTTTGCAAACATTTGCTGGATAAGCAACATCAATGAAGGACAACTGTTTCAACAAACTTCTCACACCCAAAACTCCAGAGTCTGAATTGTAGTAATTATAACTTTCTCCCAGGGTGGGTAATCAATTGCTAACAGGGCTTCCGATCATCCACTCCTTTGCACATTATTCCTTTTTAGTGCCCGATCAGGTCTTCGGAGAATTGTCAGTAAATATTGACTATCCAGCAATGCTATGTTTTTATTTGGCTCCATCGATAATTCTGTCTGGGTTCAAGAATGAAAACCTACATCTGATTTAAGGGATGAATTATAAATAGGGATCAAACATTTACTGACAAGTGCCCAAAACTCAGGCTTGTGAAATAATAGAATAGAATAGAATAGAATAGAATAGAATAGAATAGAATAGAATAGAATAGAATAGAATAGAATAGAATAGAATAGAATAGAATAGAATAGAATAGAATAGAATCTGGAAGGGACCTTGGAGGTCTTCTAGTCCAGCCCCCTACTCAAGCAAAAGAACCTATATCATCTCAGACAAGTGCCCATGATTTCTGGGGGTAAGCTGTTCCACTGGTTGATTGTCCTCACTGTCAAGAAGTTTTTCCTTAATTCCAGGTTGCTTCCTCTTTGATCAGTTTCCAGCCATTGTTTCTTGTCCTTCTCTCTGGTGCTTTGGAGAATAGTTCGACCCAGTGGTGGGATTCAAATACGTGAACAGCCGGTTCTCTGTGTGGATGCCGCTTCTGGAAGTCCATTCTGGGCCTGGGCAACAAAAAATTAGCCACCGGTTCTGCTGAACTGGTGCGAACTCGCTGAATCCCACCACTTGTTTGACCCCCTCTTGTTTGTGGCAGCCCCTCAGATATTGGAACACTGCTATCATGTCTCCCTTTTTTCTTCTTTTCTTTAGACTAGCCAAACCCAAGTCCTGCAGCTATTCTTCATACAGTATGTTTTAGTCTCCAGGCCTTTGATCATCTTAGTTGCTCTTCTCTGATTTTTTTCCCAAACTCTCTAATAGTAATGTCGCTATGGAGATTCTCAGTCATCCAGGTCATGGTTGTCCCAAAGGTGCTTTTTCACGAGGCAACTGGACTTTCTTTTTTCTCTTTGAAGACATTTTGCTTCTCATCCAAGAAGCTTCTGAGCTGAAGAGTACTATTTTTTTAAATAAAGAAATAAGGGGTTTGGTTGCTGAATTTTCAAAGCCAGACAGGCAGGAGAAAGAGAGATGTTTAAGGGACTTCAGCCAAGGATCTAAAATGGGGGGGGGGGAATCCATGCTATCAATATGCATCCTAGTTATTTATCCTTTACTCTCTGCATATTTTTTATTATTTTGTGTTTTGATTGTGCCTAATAAAGATACAGTATATGCATTATGAATATTTTTTTTCCAGATTTGGATCATTGACCCACTGGGTTTAAATTGCAGACTGTACATAAAGAGGTGAAAATAGATAAAGCAGAATAAATTCCACCATTGCTGATGTTTCTGCTTCTTCTTATAGCTCAAATTTAGGGAATTGAGAATTAAATTCAATTGATTTGCTGCCCAAATAGCATTTTCTCATGTAGAACTGATGGATTTCCAGATAGAGCTTTTAAAAGCTGAAACTGCTAGTCAAGCATTGAAATATCTTATGGCGTTTGCAACTACATACCTTGTTGAGAAACTCTTCCCTTAATCCTTAACAATGAAACAAGAGTAAAAATAATCTAAACATAGGAAATTTCTCCACTTACAAGTAACTTCAATTGCTTTAAATATTAAACTTTTATTCCAGCAAAAGCAATCCCAGTCCCCAAACTTTTAATTAACCTCCCCAATAACCACAAAATCTAGCTTTTATTTTTGGCACATTGGAAATGTTAATTTCGCATTTACAAGAAACAGAATGATCTTCATTTTATTGCCAGTGTTCTCTTGCTTGTGCTTGCCTCTTGATCAGAGGAAGTGGGACTGTTTTTTTTTTTTTTTTAAAAAAACAAATCTTCTCAAAGAAAGCAAATTATTCCTTCAGGCTACAGGAATATACTTAGGTTTCTGAGTTTTAGCAGTGGTGGTTAACGGCAAATTTCAAAGGAAATATTGCTTTTTTTCCTGTGTTTTGGGTAGCATTTCTCAACCTTAGGAACTTTAAGATGTGTGGACTTCAACTGTGGTAAAATTTGAAAAGTCAGTTCTGTAGTATTGCTAGGATGTGTTCTTGAAAATAAAGATTTATTGGAAAAAAACTTATGATTGAAAAACAAGTCCTTCTGAGGCTGGAAAAAGCATCATATTCACCATAGTTCCATGTACATGAAGTCCTAGGTAATTTAAGAGTAACAGAGTAACAGAGTTGGAAGGGACCTGAACAAGCAGGAGACCTAAGGCATTCCAGACAAGAAGGGCAGGACAAGAAGCAATGGATGGACAGAAGCAACCTAGAACTAAGGAGGATTTTCCTGACAGTTAAAACAATTAACCAGTGGAACAACCTGCCTCCAGAAGTTGTGAATGTTCCAACACTGGAAGTTTTTAAGAAGAGACTGGTCAACCATTTGTCTGAAATGGTATAGGCCAGTGATGCTGAACCTTTTAGAGACCAAGTGCCCAAACTGCAACCCGAAACCCACTTATGTATCATCGGGTGCCGGGTGGGCATGGCCATTTGGGTTGGTGTGGCCAACTGGGTGGGCATGGCCCATTGGGTGGGCGTGGCTGCAGTGGTAGCTGCAAACTGGGTGGGACTAAAAAATTCAGTCAATTCCAACTTTGCGAGAACTTTTTTTTTCCCCACAAGAAGTTGATTAATTGAACCTTTTTTGGGGGTACATGGTGGCAGAGGCCTAAAGCGAAATTTTTTTATAAAACCCAGCTGAAGGCCTAGGACTGGGGCGATGGCATGCGTGCCCACAGAGAGGGCTCTGCGTGCCACCTGTGGCACCTGTGCCATAGGTTCACCACCACGGGTATAGGCTTTCCTGCCTGAGCAGGGGGTTGGACTAGATAGAAGACCTCCAAGGTTCTATTCTATTCTATTCTATTCTATTCTATTCTATTCTATTCTATTCTATTCTATTCTATTCTATTCTATTCTATTCTATTCTATTCTATTCTATTCTATTCTGTCTCTATCTGATCCTATCCTATCCTATTCTATCCCTTATTCTATTCTATTCTATTCTATTCTATTCTATTCTATTCTATTCTATTCTATTCTGTTCTGTTCTGTTCTGTTCTGTTCTGTTCTGTTCTGTTCTGTTCTGTTCTGTTCTGTTCTGTTCTATTCTATTCTATTCTACTGTATTCTACTGTATTCTATTCTATTCCTTAGCAATTTGGGGCTCAAATGTGGCTCTAAGTCAAGGACTGTCTGCGGTTGCTTGCTGGGATAAATCTATTAAGCTTTCTTCTGATATATTATCCTAAGTTCTTTACTTCCTTCCCTTTCTTTCTTTCCCCATCCTTCTCTTTTTCTCTAAAGAAAATGATTTCATAAAGAAGATGAAACATTGTCTGATAGACTTGCTTTCTCCCCTGATTAATATTAACAGAGATTGACCCAACTGTCTTTTTCTCCTTTCTTCTGAAGAGAAAGGTATGGTGTGTTTAAGATCAAAGCTCCTAAGAGTGAATTATGAAACAGAATTGATACGAATTATAGCTTGCACATCCTGGACTCTGGAGTCCCTGTTTTTTTTCATCAGCCCTCGCTCAGAGATTGAAAACTGGCAGGAAATCAAATCCACGGCCCCAAATTGCTTGCCCCAAATCTTTTCCTGTTTGCTGCTCTCAGAGATTAAATTTTTAATTTGATGCTTCTTATCTATTTAGACAAATTTATTGTACAATAATCACATGTTAATAAATGATGAACGGAGATATTGCGCTTCCCTTTCAGAGCTGCTCTCATCTGCAAGAGGGAGAGAAGGAAAAATCTAGGAAAAGAAACAGGCAGCTTTTATGCAAAGGAAAAACTTTTCACAAAAAGGGGTCAGAAACCAAGCAGTGATTATCACTGCTTCAAAGAAGGCAGTTTTGTATTATCGTATGTGTGTGTGTGTGTGTGTGTTTGGGAGGGGGAGATAAAAAATGGAAAATGCTTCTTTTCTATGACGGATTGGGACTAATAATCATATACATTGCTGGAGTCAGATTTGAATTATGAAATATATTTTTTTTTACCTCAAGGTTGTATGTCTATGGAGATTCTCAGTCATCCAGGTCATAGTTAACCCAAAGGTGCTTTTTCACGAAGCAACTGGATTTTCTTGTTTTTCTTTGAAAACCTTTCACTTCTCACCCAAGAAGCTTCTTCAGCTCTGACTGGATGGGGGACAATGGAAGGACTTATATTCCTTGCAGACAGTTGGTTATTTGCATTATTTTAGAGAGCCGTTGAGGCCACTTGGAGGGTTATCTGTGTCCTCAGGGTCACCAAAGTGGTGCAAATGGGCATGGAGCCTTCTTGGAACTGCTGAAAGGACTATGTTGTAGACTGGAGATAGATGATGTTGTATCTCTCTTCTGTCTGTTAAGAGAGGGCTGTTCAGTTTTGACATACAGTAGATGGCCTCTTTGACCTCTCTTTCAAACCAGCAGCCCTCTCTGTCCAAAATATGGACTTTGCTGTCTTCAAAAGAGCAACCTTTGTCTTTTAAATGCAGATGGACTGCTGAATCTTGTCCTGATGGGTCTGTTCTCCTATGTTGTGGCATGCGTTTATCAAGGATGTATATGCAGGATATTCTGAACCATAAACCAGTCAACCATATGTCTTGGGAGATTCTCAGTCATCCAAGTCCTGGTTGTTCCAAAAGTGTTATTTTCAAGAGGCAACCAAACTTTCTTTGTTGTAGGTGATAGAGCTGAAGCTGCTGACAATAGTTCTGAGCAGAATTCTCTATTTGTGGGTTTTGGGGGAGTCCATATAAGGATGGGGTTGTGTCCCCAGGGTAAAGACAGAAGTATTGTGACTAGTCGATGGCATTGTCCTTCAGTACAGATAGTCCTTGACTTGAGACCACAACGGAGCCCAACATTTCTGTCGTTAAGTGAGACATTTGTTAAGTGACTTTTGCCCCATTTTTACCATCTTTCTTGCCACAATTGTTAAGTGAATCCCTGCAGTTGTTAAGTTAGTAACATGCTTGTAAAGTGAATCTAGAATAGAATAGAATAGAATAGAATAGAATAGAATAGAATAGAATAGAATAGAATAGAATAGAATAGAATAGAATAGAATAGAATAGAATAGAATAGAATAGAATAGAATAGAATAGAATAGAATAGAATAGGAGCTGGAAGGGACCTTGGAGGTCTTCTAGTCCAGCCCCATGTTCAAGCAGGAGAACCTATACCATCTCAGACAGGTCTCTTCTTAAAAATCTCCAGTGATGGAGCACCCACGATTTCTGGTGGCCAGCTGTTCTACTGGTTAATTGTCCTCACTTTCAGAAAGTTTCTCCTTAATTCCAGGTTGCTTCTCTCCTTGGTTAGTTTCCAACCATTGTTTCTCGTCCTTCCCTCTGGTGCTCTGGTGAACAACCTGACCCCCTCTGCCTTGTGGTAGCCCCTCAAATACTAGAACATTAGCTTCTCCGTTGATGTTGGAAGGTCACAAAAAGTAATCATGCAACTCCAGGATACTGTAACCATTATAAATATGAGTCAGTTGCCGGGGGTGGTGGTGTTAAGTTTATAAATTTTGATCACATAACCAGAGGGATTAGGCAATGGCCATAAATGTGAAAAGTTTTTCATTTCCATTGTAACTTCAAACGATCACTAAACAAACTGTTGTAAGTCAAGGATTACTTGTAGTTTTTGTAGGAAATCAATGACCTTTTTCTTATAACTGCTAGTAGGATGTCTATTCAGAGTCCTTGAGGAGAGTGTCCACCTTGGCACTGTAGTGATCTGGGTTCAGGATAAGTGTGCATCTTTCTTTCTCAGCTGACAACATGGTGATGTTCAGATCTCTTCCTAGGGGGTGTCACTGCTCTCCTTTCTTGAATTGTGAGGTGTTTTGGCATTGATCCAGTTGGTCCTTTTGAAAAAGCACCTTTGGAATAGTGTTGAAGGAAAAGTCTTCACCGTGGTTCTGTCCAAGCCAGGAATAAACAACATGGTGACTGCTTTAGGAAGAAGGTTGCAGTTTATTGAAGAGGAGAGCCAGACAGGAAGATGGCTCTGGAAGAAAAAAGAGTGAGCACATGTAGGGAGTGGGTTTTTATACCCTCTGGAGCCTTTTGTTCAGAGTTGTTCCTATGGCATGAACTTTGACCTGAGTCTGAGTGTGCCTTTCTGGTATTCTGAGGGTGGTGGATTAATCCAATTATGTCCCAAAGGTCATATCCTGCTTCCCTGGGGCTATGGCTGATGACTCTTAGATTTTTGATTCTAGGGATCTTTCTTCCTAATCCCAGTTTCCTGATTCCAGTCTTTCTGACAAGGTTACCACATCTGCAATTCTGCAGACTTGGTTTCTATTTGGGACAGAGAGACTTGGGGGTGGGGTTGGTTTCTGCTTTTAAAATCCTTTAGATGGAAATATATCTGGCCCTTTAATATTTCCTTCTCGGGGGGGGGCTGACTTCCCACAGTAGTCAACCATATTTTATCACAGTTTAGCTTACCCTGGCATTTCCTTGCTTTTTCGTTTATAAAGATTGTTATATCATCTTCAGGTTTGTTTCTTAGTTTGATTGAATATCACCATATTAGCCAAGGATCACCCATCTAAGAGCCGTGGTGGTGCAGTGGTTAGACTGCAGTATTGTAGGCAAATTCTGCCCACTGTCAGGAGTTCAATCCTCACCAGTTCAAAGCTGATTCAGCCTTCCATCCTTCCGAGGTCGGTAAAAGGAGGACCCAGATTGTTGGTGGCAATATACTGACACTGTAAACTACTTAGAGAGGACTATACAGCACTATGAAGTGGCATATAAGTCTAAGGGCTATTGCTATTGCTATCTGCTGGCACTGCAGCACGTATAACATTCTCTACCATAAGCTTAGGAGGGGTGCGTATCTAATATTTTTTCTAATAAAAACATTGCTGAAATCTCACAGATATTTCATCTTCCAACTTTTATTCTTCAGAAACCTTACCAAATTTTGGGTAATCTCCAAAATATCCAATTTCTCTGTCTTTGTCTTTATCAATATTCTTATCACATCCTAATTTCAAAACTCTGTGTTGCAGATAAAATAACTACTCAATAATAAGCAATTCTGAAACCTATTCACCCACTACACAGATATAATGATGTATAAAACTCTCTTCCTTAATTTTTACTGGCATATAATTCTTGATTTATCTTCTGTTCATAAAGAGAGCATTATATGAGCAGGCCCTTTACAGGTAAGAGAAAATGAAGACTGGTGTTTTCAAGCCAGAAATTGAGAAAAGAATATTCAGAGGTCTTGTAAAGCTGAAATCATGATGGCCATTTTTAAGACACTCCTTAAACAACTGCAGACATTAAAAATGCTTTTTTAAAAAGGCATTATTGCTGATGTATACGCATACCCCTATTAGAACTTGGATAAATGCCCATGTTTTTAGATTTCATACATTATAGTGTTTACAGATTTAATCTTTTGCGTACTTTTTTTTGTTCAAATGAATGAAAGTTATTTATTTTATTTATTAAACTTTTTATCCTGCCATTATTACTTTGTAAGTAACTCAAGGTGGTAAACACACCTAATACTCCTCCCTTTTCCTATTTTCTCCAGAACAACAACCCTATGAGGTGGATTGTGCTGAGAGAGACAGGGTGACTGGTCCAAGGTCACCCGGCCACTTTCATGTCTAAGGCAGGACTAGAACTCACAGTCTTCTGGTGACTGGCCCAAAGGCACCCACCTGACTTTCATGTCTAAAGCAGGACTAGTACTCATGGTCTCCTGGTGATTGGCCCAAAGGCACCCACCTGACTTTGATGTCTAAGGCAGGACTAGAACTCACGGTCTCCTGGTGATTGGCCCAAAGTCATCCACCTGACTTTCATGTCTAAGGCAGGACTAGAACTCACGGTCTCCTGGTGATTGGCCCAAAGTCACCCACCTGACTTTCATGTCTAAGGCAGGACTAGAAATCACAGTCTCCTGGTGATTGGCCCAAAGTCACCTAGCCAGTTTTCATGCCGAAGGCAGGACTAGAACTCTTGGTCTCCTGGTTTCTTCACCATTGTACCAAACTGGCTCTCTCAGTCTTCTTTCTCCCTCTCAATCCTCTTTGATTTGTCTGTGGACATCATCATCATCATCATAGTGACAAGTCAGATACCTACTGACCATCATGACATTATCCTGACCTGTGTCTGATCCCTGATTAACTGTAACCATCCCCATGTTGAAACTGCTCCTAAAAGGAGGAAGAGGAAGAAACAGCCAAGCATTGAAACAGTGTCAAATTAACAGCTGTCTTGGAACACGGCTCTGAGAAAAACAGGGGGGAAAACTAAAAAATATATATAAGAATGTCAGTATTTTTAGAGGTAAAGCTCTATTCTGTGCTAAAATGGATATTTTTGTCCTAGGAATAAGTGCTGGGAAATTAGCAAAACTTTAATGTTCGTGATTTTTACACACCTCCAAACATTTAAAACATTTTCAATAAGTGGCACATAATGTGCCAACTTTTCCTCTGAACCCTGATGTGACACCATCAGATGTCTAATTATTTTGGCCTGGCTTATTAAGCACATTTGAAAATTGGCAAAATGGCTTGATTTGTGTGTGTGTGTCTGTGTGTGTGTGTGTGTGTGTGAAAAATTACATGCTACATTTAATCAGCCCGGCTTTAAGAAACAAATGTCATTAAACAGCATTTAATTAGCAGTTCTTACATCCCTACTGGGTGAAAAATTGTATCCTTGATAACTACAAAACAATTTTAAGGTCAAATGTGGAAGAAAAAAAAAAACCTTTTTGAATGGCCTGTGGTAGCAGGCTACTGAAAAGAGTAGCTTATTTGCATTAATTGAAAAGATAATAGAATAGAATAGAATAGAATAGAATAGAATAGAATAGAATAGAATAGAATAGAATAGAATAGAATAGAATAGAATAGAGCTGGAAGGGACCTTGGAGATCTTCTAGTCCAGCCCCCTGCTCAAGCAGGAGAACATACTATCTCAGAAAGGTGACTGTCCAGTCTCTTTTTTAAAAATCTCCAGTGATGGAGCGTCCACGATTTCTGGTGGCAAGCTGTTCCACTGGTTAGTTGTCCTCATTGTGAGGAAGTTTCTCCTTAATTCCAGGTTGCTTCTCTCTTTTTCCAGTTTCCAACCATTGTTTTTTGTCCTGCCCTGTGGTGCTTTGGAGAATAACGTGATCCTCTCGTCTTTGTGGCAGCCCCTCAAATACTGGAACACTGCTATTATGTCTCCCCTATTTCTTCTTTTCTTTAGACTAGCCAAACCCAAGTCCTGCAGCCGTTCTTCGTATGTTTTAGCCTCCAGGCCTTTGATCACCTTAGTTGCTCTTCTCTGAATTTTTTCAAACTCTCAATATCTTTTTTGTAGTATGGTGACCAAAATTGGCTGCAGTGTTCCAGGTATGGTCTTGCTAGGGTTTTATATAGATTGGTTGTGTGTCAGGATTAATCAGAATTTGATGACTGAATTCTGGAGAGATGTTATATTTGGGGCTATATCTTCACCTTTATCAACCAGCTGTCATTCTTCCCTATCAGCCCAACAATGGTCTCATACATGCTGGTATTAATAGATCTCCAATCTACCAAAGATTATAGGAGAGATTGACAATATTATGGAATAGAAACAAAATCTGGAACATTTTCCATAACATTCTTACTGGTCTTCCTTCTATTCTTAAAAATAATGATTTCACCCTTTTTTAAAAAAGAAAAGAAAAGAAAAACAATATTTTTAGATACTAGTGACAATTTAAACAGAGCATAGATTGGCATCCCTCCCCCCAACACACACATCTGGCATTATCATGCAGTTTCACCCAGGGATAGAATTGGCCCTCAACAAATAAATGTAGTCCTTGATTTACAACCAAAACTGACCCTAGAATTTCTGTTGCTAAGCAAAACAGATGAAGTTTGCCCCATTTTACGACCTTTCTTGCCACAGTTGTTAAGTGAATCACTGCGATTTTTAAGTTAGTAACACGGTTGTTAAGCAAATCTGGTTTCTCCACTGACTTTGCTTGTCAGAAGGTCACAAAAGTTAATCACATGATCCCGGGATGCTGCAACCATCATAAATATGAGTCGGATGCCAAGCAGATGACTATCGATCTGGTGACTGTGGGGATGCTGCAACTGTAAGTGTGAAATACGCCCACAAATTTCTTTTTTTCCCAGTGCCATTGTCACTTTGAATGGTCACTAAGTGAACTCTTGTAAATCAATGACTACCATGTTTCCCTGAAAGTAAGGCCTACCCTGAAATTAAGCCCTAGTTTTATTTTGGGGGGTGGGCTTAATATAAGCTCTATCCCCAAAATAAGCCCTAGTTTTGGGATGAGGCGCACAACTAAAAATCAAGCTAGGGTAGGGCTAGGGGTGTGGAGCTGCACCACACCCACTCAGTTTGCAGCCAGTCCTCTTCTCACTGGCCCACTTCTTCTGAGGCCTCTTCTGCAGCCAAGCCTGCATTTCTGTCACAGGGCTTTCCGGACAGCCTCTGCAGCAGATAACCGAGCTATGGATTCAATCGGTAGCTCGGTTCTGCAAGACCTCAGCAGCCGAGCACCGAGCTATGGATTGAATCCATAGCTCAGTACTCGGCTGATTAGGCCTTCTGGAAAGGCCTGACTGCAAAATTCAGGCCCAAATGCAGCTGCAGAACTTTGGGCCCAGAAGAAGTGGACCGGCTGGGTAGGGCTGTCGGTGCCGGAGGTGAGGTAAGGCCTACCCTGAAAATAAGACCTGGTGCCTCTTTTGGAGGCAAAAGAAGAAAAAAAGAGACCCGGTCTTATTTTTGTGGAAACACAGTACTTGTATATAGGTATGTACAGTATGTTTTACTAAGGGTTGGGCCCAATTAAAGGCTACATCGCTAACAAACTAACTGACGGAATAATGCCAATTTGATGTGTTCCCTGAGACCTCAGAACATAAGGACGTGAAGCTGTTGCCATTGTGTAGTGCCATGTGAAAACCTCACCTCTGCTTCTGTCTTTCTTTTGAGCTTCTGTCCTCCATTAAAGGTTTCTGAAGTTTCCAAGTCTTCTAAATAAGCTTTGGAATTTCCCTTCAGTGCAATTTCCCATGGATTTGAGTTGTGCTAATCCTGCACATTTTTGGAAACCCATTAGATGGATGAAAGGCCAACCCTCCCAGGCCAAAATAACCCAATCATATTAAAAAAGGATTAAAAGTCTCCTTTTCATCAACGTAGTAATTGCTTAAAGCTATACTTTGGAACTTTGAAGATAAAAGTTAAGTATTCCCTAGATAAATGGATACTTAATCAAATGTTGCCTACTCCCCATATACCTTCTTAATCCGAATAGAGTTCTACTAGGAGAGTGCTCCAGTACATAAGCAAAGAATAACAATGAATACATTTATATATTTAATACAAATGTTTTTTTTAGTTAAAAAAATAAATAAATAAAACATAGTCAATATATCTTTGTGTTTGTTCCTATTCACAGTGAAAGAGTGCACTAAAACAATGAAAACACATCATACAGGAAAGATTCCTGCTAGTGTGATGTTCATGTCAGAACTGGGCCAACCTGACCTTTTAGGAAGAAACACTCTCGACTCCATTCGGAGTGAAAAGGTTTACTTTTATTAAAAGCCAAGTGGTCACAGTAGTGAAGCTGGATGTAAACATTTGTGCGCAAAGATTCCCCAGTTAGTTTTCCCTTCTCTGTTCTACTTCCCTGTCATCTCCCCATTGTCCAGTCACATTCCAAGAAGAATGTACTTGGGCTGCACTACAAAGGGGTTGTGTGTCAATTAACCAGTGGAACTGCTTGCCTCCAGAGGTTGTGGGTGCTTTCAATGCTGGAAGCTTTTAACGAGAGACTGGACAGCTACTTGTCTCAAATTGTATAGGGCAGTGATGGTGAACCTTTTAGAGACCGAATGCCCAAACTGTGACCCAAAACCCACTTACAGTATGTATCATCGGGTGCTGGGTGGGCGTGGCCCATTGGGTGGGCGTGGCCCATTGGGTGGGCATGTCTGCAGTGGTAATGGCAGACTGGGTGGGACTAAAAAGTTCAATCAATCAATTCCAATTTTGTGAGATCTTTTTTTCCCCTGCAAGAAGTTGAAATTGATTGATTGATTGAACCTCTTTTTTTACACGTGGTGGTGGAGGCCTAAAGCGAAAAGGTTTTATAAAACCCAGCTGAAGGCCTAGGAGTAGGGTGACGGCATGCATGCCCACAGAAAGGGCTCTGTGTGCCACCTGTGGCATGTGTGCCATAGGTTCACCACCATGGGTATAGGGTCTCCAGCTTGAGCAGCGGGTTGGACTAGAAGACATCCAAGGTCCCTTCCAACTCTGTCATTTTGTTAAAGATGTTTTGATAACTGTCCCTGCAGTGGTTGGATAGATGGATATGAGTTGCATTCCATTCCTAGGTCTGTGGCCTTGGGATGTCTCGGGACACTACAAAGATCACTTCTGGTTTTCCC
Source organism: Vipera latastei (assembly GCA_024294585.1). Taxonomy (NCBI): domain Eukaryota; kingdom Metazoa; phylum Chordata; class Lepidosauria; order Squamata; family Viperidae; genus Vipera; species Vipera latastei. The sequence goes on from CM044356.1 coordinate 213,351,348, forward strand.
CAAAGTTTCCCACAGCTTCCACACCACCACCCCAACCCCCCCGATGACTTATGGCAAATTGGCATTTATCGAAGCATACACGTGGGTGAAGGACGGAAGCTCTAACAATGTGCATCTTTACAACAAAAACACAGAATCATTCACAGGGTCTGTGGAGATTCTCAGTCATTCAGATCTCACCCAAGAAGCTTCTTCAGCTCTGTCCTAGCAATAAGAACAGGAGTTGCTAAGTAAATAGGCACGTCATGTATAAATGCAACTACAGAACCGAAGAAGCTTTTTGGATGAGAAGTGAAACGTTCCCCAAAGGAAAAAAACAACAAACCAAAAACCAACCAGCCAAGAAAGTTCAGCTGCCTTTTGGAAAAAAAAGCACCATTGGGTCTGAACCAGCGTTTCTCAACCTCTGCAACTTTAGGGTGGGTGGACTTCAATTCAGCGTGCTGGCTGGGGAATTCTGGGAGGTGAAGTCTACATGTCTTGTTGAGGTTGAGAAAGACTAAGTCTAAACTAATTGGCTAAGAAAATGGCTTTGTTCTACCTGGTGGATTCCTATTCAGAATAGCCCAATCCCTTGTAAACAACGGTGTAAATTAAGCAGACAAGTTTGCCAGTGGGATCTGTATTGAGAGACATACTGAAGTTGACCTTTAAACAGAAAATGGACAATTATCTGCTGGAATACTTTTAATCCAGATTTTCTAACTAAGAAGAAAGTAGGACTCAGTAGCTTAAATTGCCTCTTCCAATTTTAGGATCCCCCGTTGTCCTGAGATTGCATACATATTACTCACTTAATCTAAACATGTACTTCCTACTTTACCTGGTGGGTCTCAAGCGTCTTGTTGGTCTGTCCATGCCCTCTACAGATTGAATCTATGTCTGTCTTCAGAGGTCACAGCCAGTTTCTTAGGTATAGCCTGGAAACTAACTGGCATTCAGGGAGCTATGAATGCCAAGCTTAAAAGGAAACATGAAGCTCAACAGTCTACAGTGATTCTCAACCATCCAGGTCATGGCTGTCCCAAAGATGTTTCTTCCCCTCCCCGCCCCCAGGAGGCAACTGGACTTTCTTGTGTTTTCATTTCCCCTTGAAAACATTTTGCTTCTCATGCAAGACGCTTCTTCAGTTCTGGTAGAGAAATTGAAGGATTTATATTCTTTGCAGTCATCTGGTCCTTAGCCTTCTGAGGATCAGTCATTACCATTCTGGGAGTCATTGAGGCCACTTGGGTGGTTTATCTGTATCCTCAGAGTCACTCAAATCAGGATGCAAAAGGGTGTGGTGAAAAACCTTTCTTGGGACTGCCGAAAGGACTGTGTTGTAGACAGGAGATAGGTGGTGTCGTATCCCTCCCCCTCTGTTGAGAAGGGGCTGCTCAGTTTTGACATAGATGGCCTCTTTGACCCCTCTTTCAAACCAATGGTCCTCTCTGTCCGGAATGTGGACTTGTGCTGTTTTCAGAAGAGTAACTTTTGTCTTTCAGATGCAGATGGACTGCTGAATCCTGCCATGATGGATCTGGTCACCTATGTTGTGCCATACATTTATCAAGTGGTTGTTTTGTTTCTCCCAAACAAAAGTTTGTTGGGTGGGATTAGTTGAAATTCAACTAACCCCACCCAATTCTCAGTCTAGGATTCCAGTACTTCATCATTGCCATAGAGTCCACTAATGTCAAGCTTGAAGGAGACCTTGGAGATCACAGAATAACAGAGTTGGAAGGGACTCTGGAGGTCTTCTAGTTCAACCCTTGCTCAGGCTAAACTAAGCTAAACTATTTCAGACAAATGGTTGTCCAATCTCTTCTTAAAAAACCTCCAGTGTTGGAACCCGCAAGTCATTCCACAGATGAATTGTTCTCACTGTCAGGAAATTCTTCCTTAGTTCTAGGTGGCTTCTCTCCTTGATTAGTTTCCATCCATTGTTTCTGCTCTTGCCTTCAGGTGCTTTGGAAAAATAGTTTGACCCCCCTCTTCTTTGTATCTTTGGCTGGAGAAAATCTTTTTCAGCAGAAGAAACTTTGCTAACCTTCTGGCTGATGCTCCTCACCCTCCCATCCCCACAGCCTACTCTGAGCCCTAGTCATGACACATTGGAAGACTTAACTGCGGATACAGTAAATTATTGGAGGAATGAGCGTGCATTATTCTATTCAATTAAATCTCCTTTTGTAAGAGGTGAGCATGTGACAGTCTCTCCTTAATTGAAATCTGCAAGAATCTCTTATTACTTTTACCAATCTGCTTTCAACAGCATTTCTCATTAGTGGACAGCGTTTCATTGCCACAAAAGATTATATATGCCCAAAGCAAACAGAATTGCTATTGGAGACTCTATCTTTGCCTGTGCTTTAATCTCTACAGCTTTGTGCCAGCTTTCAGGAGACATCAGGAGCATCTTTCAACAAAATGAAGTGCAGCTTAAAGAAAAGTCATTCCCCTCCTATTTTTTTTTTTTAACCTACATAGAATATATCATTGAAGAGATAAAAGGGATACTTATCTAGATGTGCTTGACGGCAGTTTTAATTTTCTATCTGAATTACGGAAGCATGAATGGAGAACCTCAAAGACCTAGAGTTTGCATATTTTTTTTTAAAAAAAAAAGAAAATTAAGGTTAAGTAAAGATGGAGTAAAGATGAAGAGACGCGGTGGCTCAGTGGGTTAGGACGCTGAGCTTGTCGATCAGAAGGTCGGCAGTTTGGCGGGTTGAATCCCGAGTGCCGCATAGCAGAGTGAGCGCCTGTTACTCATCCCAGCTTCTGCCAACCTAGCAGTTTGAAAGCACGTAAAAATGCAAGTAGAAAAATAGGGACCACTATGGTGGGAAGGTAACAGCGTTCCGTGTGCCTTTGGCATCTAGCCATGCCAGCCACATGACCATGGAGACGTCCTCGGACAATCGCTGGCTCTTTGGCTTTGAAACGGAGATGAGCACCGGCCCCTAGAGTCGGAAACGACTAGCACGCATGTGCGGGGGAACCTTTACCTTTACCTTTAAAGATGGAGTATAACTGAGTGAAGGTTTTCTAGTAATGTTGTGCTAGGCAGCATGGTACACTTTTCCTGGCAATGTTTTGCTAGTCATAATTTTGCTTAATTGTTGTCACTTCCATCATAGTGGTGTCCCTCCAACTGGTCGTATTAAAATCTGTCTTGTGGTTGCTTGAAAGTTGTGTTCCTCTACAATAGGTTTCTCCAAACTTGGCAACTTTAAGACTTGTGAACTTCAGCTCCCAGAATTCTGGGAATTGAAGTCCACAAGTCTTAAAGTTGCCAAATTTGGAGATCCCTGCTCTACAAAAAGAGGGGATGGTTTTTCTATCTTATTCTAAGAGTGTTTGCGAGCTTTGATTCTTGAGCTTCCTTCATTGTGAGCTGTTATAGTTGGTGTTACCCACCTTTCCATCAGTTGGTTTTCTCTGTTGGTCATATTTCTCAATGTGGGAAAAAATGGGGGGATAAGAATTCTGCTATGACAGGGGTCTTCAAACCTGGCCCTTTTATGACTTGTGGACTTCAACTCCCAGAATTTCTCAGCCAGGCACACTGTGCTATGATGTTCCTTGGGATTTTGTGCCAATTTGGGAAATCCAACATTGTAAAATTCTGGAAAAGCTTATCTCTGTCTCCATTTCAATCTGTATCTCTGACTCCACCTGTCCTTCCCTCTCTATCTTTCTACCATGAAAGATAGTCATTCCTGTTTACAGCTAGCCATTGACTTACAACCATTCATCTACTGAGCATTTGAAATTACAATGGCAGTGGAAAAAGTGACACAATCGTTTTCACACTTATGACTGCTGCAGCATCCCCATGGTCATGTGATAAGAATTTGGAAGCTTGGCAACTGGCATGTATTTATGACGGTTGCAGTGTCCCGGCATCATGTGATCCCTTTTTGCAACCTTCTGAAAAGCAGCATCAATGGAGAAGCCAGGTTCATTTAATTACCATATTACTAATTAACAGTGGCAATGATTCACTTAACAACAGTGACAAGAAAGGTCATAACATGGGAAAAAACTCATTTAACAACTGTCTTGCTTAGTAACAGAAATTTTGGACTCAGTTGTGGTCATGTGTTGAGGGCTACCTACAGTCCTTGGGTGGCTTGTCATTACACGAGGCCAATAAATCCATAGTCAGATCTCCTTTCTCTTTTGGACAAAATTCTCTTTCTTCAAAAGAACAAGCTCAGTGAAAGGCAAAACATAGAATAACAGAGTTGGAAGGGACCTTGGAGATCTTCTAGTCTAGCCCTCTGCTCAAGCAGAAGAACCTATACCATTTCAGACATATGGCTGTCCAGTCTCTTCTTAAAAGCCTCCAGCAATGTTCTCTCTGTGCAGGAAATTTCTCCTTAGTTCCAGATTGCTTCTCTCCTTGATTAGATTCCATCCATTGCTTTTTGTCCTGCCTTCAGGAGCTTTGGAGAATAGCTCAACTCCCTCTTTTTTTGTGGTAGCCCTTCAAATATTGGAACACTCTGGTCTTTCTTTCCACTAGATTAGATATACATACACTAGACTAGATGTACATAGCCTTGGCAAAGAGTTTGTGTAATCCAAAGAGAAATAATTCTGTTTGTATAGAAATGGAATGAAAATGAATCATGATATTATTGGAGATGCAATGAGAAAAATGATTCATTAAGGCACAGGTTCTTGCGATGTCCAAATTTATGTCCTGCAAAGAATTAATTGCAGAAATTAATTTGACTGAGTCAATCTTCTTTTAAGCTACATACCTATTAAAGGGAAATTGATGGCTGGACAATAGGAAATTGGATTTCCATGGCCTTCTTATTGCTAAGAGACTGGTCCAACATAGGAAAGATAGATTTATGGCCCCAATTACTTAGTGGATTGAAGACCTGACATCATTTGCAATTTATGAACAAGCTGCCTACAGATGTAGATTATGTATGGATGATTACAGTGAAATATGTCCATCTTTTATTGAATCTTATATAAAATCTAATATATACACAGATGAGAAACATGTAAATATTTATTGTTGTTTTATTCTTTTGCTTTCTGTAAATAATTACAATGGTGATGATGATGATGATGATGATGATGATGATAATGATAATGATGATAATGATGATGATGATGATGATGATGATAAGAGAGCAACATGGCAGATTGGGGATGATAAACTAAGTTATAGGAGGAGATTGGATAACTAGTTTATCTAGTGATTAAGACACCAGGCTAGAAATCAGGAGTGGGGTAGGAGGCAAAATTGATGGAACATGATTTGTCTCAGCTATAAGAAAAGATAATGGAAGCCATGGATATAAACAATATTTTCAGTCACCTGAGAAGCTGTCGTATTAGAAGCAGGATCACATCTCGTCTTTATTTTTTTCAAAGGCAACACCTAAAATAATGGCTTGAAAGTACAGGAAGGCAGAATTTGGTGTTCGGAAAATACAGGCTGAACTCCTATCCATCTAAAATACTCGAATCTGGATTTTTGAATAAGGATAGAACTATAAACAAGAACCTGATAATCCTGCCATGTCTATGGTTAAATGAACGAAAACGACAGGAAAAACAAAATTAATGTCATACAACATTTTAAAATCCAATCCAACTCAGTATCCACTGACTCCTTGAATAGAATAGAGCTGGAAGGGACCTTGGAGGTCATCTAGTCCAGCCCCCTGCTCAAGCAGGAGGACCTATACCATCTCAGACAAGTGACTGTCTAGCCTCTTCTTAAAAATCTCCAGTGATGGAGTGCCCACGATTTTTGGAGGCAAGCTGTTCCACTGGTTAATTTTCTTCACCCTTATGAAGTTTTTCCTTAATTCCAAGTCTTACTAGGGTTTTATAAAACAGTTCTAATACTTCTCATAATCTTGATTCTATGTCTCTGTTTATACAACCCAAATGCCTCCTCCTCCTCCTCTCAATTCTTCTTCTTCTTCTTCTTCTTCTTCTTCTTCTTCTTCTTCTTCTTCTTCTTCTTCTTCTTCTTCTTCTTCTTCTTCTTCTTCTTCTTCCTCCTCCTCCTCCTCCTCCTCCTCCTCCTCCTCCTCCTCCTCCTCCTCCTCCTCCTCCTCCTCCTCCTTCCCCTTTGTCCCTCTTCTTCTTCCTCTCAATGACAACAACATTTCAGCAATGCACTCTCCCCAGTCTTTGCTTTATATTATATATGGACCCATGAATCCACATTCAGAAACCAACCCACAAGCTTGGAGAAGGAACCTTCACCCTCACCATGCATCCATGACCAAGACAAAGTCCTAATTTCAGACTGGTTATGGCGCTTTGTTTTAACTGCTATTGGTTAACTGCTACTTAACCATTTGCCTTTGTTTTAAACATGTTGACCCACTCAAACGAAAGAGATTTCAAATATGCAGAAAGAGCACTTTAGAGCAAATTAATATATTTTTTGGTTGGCGTCACCCATCAGCACAACTGCATCTGTCAATTCTGGTTACCCTTGGTTCCTCATTTAGTGATTTAACATCTTACTCCATTTCTGCATTAGTTGCAAGTTCAGCCAAAACAGCTGATTGGTGGATGAGTTTTACAGATGGCTAGACCGGCAAGTTAATTTTACATTGTTAATTTTGCATTGCGGTAATTTTGCCAACCCTTTCCACTATTGACTTTTTGAAAACAAATGCAGTAAAAAGGGCATATGAGGGTGAAAAAAATAATGCTATTGTTCTTTCTTTTCCTTTTGAAAGTGGAGCTACTGCTATCCTAGGGAATCGAGAGAAGAGGGCTTGCCAACACCAGCTTGAAGTGACCAGTAGATTCTGAGCTACAGATCATCAGACTGGGCGAGTGACAGAAGGGTTAGCAAGGGTTAGATTGAGATACCTTGAAGTGGCTACTTTTGAGGGCTGGCTTAAGGGGGAAACACTACTTTAAAAATGGAACAGAACTGCTTTCAGCTTGGCTCACTCGTGGGCTGAAATTAAGGCAATACTACGGGGACACAGAATGTACAGGTTGCATGTTCTTATTAGTAGATACAAGAAGTGAAAGGCCACAAATCTTGTTTTATTTATGATTTATTATTTACATTAATTAAAGGGCTTCTGGAAGATAGATGGATATGTGATAGATAGATAGATAGATAGAGAGAGAGAGAGAGAGAGAGAGGCAGATAGACAGATAGATTAGATGATAGATGATAGAGAGGTGAAGGGAGGAGGGGGAAGAAGGAAGGAAGATATATTAAAAACTATTGGTCAATTCCATTAATACTATACAGTATATAGAGATGTACATAGACAGACAGACAGAGAGGTATAGCTAGATGATAGAGATAGCTAGATGATAGGTGATTAATAGATGATAGATAAAAAAAGAAAGAAAGAAAGAAAGAAAGAAAGAAAGAAAGAAAGAAAAAAGAAAGAAAGAAAGAAAGAAAGAAAGAAAGAAAGAAAGAAAGAAAGAAAGAAAGAAAGAAAAAGAAAGGAAGGAAGGAAGGAAGGAAAGAAGGAAAGAAAGAAAGAAAGAAAGAAAGAAAGAAAGAAAGAAAGAAAGAAAGAAAGAAAGAAAGAAAGAAAGGAAGGAAGAAAGAAAGAAAGAAAGAAAGAAAGAAAGAAAGAAAGAAAGAAGGAAAGAAAGAAAGAAAGAAAGAAAGAAAGAAAGAAAGAAAGAAAGAAAAAAAGAGAAAGAAAAGGATGCTCTCTTCTTAGCATTCTTCCCATCCAAAAATGCTAAGCTGTTTTGGTCTTGGCTTATGGTCTACACCAACTATTTCTGGCTAACATGTTTGCTGGAGAATTCTGAAAGCTGATGTTCCAACATCCCTGGCTAGGTAAGGATATCCTCAAACATTATATAGCAATATTTCCATTTTCTCCTATAGTATTAATACATCCAGATATGTTGGCTAACGTTTCTTCCCCAAACAGTTGCCAAATTATTTTGTTAAGCTGATGTCTATGAATGCAGAGATGGAAGGAAAGTTATTAACCATTCTCAAAATGAGTTCAGGCTGGAAAGGCTTCTGAGATCATTACAGACACTGTTGATTTATCTGAATGTCCCCCCCCCCCCCCCGCCTCTGTATGTTGGGGAAAATTCTTCCAAATAGTTTGGAGAGGGATTTATTTTGCCTGCAATAACATGAGCAATATCATTCATTCCGATGATTAAGTATTTATGGCTGTCTATAAATTGCTCTTTCTTTGCTCTAGATAATAACAGATTATTATTCACCCACATGAATTATGGAAGATAACCAGTTTCTTTAATCTCACAAGAAGTGTGCTGTGTCGTAAAATGGTTTGTGTATTTCATTCTCCTTAACTGAGGAAGGAAAACAGTCTCTTTGGGCAAATTAGGATAAATAGATAGCTGCCATCAGATATTTCTGACTTCGTTCTTATTTCTTTCTTTCTAAAAAAAAAAAAAAAAAGGCCAAAGGTGAAAACTTTTTAAAGAGGAAAATGAAAGAAAAGACAGGCTTGAAAGAAGCAGCGAGAAGCTTCTCTCATTCTAGAAATGTGCTTTTGTTCTTCATGAGATGCGTCTTCATCCTTTGAGCGTAAAAACATAGAATCTGTTTAAGACCAAGCTAAGCATTCCATCAAGTCCACCATGACGTAACTATTGGTGTTTGTTGGCCATTCTGTTCATTTTAGGGAGCTTAGATGCAGAACATCAAAGCAAACCACCTTCTCCCCAGTCACTCATCACTATGTTTTACCCTTCAGGTCTATAATAATCTGATCTTCCATGAATTTCTCCAGTCCCCTTTTGAAGCCGTTTAAACTGAGGTCCATCATCATTCACATTGGACGACCATGAATTCCATAACTTAATAAAGCCCTATACAAAAATACTCACCCCCTCGGTTTTGAATCTCCCCACATATATTCTTCAATTGTCAATGCCAGTTTATTCTATTCTATTCTATTCTATTCTATTCTATTCTATTCTATTCTATTCTATTCTATTCTATTCTATTCTATTCTACTCCACTCCACTCCACTCCACTCCACTCCACTCCACTCCACTCCACTCCATTCCATTCCATTCCATTCCATTCCATTCCATTCTATTCTATTCTATTCTATTCTATTCTATTCTATTCTATTCTATTCTATTCTATTCTATTCTATTCCATTCCATTCCATTCCATTCCATTCCATTCCATATTTTCTATTCTATTCTATTCTATTCTATTCTATTCTATTCTATTCTATTCTATTCTATTCTATTCTATTCTATTCATCCAAGATATGAAGATCATATTCTATTCTATTCTATTCTATTCTATTCCTTCCATTCCATTCCATTCCATATTTTCTCTATTCTATTCTATTCTATTCTATTCTATTCTATTCTATTCTATTCTATTCTATTCTATTCTATTCTATTCTATTCTATTCTATTCTATTCTATTCTATTCTATTCTTATTTCTTATTCTATTCTATTCTATTCTATTCTATTCTATTCTATTCTATTCTATTCTATTCTATTCTATTCTATTCTATTCTATTCTATTCTATTCTATTGATAATCTGAGAGGGAGCAGCTGAAGCCTCCCATTTAGTTCCATATAATTTCTGGAGTATGTTGTTCTTAGTATTGCTTTTTGCAACTGTACTCTCTAGATGTATCTTATAGGAGAGAATCCAGTCCAATGTCACTGCAAGGAACTTTGGAGTACCTTGTCAATGCCAGTTTTATTATTGTAAACATCTCCCCCAAACCATTTTTCCTTGTTGTGAGAAGCTGTTCTAGTCTTCTTAATGTTAGGCTTCTCTTTTCTGCATCCTTTTTTCCATCTCTACAATCAAGGGCAACACTGTGTGTAAGGAAACAGTTAACTAAAATCAAGACCCATATGTCAGTTGTATTTTATATGTGATACACACACAGAGAGAGAGAGAGAGAGAGAGAGAGAGAGAGAGAGAGAGAGATTAAAAAAGGGAAGTATTTTCTTTCACAGTTGTGGCTCTGATCTTTTCTTCTTCTTGACCCCTCCACCACTGTCTATAACATCTGTTTTGACATGCAGTGATCAGAACTGTGTTCAAAATAATTCTGAAGCATTCTGAAACCGAATAGTTACAGCAGCCAGGAGCAGTTATCAAGTGATATTGACTGCTTTAAAGAAAGAAAGTAAGTTCCTTTGAAATCTGGAAGGACAAGCTTGTCTGATGTTATTTTGTCCTTGTTTTGAGTCCTGCTGTCAAAGTTGTGTCCCTTGGTTCTTTGCCACAAAAATCTGTTCTATTCAGAATTGAGGGCGGCGGCGGGGGGCATTGCTGGCAGATGATGGACTATATATTGCATCAGAGGAAGATTATACGAAAGGTTCTCTAATTTCTGTGTGAAGATGTTGGGTCCTGTGGATAGATCTGTTGCTTTACATGTAGAGCGAAGTTGACAGGCCACATTTACACCAACCTCTCAGAACATAGCATTAGAGATCTCAAACTCTTTCGGATCAAAGAAACTTTACCAGCACAAATGAGTACTCATATTAGGCTATCTTAAGCGTGTGTGATGGGAAGAAAGGATGAAGATGTAGTTGCTGTAGCTGATCAGCCCTTGGTTCATCCTGAGTCTGCTGGGCCTTTTCTTCAGAGGATGGAGAGGAACAATATGACTTAGAAGAGATGAAAATCAGCTGGCTGGATGTAGGAGAAGAGCGGGAAGAACTGGGGGGGGGGGGGCAAAGTTAAACATGCCACTAGTTAAGAGTCCTTGCATTACCACAATAGATCCATGTCCACCACCACCCCTCAATTCTGTTGACGCTTATTTAGTGACAACTTAGTGTTGAACCTTAATTGACCAAATTCTTATATGTAGACTTGAACAAATCTCCTATAACTTTATGAATGATCCTGAATCTTTATACCTGGCAAGTAAAAGGTGAAGGTATCTCTATGAGTTTTACTCCACTAATCTTAGCCAAGTTTGGGAGGTGGTACTCATCTCTAGCTCTTGAGGCAGCATTGTCCAAGGATGTTTCTAAAGGCCATGTGGTGAGCATGACATCATGACGCAGTGCGGAACATGGGGCGAAACACAGAACACCCCCTTGTGCTCGCTGGCCTCTGTGTGCAGGGACCGATGGTGTCAGGCAGCAGCTGCCCCAGCCCTTGCCTTGCCCCATGGCAATGGCACCCCCACCCTGCCTCGCCTCACCCCACAGGATGAGTCTTCTGCCTACCGCCCCATCGGCCAGAGACCTCCTGGAGCTCCCCCAACCCTGCCCACCACCCACAGGTGTCTCTCCCCACAAGCAACATTGAGGTGACCACACCCACCTTGGCCACACCCACCCAATCTTCCATGACCACCACAGCCACACCCACCCAGTGGGCCACGCCCACCTGGCACCCAGCGATAAATAAGTGGGTTTTGGGTTGCAGTTTCAGCAGTCGGTCTCTAAAAGGTTCGCCATCACTGCTTTAGTGTGTTACCTAAAGGGCCTTTTCTTCTGGACCTGGAGGCTGCTTGCCAAAGAAGGCCTCTGCCTAGCCAAGGTGGTCCTGAAATGCAAAGAAAATAATTAGAGTTTGTAAATACGGAAGAGGTAACATACTGTTCAATTAAACTTCCAGATGTCAGTCCCAGCAGAAGAAGCCATCAACAATTCATGATCCTTTAAAAACATTTTTTTCTCTTGTGGATCCATTTAAGATGAAATATGAGGTTGCTCTTTGTGACAGTATTAAATTAAGGATAAATAAATCACAGAAACAGAGATAGTAGTCGCTTACATTACCAGGGCTATTAATGGCTTTTTTAGGAGGCTGGGGGAAACTTCATAACAAATTTCAAGGCTGAAAAATTCTCCTGGTCTTTGTGTGTGTGTCTGTCTCTGTGTTTTTAATGTCTTTTGTTGTCACAAATGCAGTAGATGATGGCTGGAATCTGAACCTGGGAATTTTTTTTATAAACAACTGAGTCCTTCGGGAATAGGGGCGGTATATAAATTCAACTAATAAATAAATAAATAAACTCATTGCAATAATTGTAAGCAATATTCCTTCCAGCATTGTTATATTGTTCTTTTCACATGTTTAATTTTAGGTAGCCTTTTAATTTGCTTAAGATGCTAAATATCATAAATTCTCCTTCAAACTGAGTTGATGACTAAATGAGTATTATTTTCTTGGGTACTATATGAATATTTCCTTCCTTCCTTCCTTCCTTCCTTCCTTCCTTCCTTCCTTCCTTCCCTTCCTTCCTTCCTTCCTTCCTTCCTTCCTTCCTTCTTCCTTCCTTCCTTCCTTCCTTCCTTCCTCCCTCCCCTCCCTTCCTCCCTCCCTCCCTCCCTTCCGATTTACTGACGGTTTCAGTCAAATACCAAACAAATCCATTGAAGAGTTAAACTGAAATATTTCACTTAAACTTGAATTTCATAAAATAGCCAGAATATTTATGTAATTCCTTTGGGAAATGCATTGGAGGATAAAATCCTTCTTGGTATATTAACAGTTTCCATGAACTGTTCCATGCCCAATAATTCAGTATTTGGAGTACTTATTGCTCTCTAAGCTTGCTTGCAGACATTTCATTACCCAACAAGATAGCATCATCTGTGCAAGTGAGTGTGGATATTTACTCCCTATTATAGACAGCAGTTTGCCCCTGTCAGTGTTGTGTGTGTTTTCCCTTAGTAGTTCCTTGATTAGGATATGGTTTTCTGCTTGATTGTTCAACTGGTGTTAATCCCTGATTATTTGCATATTGGCTTCTGGAGAAGAAACTACGGTTGAGTCCATCCTGGTGTTGCAAAATTAACATATTTGCATCATGTCTTCTGACTCCTAGTTGGTGTTCACAGATGCCTTCTGCTAGTCTTCTGCCTGTCCGTTCTATGTAGTGACCTGCAGCAGTCCTTATGCTGTATGTTGGAGATGATTCTACACAGTGGTGGGATTCAAATATGGGAACAACCGGTTCTCTGTGTGGATGCCACTTCCGGAAGTCCATTCTGGGCCTGGGCAACAAAAAATTAGCTACCGGTTCTGCCAAAGTAGTGCGAACTAGCTGAATCCCACTGCTGAGCACTTCATGTATGTATCCAAGAAATACTGAACTACAAACATCACATCCACATGTTTCTTTAAGTTCTTTTAAAAGATTTAGCACAAGAGGATGTTTCCACTAAATAATAGGGCATAGCCAAGTGGATGTCCTTACACGTCACAAATTGGAATCTAAGATTAATCCAAAAACTTCAGATACTTTATTTTTCTAGTCATCATTTCCCAACTTTAATGAAAAAAAAATCAATTTGTTTGTAATTAAACTGAGAACTTGATGGAGACATTTCTCAGGCGAGAAGGTGCCGGAATTTACATCACAGTTCTTGACTGGCATAGGTAGTGTTAGACTGGATGGATCCAAAATGGTTCTGGGTGGAATTAGACCCAAGCATATCTCTTGGTTCAAACCTGAACTGGGCCTCTTTGAGTGTCTAGTTTGACAAACTGTAGCTGACTAGGCAGCCTACTAAAAAATTAAAATGAATTACTGATAAATATGCTGTGTTCTGGTCTGCTCCTCACCTTGTGATAGATACCTGCAGTTAGATCTCTCTTTTAAAGCTAGTCCATTCTACCGGGAAGATGAGAACAACGGCGTTTTAAAAAATGATAAATTTCTTCTGGAATAGTAGATGCTGGAGCTGTACTGTTTAAAGTAGATGATCTATGAAGAAGAACAGTTACTCAAGCATTCTTTCTCTTTCTCTTTTGAACTTGCTGTTGGGTTGACAAGTGAGATAATAAATACGAAGTATTCTATGATACACTACTTCATCAGAATATATTGGGGGAAAATTGGGGGGGGGACAAGTATCCTTGGACACTTTGACATCTGAGGAACCTTCCATACGTTTGTCTTGTAGTGGATAGCAGTGGACTCACATGGAAACTCAGTGTACCTATGCATCAACAAATACATTTCCAGGACAAATTTTTATCATTATGGGAATTAGAATTACTACCTACATTGAGATCTTCAGAAAATGGTGACTTCTCAGTCATTTGGGATTATAAATTGTCATTTTCTCTCTATTATCTCTGTCTGTCTGTTCTGTCTGTCTGTCTGTCTGTCTGTCTGTCTGTCTGTCTGTCTGTCTGTCTATCTATCTATCTATCTATCTATCTATCTATCTATCTATCTATCTATCTATCTATTTTATCTATTTATTTATTTTTTGGATTTATATACCGCCCTTTCCCGAAGGACTCAGGGCGGTTTACAGGGTACTTAAAACAGTGATACAAAAATTAAAAACAATTAAAAACAATTAAATTTAATCCCTGAGAATAAAACCCCAATTAAAACTAAAAACTCTCAGCCTGGGCCGGGGAGCTCGAACAGCCAGGTCTTCAGGTCCCGGCGAAATGAACGAAGGTCGGGGGCAGTCCTAAGTTCCATGGGCCGCTGGTTCCAGAGGGCAGGCGCACCCACAGAGAAGGCCCTCCCCCTGGGTGTTATCCGCCGGCAATCTTTAACCGGCGGCACCCTGAGAAGGCCCTCCCTGTGAGAGTGCACTGGACGAAGGGAACTTGATGCCGGTAGCAGGTGTTCCCTCAGATATCTATCTATCTATCTATCTATCTATCTATCTATCTATCTATCTATCTATCTATCTATCTATCTATCTATCATCTATCTATCTCTGTGTATACTGTATGTGTATGTATGTATATACATATGTATATATTTATATCTGTTCACAATTATTCTCAGAAGGCTAATGCAAACCTCACCTTTCATATTCTTACTATCCAACTGAACAAGCCTAGTTATCACCCAGTAGAGACACTCCACCTTACTGTGTAAGATGCAAAATGATGCAGTCCTCAAGAGCAGAGCAGTTACTTGCTGATCTTGAAGGCTGAAAACTTCTCTCATCTTAGCAGTGAAAGATTAGTATTTTAAACTTCCAAAACTTTTCATTTCAAGCAAAAGAGTAGACTTTTCAGAAGGGATTCAGTTTGAATTTCAAACCAAGGTTTTTCAAGGAGTCAACCAGAGTTGCTTTCAAGTGCGAAAGACAATCAACTCAGAGAAGGTCAGACTGAGTCTCCTAGTACAACTTTAGCCTTTATACTAAACCAGGGGGTCTTCAAACTTGGCCCTTTTATGACTTGTGGACTTCAACTCCCAGAATTCTGGGAGTTGGTCCACAAGTCTTAAAGTTGCCAAGTTTGAAGACCCCTGCCATAGCTGCTATGAAAGCCCAAATCTATGCCAACCCCCCTTTCTTTCTAGTTAAAACCTGAATTTAGAACCCCATCAAGCTTTCCCTCTTTTCACACACCCCTTTCTCCTTCCCCTTTTCTTTCTTTCCGCCCGATCCACGCCTGCCACGCCCAAACCGGCAACAGCTGTCTGAGCTTCCCACTTCCCTCTCTCCGGCCAGGCTCCTGCAAAGCCTTTCGGCCAGCCCCGCTATGTAATTAAAAAATATAATTTAGAAAATTCCAGCAATCCAGTTTGCTTCCATGGAGGTTACCTTTGTATTTAGTTTGCATTTATATACACGTCTACCATTAAAGCCTTTGCTTGGTCTGACATCTTTCTGATGTACTGTAGTAATGCATCATGAAAAGCATCATCCCTCTGATAATATATTGCTGAGTTATACCGTTAATGTGACTTTGTTTGATAATATGCCCAGGCACCACATCTTCTGACAGATGAACAGTAATGACAACAGCTCTGCCACTGAAGAATGAAGAATGGGAATAACAAAGCACGCGAGCTTCAGAAGGAACCACCAAGGATGGCCCTATCTTCCACAACTGAATTTTGAGCACAGAAAAACTAATGAGTCAGAATGAAAAATAAAGCATTCAACCCCAGCACTGAGGAAATTTGTGAATTTGGGCGTTACACGCCCATCACCTTCATGCTGGCATCAGCTAAGGCATAGGTCTCCATGGGGAAGGGATCAAAGGTGTCAACATAGCAACCCATATATAATAATAATAATAATAATAATAATAATAATAATAATAATAATAATAATAATAATAATAATAATAATAATAATAATAATAATAAAAAGTTGGAAGGGACCTTGAAGCTCATCTAGTCCAACCCCCTGCTCAGGCAGGAAACCCTATACCATTTCGGACAAATGGCTGTCCAGTCTCTTCTTAAAAACTTCCAGTGTTGGAGCATTCACTGCTTCTGGAGGCAGGTTGTTCCACTGGTTAATTGTTCTAACTGTCAGGAAGTTTCTCCTTAGTTCTACGTTGCTTCTCTCTTTGGTTAGTTTCCATCCGTTGTTTCTTGTCCTGCCTTCAGGTGCTTTGGAGAATAGCTTGACTCCCTCTTCTTTGTGGTAGCCCCTGAGATATTGGAACACGGCTATCATGTCACCCCTCACCCTTCTCTTCGTTAAACTACACATACCCAATTCTAGCAACCGTTCCTTATACGTTTTAGCCTCCAGTCCCCTAATCATCTTTGTTGCTCTTCTCTGTACTCTTTCTAGAAGAGTACAGTGAATAAAAACCTACTCCACATGTAAAAGAGAATGGTCCTTCAATAATATGGTTGTGGCTGCTCTCTTATCTCTCTCTCTTTTTTTTGTTTTTGTTTTACCCTTTCCCTGTGTATTTGCTTCAACAAAGATCAAACTAATTTCACTAATGGATGAATTAATATAGATTCAAAAAAGTCCATTAAAAGGAGATAGATAGATAGATAGATAGATAGATAGATAGATAGATAGATATAATAGATAGATAGATAGATAGATAGATAGATAGATAGATAGATAGATAGATAGATAGATAGATAGATAGACAGACAGACAGACAGACAGACAAACAGACAGAAAGAATGGCACAGTGGCCTAGATGTAAAGACTCTTGCCTTCCGCTCTAGAGGTTGAGAATTCAATCCTAGGCAGTGACAGATGTTTCTCTATCAGGGCACAAAGAGAAAATGCCTGCTGTGAACTCCATGTTCACACACGTGTGTGTGTTTGTATGTTTGTGTGTCAATTTCCAAATGACCCTGCCTGAAGCTATTCACTGCCGTTTCTCAGTTGCCACACAAATGGGGGTGGGGGAGGATTGGTTTAGCTATGCTGTGCCAGACACAATAGAAGATGGCTGCCGTGGGAACCAAGGTCATCTCCCACAGGTGTTGGGTGACAACGGAGGCAATACCTAAGGACCCTGCCAACTGTATTAATCGGCCAACATGATCTGCAACACTTGAGGGGAAGGGAAGCATTTATTCTTTTTATTATACTATGCAAGGGAATTTGGTTAGAGTTGGTTTTGCACTGAGAGTGCCAATATGATGTATGATGTGTATATATATATATATATATATATATATATATATATATGTGTGTGTGTGTGTGTGGTGTGTGTGTGTGTGTGTGTGTGTGTTAAATGTTTGTTAAGCATTCAGAATACACTTGCTTAGTCCCCAGACACGGGACAAATCTTATTTCCTGTTTCAGCCTAGCCCAAGGCCATCTACAGGCAGTAGCCCACAGCAGTGGCAGCTCACATTTGTGTAATTTTATTTTTTTTGGCTTGCTAACAAAGAATAAAGGGAGACCAATATGATCATTTCAAACTTATTTGTTCTCATCAGTCAGCCATACCCTTCTGAGATTCAAACCTGGGCCGACTGTGTCTTAAGCAGTTCTTTTAACCCCTAGGCCACAGGCTCCTCTCTCTCTCTCTGTTAGCTGAGAAGCAAGGAAGATATGTGTTAAATTTACACAAATATGAGCTGCCACTGCTGTGGCTAACTGCCTGTAGATGGCCTTGGGCTAGGCTGAAACAGGAAATAAGATTTGTCCTGTGTCTGGGACTAAGCAAGTGTATTCTGAATGCTTAACAAACATTTAACACATATCTTCCTTGCTTCTCAGCTAAGAGAAAGAGAGAGAGAGAGAGAGGAGAGAGAGAGAGAGAGAGGAGAGAGAGAGAGAGGGAGAGAGAGAGAGGGGAGAGAGAGAGGGGAGAGAGAGGAGAGAGAGAGAGAGAGAGAGAGGAGAGAGAGAGAGAGAGAGAGAGAGAGAGAGAGAGAGAGAGAGAGAGAGAGAGAGAGAGAGAGAGAGAGAGAGAGAGAGAGAGAGAGAGAGAGAGACTGTGGCCTAGGGTTAAAACAACTGCTTAAGACGCAGTCGGCCCAGGTTCGAATCTCAGAAGGGTATGGCTGACTGATGAGAACAAATAAGTTTGAAATGATCATATCGGTCTCCCTTTATTCTTTGTTAGCAAGCCAAAAAAAAAATTACATATATATCTGAATACATACATACACAGCACACACACACACACACACACACAGAGCAAAACACACACACACAGTTTGTCTGAAATGGTATAGGGTTTCCTGGTCCCTTCCAATATCATCATCATCATCATCATCATTATTATCATCATCATCATCATCATCATCATCATCATCATCATCATTAAAAAGAAAAGTTATACTGGGTAAATATATATCCTGGCAAATATATATTTTTGGCAAATTATGTGTACCAAAAAATGAAAATAGGGGTCATTTTCTGAACAGTTCTTAAGTAATTTATATGAACATTAATGTAAATGAGGGGGAAGGTTTATAGACTGTCTCCATATGCTATGAGAAATGGCATATGCAAACATTTACGAATTCTTCTGCTGTGTGCGTGTGTGTGTGTATCTGTTCCTCTGTGTATTTTGTATGTATACTGTACAAATGCTAACAGTAAATAGGATTTTTAGTGGCACATTGTAACTAACTAAAGTTCAAATAATGAAAAGCTGAGATTAGCAAGAGAGATTCAGCAGCTGCCATCACCAGGAAAGATTTTTTTTAAAAAATCTAGAACAGGAATGTGGATATATATACCCTATTGCATTTAATATTGCATTCAGAAACTGCATGAAAACAGCGCATAAAATGTCATACAAAACTACATAGGCATTCGACAGATTAAAACAATAAAATTATTTGTAAAAAATAATCAGCATGTAAATTAACTTAACATGCACTAATGGGAGATTTTTCACTTGGAAAAGAACAATCTATTAACCAATATTTCATTGTTGCAAATACTTATTTTAGGCATAAACTACCAGTCTGCATTAGGTGCCTCTCCTTGCATTAGTCAGATTTTGAATTCACTGAAAACAGAAACTGTAGTAAATAACAAATTACAAGAAATTTAATTTAGCAGGCATTCTTTATTCATTCCTTGTAAGATGGGGTTCTATATAAGACATGGGGACCATGTTAAATTTTTTATTTTTAATTCTCTGTTGTCCCTGTATAAGAGAGACCTAAAAATAATAGAAAGAGTGCAGAGAAGAGCAACAAAGATGATCAGGGACTTGGAGGCTAAAACATATAAGGAATGGTTGCTAGAATTGGGTACGTCTAATTTAATGGAGAGAAGTACTAGGGGTGACATGGTAGCAGTGTTCCAATATCTCAGGGGCTGCCACAAAGAAGAGGGAGTCAAGCTCTTCTACAAAGCACCTGAAAGCAGAACAAGAAGAAATGGATCGAAACTAAACAAGGAGAGAAGCAACCTAGAACTAAGGAGAAATTTCCTGACAGAACAATTAATCAGTGGAACAGCTTGCTTCAGAAGTTGCTCCATCTGTTCTGTACCAGCCTGCTACCGGCCTTGCAGAAAAGGCAACCCCTTTACAGACGGCAAGAGGCTGGAATATGTCTGCCAAATTTATTACAAAAACAAACAAGACACCAAGATACCGGAGCTTTGAAACACTATCTGAGCGGTTGCTTTCAGCAAACCAGCCCTCCCCAAACATTCCCTTTATAAAGAGTTCAGGGCGTGGCCTCTCTCTGCCTCCTTCAGAGAAGCCCCACAGCCTTCCTCTGTTTACTCCTACTTGACTGCCTCCTGCGTCGGGCGTCCTTGAACAGGGCCAGCTGTGGGTCATCTTCATCCACAGTCAGGCTCACACAGCTGGGTCTCCATGGTGACCAAGTGGGAGGGGGCCTGCCTGAGGGCTATCATCAGCAAGATCTTCAACACCCTCAGCAAGGTCTAGTACACCCCCCTCCTCCTCTGATTCGTCCGACCCAACTGCCGAACCCACAGGCTGACCCTGAATCACAACACCATCACTGGAGGTTTTTAAGAAGAGATTTGGAGAATCATTTGTCCTGAAATAGTATAGGGTTTGCTGCCTGAACAGGGGGGTTGAACTAGAAGACCTCCAAGGTCCCTTTTCCAACTCTGTTATTCTATTCTATTCTATTCTATTCTATTCCTATTCTATTCTATTCTATTCTATTCTATTCTATTCTATTCTATTCTATTCTATTTCTATTCTATTCTATTCTATTCTATTCATAATCCGTGTCTATAATTGTTCATGTGAAGCTGTTCTCTTGAAATATTTCATTTGGAGAAATCTGATATCGTAGTGAAGTATGAAATAGAACATTTTGGCATCTCTCACATTTCTCTATAAAGTAGGGTGTGTGTGTGTTTTTTCCTTTCTCAAATTAAAGAGATACAGGTTTTGTTCCCAATTACTTTGGAGCGTGCAGCAATGACTTCTCACTTATAGGTGTGGTTTGGTGGATAAGGACTCAAAATGCATGGATTTAAAAACTGTTCCATCTGCCTAGAGAGAGAATTCAGTGCGCAGAGTGGTTTACCCTCCTTGTATAGATTCAACTAATGTTTTTCTGCAACTTCTCCCAAGAGACTGGGGTTCACATCTGGCACACAGCTTTGATGAACTCCAGCAAGTTTGTCTGCGCCATCAAATTATTCTGTAATGCAACACCATTCCAGTTTAATTATCAGCCTCGGCTCAACGGCCTGCAGCTAAGATGCTGAAAAACTAGTGGATGAGTGCATTCAGTAGGAAATAATCCTCTCCAAAGGCTTGCAAACTCTTGGGAAAAATCTTCCAGAAACATCAAGGTCATGGATAAAAATTGCGTCAGCCTTTGACCCTCCTCATGTTGTGAACTTCAGCACCTCTCAGCTCCAGCTATCAGGGCTGGTAACTCTGAATTTTCCACTTCAGTTTGCAGCCAGCATCCAGATCAAAGCAAGCATTCGGTTTAGAGAGCTTTACAGCCCTCTCTAAGCGCTTTACAGAGTCAGCATATGCCCCCCAACAATCTGGGTCCTTATTTTACTGACCTTTGAAGCATGGAAAGCTGAATCAACCTTGAGCCTGTCAGCATCGAACTTCTGGCAGTAGGCAGTTTGCCTGCAATTTGTTGTTGTTAGTTGCGAAGTCGTGTCCGACCCATCGCGACCCTATGGACAATGTTCCTCCAGGCTTTCCTGTCCTCTACCATCTTCTGGAGTCCATTTAAGCTCACGCCTACTGCTTCAGTGACTCCATCCAGCCACCTCATTCTCTGTCGTCCCCTTCTTCTATTGCCCTCAATCTTTCCCAGCATTAGGCTCTTCTCCAGTGAGTCCTTCCTCCTCATTAGGTGGCCAAAGTATTGCCTGCAATACTGCATTCTAATCACTGCACCACTACTAACCATATCATCTTCTGTCATCCTCTGTCGTCCCCTTCCCGTTTTGCCTTCCATCTCTTCCAGTGGTGGGATTCAAATATGTGAACAACTGGCTCTCTCTGTGGATGCCACTTCTGGTAGTCCATTCTGAGCCTGGGCAATAAAAAAAATTAACTACCGGTTCTGCCGAAGTGGTGCAAACCAGCTGAATCCCACCACTGATCTTTCCCAACATCAGGGTCTTTTCTAGTGAGTCCTCCCTTCTCATTTGGTGGCCAAAGGATTAAAGGATCAGCTGTGGTATCTGTCCTTCTAAAGAGCAATCAGGATTGAGAAGGGGACAGCAGAGGATGAGATAGTTAAACAGTATTGTGAGCAGGTTTATATGACAATATATTTTATTCTTTATACTGTTTCCATCTTCCCTTAAAACATTAACAGAGTCCACAATGGGCTCAGAATCAGAGTCTCCACTAAATAATTGACAGTCAAGCTGAAACTAAATTAATCACATAAAAATAGCAAACGGGGAAAAAAATCTTTTCCTCAAACTTCCTCAAAGCCCCAAACCACATATCAAAGGATAAGGTCTATAAATACAAACAGAGCTAACTAAATTAGGCTTCCCAGTGGAACTGTATGTTCACAAGAATAAATGTAGCTACACACATGCACACACACACACACACACACACACACACACGCCTCTCAAGTGTCACCCTAGAATAGTGATGGCGAACCTTTTAGAGACCAAGTGCCCAAACACCAGCCCTGCCTGCCCCCGCTCCACTCCCACTCCATCCCCACTCCACCCCAGCCCAGCCCCGCCCACCCACAGAGTCACCCACTGCCTCCACGGCCCACTGCAGATTGCCCAGGTGGTCCAGCAGTGCCATGGCGGTCATTCCCTCTGCCCGTGCCCTGCAGCATCATCTGCATGTAATGGGGCACAAGGGCGGAGTCTTATCCCTGCTGTCCGGCTGCCATGTCCTTGGCTGCGCTGCTCCATGCGAGCTGTGCTCGGGGGGGCGACTCTCCTCTTGGGGGGGCTGCTGGTGAGGAGGGGGCCATGGGGGAGGTGGGCCTGGGGTGATGGCATGAGTGCCCACAGAGAGGGCTCTGAGTGCCGCCTCTGGCACTTGTGCCATAGGTTCACCACTACTGCCCTAGAATCGACACATAGACACTTCCACATCCAGGATAAGCTCTGCCCGTAAAAATCCCCTGCTCTACACCATTTCTGTGCAGCCGATCTCCAAAGGCAAACTTGTTTTGCTTTTGGGAATAAATACTTCTTCTTTCCTCACAGCCGTCTGGATCTCGTTTTTATTTATTCTTGCGCAGCCTCAGCTTGAGTTGGAGCCCCAAATTATTCCCCTGACAGTATCACCAATGAGGTAGGCATGAGCTTCAATAGACTCCAGGAGACATTGGAGGACAGGGGGAGCTAGTGTGCTGTGATCTATGCGGTTCTGAAGAGTCAGACACAACTTTGTGACTTGAACAACCAACCCCCTTTGGCGGGGATTTGGGGAAGTGAGTTTGGAATCCTGGAGCAGATTTCTTGAAGGTTTTTAAAACTTATAAAAAAAAGTCTTAAAAAGTGCCAATCTACCGCTTTTCTATTTGGGCTAATATTGTGTTCCCTGTGGTGGTTAAAGCACAAGGATTTGGAATTGAAGTAGCTTTCCTTCCAAAAATTAGGTTTCTGGATGTGACGACTGCTTGCAAGCAGCCTCTTTCCGATCCTTGCTCTCTAACTGTTGCTCCTGGGGACTTCCGTGATTTACATAGCTGCTCACGGACAAATTACGCTAACATATGTGCAAGTCCAGCATCTGGCCTACACCTTTGCAATGTCAACATCTCAGAGTGCTTATTGACTGAGCAGAATGTGAATCGGAGACACTGTTTAAGGTGACCCATGTCCTCTTGGGGAGAAACAAGTAGCATCTTCCTTCAGGCCACGGGAACACGTTTGCAAAATATTTTGCAGATAAAATCACTCAGATTCACCAATTCAGACTCTGTGTTACTAACCCAATCAAACAGGTAACCAAGGCAATGTGTTGAGGAACATCTAGGATTGATCTTGTCTTATAAACATGTAAGACATTTAAACATAGGAATTAGGTAGGATTCTCAGGGATAGGAATTTTGCCATCTGAGGATTGGCTTCAGGCTCAGTCAACCTGTTGGCAAAGTGTTTGTGTGTGCGTTTGTGGGATTAATTTGAGAGGTAATCAGTGCCTGATCTGCTTGAAATTCCCCTCTGGGTTCTAAGTAGGACAAAAGGCAGAAGAAGGCATGGACACAACTTTGACATCGGGACTCAAAACAGGGACAAAGTAATAACAGAAACTATCAACCTCCCGGAACATCACACAGCAGACCTCAGAACGGCTTTTGTGCAAAAATGGGATCTAACTCCATTATCGGATGAAAGACTCTTGAGTTCACATACATTAAAAGGTCTCAGGCAAACTCGGAAGGTCTCAGCAAACACCGTGGGTTTCCTGCACATTACAAATGTTAATTGATATGGTACTTGTAAGCTATCTCATAGGTAATCTGCATGGCCAACCTGTCTTCCCCTCTTCCCCACCTCTCCTCATTCAATCTAGCCTCTCAGTTTGAACTGAGAGAGCTGCAGGTGATGAAAGATTAGGCCTTTTAATAACATGTGTTAATTGGTGAAGATGCTACCAGACTGGTTTTTATTTCAGGTTTTATTTCAGGTTAGGGGGAAAAGTCATTTAAGAAGACTTAGACTTATATACCACTTCACAGTGCTTTCCAGCCCTCTCCAAGCGGTTTACAGAGTCAGCCTCTTGCCTCCTGCCTCCCGTCCTCATTTTACCGACCTGAGAAGGATGGACAGCTGAGTCAACCTTGAGCTGGTGAGACTCGAACTGCCGAACTGCTAACAGCTGGCAGTCAGCAGAAGTAGCCTGCAGTGCTGCACTCTAACCACTGCACCACCACGGCTCTTAAGGTGTGCAATAAATGCAAAATAAAAACGGGAGTGATGGGCATATAATGTTGAAATACCAAAAAATGATAATGGAGGTATTTAATAATAGGTGGCAGGGCGAGAGAAATTCCAGTCTTTCCAGTGGAGGGTCTACTGGTCTCAAGCACTACTGGTATGGCTAGAAGTCTGGGATGAACGGAAATGGCACCAGATGTTAATGAATATTAAGAGATGATTATGATTAGAGCAATCAGTTCTTATTTTTGAGTGTCCAGCTGAGGGTCCACTGGATGCCATAGAAGAACAATTCCCTCGGGTGTCACAGTGAACAATTAGATTCATTATGGTGGTTTTATCACTTTCCCTGCAATGTTTGGCAAAGACCTCTTTGGGATAAAAAGTGTGTGTGTGTGGGGGGGCAGCAATGGCATTTGATGGGCCATTGACCTGTTTCTGCAGGGCATTTCCCCTGTGATTACAAATCATTCCTGGCCACCTGCTTTAGCTAATGGCTTGAATCAGAGATCCAAATAAAAGTCGAATAGGCTTTGTTTCATCAAGACATTAGCCCCCATATGGGATAAGTAAAAAGGGTTTGGAGAAGAAATGGAAAAAAAAGAAAAGGCAGGACAGGAAGCAATGGATGGAAACTAACCAAGGAGAGAAGCAACCTTAGACCTAAGGAGAAATTTCCTGACAGTTAGAACAACTAATCAGTGGAACAACCTGCCTCCAGAAGTTGTGGGTGCTCCATCACTGGAGATTTTTAAGAAGAGGTTGGACAGCCATTGGTCTGAAATGGTATAGGGTCTCCTGTTTAAGCAATGGGTTGGACTAAAAGACCTCCAAGGTCCCTTCCAACTCTGTTATTCTGTTTTATTCTGTGATTCAGGAAAGTAACGGAAATAAAAAAAACATTGAACGTGCTGGGAAGTCTCCACCAGCTTCTCAGCACCATCTGGAATTGTTTCAAAGTCCTTTATCAACTAATGGTCTGCATAACTTCAAATGGAACTCTTTGGTTCACTGCAGTGGGTCCTGTTACCATTTGCAGGAGAAATTACTGATGAAGAGTTTCGGCTCTATCTTTACCCCAGAGTTATGAGGAAACAGAGTCTTGAGATGGTCCATTTTCTTGTGAGCTAACAGCTGGAAGCAAAATTTTGAAGTTTTCCAAGGGAGAAGACTCTCTCCTTCAATTTGGAATGTGGCTTACTTATTATTAGTGATAGTGAAATAACTTACTTACTTCCTTCCTTCCTTCCTTCCTTCCTTCCTTCCTTCCTTCCTTCCTTCCTTCCTTCCTTCCTGTTCTGTACCAGCCTGCTACCGGCCCTGCAGATAAGGCAGGGACAACCCCTTTTACAAGAAGGCAAGAGGCTGGAACTAAGCCTGCCAAATTTATGGACACAAAAGCAAACAGAGCAAAAACAAGACACGAACCATGAAACAGGAGCTATTCAAACAGTTGCCTTCAGCAAACTAGCCCTCCCACACATTCCCCTTTTAAACAGTTCAGGGCGTGGCTTCTCTCTGCCTCCTTCCGAGGTGCCCCATTGCCTTCCTCTGTTTACTCCTGATTGACTGCCTCCTGCGTCGGGTGTCCTTGAACAGGGCCAGCTGTGGGTCATCTTCATCCACGCTGTCAGGCTCACACAGCTGGGTCTGCGTCATGACCAGATGGGAGGGGCCTGGCTGAGGGCTCTCATCAGCAAGCTCTCCAACACCCTCAGCAACCTCTCCAACATCCCCCTCCTCCTCCTCTGAATCGTCCGACCCAACTGCCGAACCCACAGGCTAACCCTGAATCACAACACTTCCTTCCTTCCTTCCTTCCTTCCTTCCTTCCTTCCTTCCTTCCTTCCTTCCTTCCTTCCTTCCTTCCTT
Organism: Vipera latastei; assembly: GCA_024294585.1. Lineage (NCBI taxonomy): Eukaryota > Metazoa > Chordata > Lepidosauria > Squamata > Viperidae > Vipera > Vipera latastei. The sequence goes on from CM044356.1 coordinate 213,377,678, forward strand.
CCTTCCTTCCTTCCTTCCTTCCCTTTTTGCAAGCAAAGAAAGCCTGCTGAGAACTATCTGTTAAGATCAAACTTCCTTGCTCTGATGTTATTAATAAGTCAACTTCTTAAGCCTTCAAGTGTAAGGCCACTTGTGAGATCTTGACCAATTTCTACCATGTGTTAGGTTATTTAGTGACACTTGCAGGCATAAGCATGTTGTGATAATGTCCTGAATATTCTTGATGAAATGGAGGAGGCATAATAACATCATCACAACATGCTTATGTCTGCAAATGTCAATAAATAACCTAAAACATAAGGTGAAACTGGTCGGGATCTCACAAGTGGATTGTTTACTCCCCAGCAAAACATTTTGCAATTTCCCTGATTTTTTTTAACAATTTACCACCCAATGATGTATGGGAAATAGTCTTGTCAGCTTTTCTGCCCTTGATTCTTCCACTTTATCGGTAGAAATGGCTTCTAAATTTGCAGAAGTAGCTCCTTCACAACCAATGTAACTTATGAAGTGGGTGGGTCGCAGCCCTGCACAGTCCTCTGAATAATTGATGCCTGCCTGGAAGATTATTCTATTTGTAAATTCTTCAGTTCAACAAAGAGCAGGAGTGCTTGTACCTGGTGCCTCATTGCATTAAGAGGGTATTTAAGATGTCGGCCGCCGTGATTTTTATGCTCCTTCATCACGGTTCTTGGAGAATGAAAGTACCTCTAGAAATTACTTTCTAGGAATAATTTCTAGAAATTAACTCTAGAAATTACCTTGTAAAGTAACTCTAGGGGACTGGAGGCTAAAAGATAAAGAATCACTAAGAGGATTAGGGGTGACATTATAATGGTGTTCCAATATTTCAGGGGCTGCCACAAAGAAGAAAGAGTCAAGCCATTCTCCAAAGCACCTGAAAGCAGGACAAGAAGCAACAGATGGAAACTAATCAAGGAGAGAAGCAACCTAGAACTAAGGAGAAACTTCCTGACAGAGAGAACAATTAACCAGTGGAACAAATTGCCTTCAGAAGTTGTGTATGCTCCAAAACTGGAAGTTTTTAAGAAGAGATCGGACAACCATTTGTCTGAAAAGCTATAGAGCTTCCTGCTTGAGCAGGGGGTTGGACTAGAAGACCTCCAAGGTCCCTTCCAACTCTGTTTTTTTGTTGTTGTTGTTCTTATTCTGTTAAGTGGTAGCTGGTAAGAAGTCTAGCCTTGACTTTTTTGCTGTTCAAAATATATGTTGCAGCATTTTCTGTGCTAAACTTTCCCTCCCCCCCAGCATTTTCCCCTCTCCTCCTCCCCTCCCCATCTCTGCCCTCCATAGCCAAGCTATTATCTTTCCCAGACGTGCCCCATTAATTCCCTATACGAATTCATGCACACTCAGCTCTAATGATTACAGAGAAGTAATGAATGTGGGCCGTAGACAGGGCTGCTTTTTTTGTGAGGCTGCCACCAGATTAATTGATGGATTGAAATCTCTTCGGTACATCTCTGGTGTCTACGTTTGATGGGCTCCAAGATCTAGAATTCCCCAACACCATAAGCAAAACTTTCAGAGTGCTGGCTAAGGGCTATTCTTAAGTACAGATTGCTTTTATCATATAGAGAGTTTGCAGTTTTCCCGAAAATACATTTATTGCATTAAGTGGGTCTTCTTTTTAGTAGACATGGTATTATTAGAATTGTTGAAGTGGGAAGTATTTCAAAGTTACCTGCAACTAATAAGCCGGTTCTCTATCTTTTAATATCCTACTTAAAAACTGTCAGCAAAGAAGAGGCCAATCCATCACTTTTTGAAATATTCGCAATATGTCCCCCCTGATGTTTATGTTCAATTTTCTCATTGTAACTCCATCCACTACTTTTTCTACTCAAGGAGCAGGAGGAAAATAATTTTATTCCGTTATTTATGTGAATGTCCCTGAAGGAGCTAAACGAGGCAGAGGAATCATTTCTAAACTTAAAACTAAGGCTAAAACATATGACGTTTAGTTTCAGGAATTGGGTATGTCTAGTTTAATGGAAAGAGGGACTAGGGGAGACATGATAACACTGTTCCAATATTTGAAGGTGCCACAAAGAAGAGGGGGTCAACCTATTTTCCAAAGCACCTGAAGGCAGGACAAGATGCAATGGATGGAAACTAATCCAAAGAGAGAACCAACCTAGAACAAAGGAGAAATTTCCTGATAGTGAGAACAGTAAACCAGTGGAACGACTTGCCTCCAACAATTGTGGGTGCCCCAAGACTTCAGGTTGTTAAGAAGAGATTGGACAAGCACTTTCCTGGATTGGTATAGGGTCTCCTGCTTGAGCAGTGGGTTGGATTAGAAGGCCTCCAAGGTCTCTTCCAACTTGGTTATTCTGTTATTGTTAACCATCTCTAGGCAAAACATGGTTTCCCCAGTTGCAATGTATGGCTATGAAAGTTGGACCATAAGAAAGTGCCAAAGAATTGAGGCCTTTGAACTATGGTGCTGGAGAAGACTCCTGCGAGTCCCTTGGACTGCAAGGAGATCAAACCAGTCAGTCCTAGAGGAGATCAACCCTGACTGCTCTTTAGAAGGCCAGATCCTGAAGTTGAAACTCAAATACTTTGGCCACCTAATGAGAAGGAAGGACTCACTGGAGAAGAGCCTAATGCTGGGAGTCACTGAAGCTGGAGGCGTGAGCCTAAATGGACACCAGAAGGGGGTAGAGGACAGGAAGGCCTGGAGGAACGTTGCCCATGGGGCCGCAATGGGTAAGACATGACTTTGCAACTAACAACAAGGCAAAACACATTCCTTCGTTTCAACATTTCCTGGTGATCTAAATCTAAAAACATCAGTATTAAGAATAGCTGGCTTCTGTATTGGAGCAGGACATCTAGTTTCAGCATTCACTCAGGGCAATCCTAGTGAATCTCATCCAGTTGTCTTCTGATTTTGCTTCCCAGCATCTGGAGGAATTGTGCTGCTTGTGCTACTTGTGATCTGGAAAATAATAAACCGTCCCTAGGATAAGTAGTTTTGGTTGCCTCTTTTCTGAACACATTTCAATACAATCCTCGATGTACGACCACAGCTGAGGCTAAAGTTTCTGTCGCTAAGCGAGAAAGTTGTTAAGTGAGTTTTGCTGCATTTTAACACCCTTTTCTTGCCACAGCTGTTATGTGAACCACTGCAGGTGTTAAGTTAGGAACACAGTTGGGAAGTGAATCTGGCTTCCTCGTTGATTTTGGTCATTGGAAGGTTTCAAAAGGGGATTACATTTATTTTTTTATTTTTTATTTTAATTCCATTTATATCCCACCCTTCTCCGAAGACTCAGGGCGGCTTACAAGCTTAGCAGTAGCCTTCATTCTATGTATATGCCTGCTTATTAGGGCTTTCACACACACACCCAAGCGGCATTATTACAAAGTCAGCTTAATTGCCTCCAACAATCTGGGTCCTCATTTTACCTACCTCGGAAGGATGGAAGGCTGAGTCAACCTTGAGCCTGGTGGGATGCGAACCTGCACTAATTGCAGGCAGCTGGTGTTACTTAAGGAGGCATTAGCCCACTGCTTCACCAAGGCTTTTACATGACCCCAGGACACTGCAATCATCATAAATCTAAATCAGTTGCCAAGGGTCTGAATTTTGTCGGGTTTTTTTATTATTTATTTTACACATCACAACAGATGCAAGAATAATATTTGCACAATATTGGAAAAATAAAGGAACACCACCAGAGGAAGAAATAATTTAAAAAAAAAATACTGGAATGCGCAGAGATGGACAGATTGACTATGAGACTGAAAGAAAAAGAAGAAACGGAATGTTACCAAACTTGGGACTTATTCTATCAATGGCTAGAGGAAAGAATGAAGGATTAGGAATTAAATATGCATTAGCATTTTCAAACCGAGACAGCACGCTGGTTGAAAAATTATTATATGTATGTAAGAAAAAAAAATCAATAAAATCTTATTTTAAAAAAGGGTCTGAATTTTGATCATGGGGATCCTGCAATGGTTGTAAGTGTGAAAAATGGCCATGTCACTTTTTTCAGTGCTGTTGTAACTTCAAGCAGTCACTAAGTGAACTGCTGTAAGTCAAGGACTAACTGTATGTAACAAAATGGATGAAGAAAATGTAAGCATCTTCTCAAACTGTACTATAAAATCTTGACTCAGAGCTCCAGAAGAGAGGTTCCCATGGATCCTTGCCAAGAAGACCAATCTTCTTCCTCATGGCTTCTCACATAGATGACGTGAGGGCTAGTGGTGGGGTTCAAATATGTGAACAACCGGTTCTCTGTGTGGAAGCTGCTTCTAGAAGTCCATTCTGTGCCTGGGCAACAAAAAATTAGCTACCGGTTCTGCCAAAGTGGTGCGAACTGGCTGAATCCCACCAATGGTGAGGACCAAACATTTTTGTGTACACCTAAAACCATCTACTAAACTAAACATTAAGAAAACCAAGATCATGGCATCCGGCCGTCTCAATTCCTGGCAAATAGATGGGGAAGAAATGGAGGTAGTGACAGATTTTATTTTCTTGGGCTCCAAGATCACCGCAGACGGGAACTGCAGCCAAGAAATTAAAAGACGCTTGCTTCTTGAGAGGAAAGCCATGGCAAATCTAGACAGCACACTAAAAAGCAGAGACATCACCCTGCCAACAAAAGCATGTATAGTCAAGGCTATGGTCTTCCCAGTTGCAATGTATGGCAGTGAAAGTTGGACCATAAGAAAGGCTGAGCGTCAAAGAATTGAGGCCTTTGAACTGTGGTGCTGGAGAAGACTCCTGCGAGTCCCTTGGACTGCAAGGCGATCAAACCGGTCAGTCCTAGAGGAGATCAACCCTGACTGCTCTTTACAAGGCCAGATCCTGAAGTTGAAACTCAAATACTTTGGCCACCTAATGAGAAGGAAGGACTCACTGGAGAAGAGCCTAATGCTGGGAAAGGTTGAGGGCAAGAGAAGAAGGGGACGACAGAGAATGAGGTGGGTGGATGGAGTCACTGAAGCAGGAGGCGTGAGCTTAAATGGATTCCAGAAGATGGTAGAGGACAGGAAGGCCTGGAGGAACATTGTCCATGGGGTTGCGATGGGTCGGACACAATTTCGCAACTAACAACAACAAAACCATCTAATCATCCATTCTTCTTTGTCTCTCCAAATGTCATCCCAAGGGAAGCGTGCAAACCAACATCTGCATTTCCTGCATCAGATGAGTATAGTGCATCTTTCTCCTTCTGTCCTGGCCACTTTTTACAGAGGCACAATTGAGAGCATTTTAACAACCTGCATCCCTGCCTGGTTTGGTGCCTCAGATAGAAAGTCCATACAGAGAGTGGTAAGGACAGCCGAGAAGATCATAGGAAGCTCCCTCTCTGGTATTCAGGATGCTGCTTATAAGCACTTATATGGGCTTACAGCTCAAAGCATCGTTAGAGACCCCACACACCCACTTTAGGGTCTGTTTCTGTTGCTCCCTTCTGGGAGGAGGTTTCTAAGTATTTATAGCAGGACTACTCGATTCTGTAACAGCTTTGTTCCCTGTGCCATCCGTCTGGTAAACTCGCAAGATTCGTTTTTCTCGCCATGCACATGTATAAATAACCCGAACTAGACTGTTATTTCACTGTGTCATATAATAGATGTCGGTATATGCATAATTCTGTATTTATTTATTTATATTTATGTACATCATATAAATGTACATTACATTTATTTTATTCAGCTTTGTTGAAATATCATGACTTAAAATAGTGGAAATATAATATTTTGACCCCTGTGAGTAAAGTAATAAAACATTACAATATTTTTTTTTAAATGTAAATACCCATGAAGTTAATTTTTCCATTTAGCTTGAGAAACTAGGGAGGTTGGGTTTTTTTTCCTGAACCTCCTGCTCCATCGCTATCCAGCTATCTGGCTGCAGACTAAGCTGTCCACTGTCTGACTGTTCCTTTAGCTCAGAGGTAGGCAACCGTGGCTCTTTTATGATACATGGACTTCAATTCCCAGAATTCCTGAGCCAGCCTTGCTGAGGGAAAAGGGAGAGGTTTCCAAGCTGAGCCATGCTGGCTCAGGAATTCTGGGAGTTGAGGTCCACGGGTCATAAAAGAGCCAAGGTTCCCTACCCTTGCTTTAGCCACATAAATTCTCCATTGCAAAATGTTTCCAAATTCACCAGCCCCGTTTAGTGATCTTCTTCTTAACCAAATATTAAGTTGACAGGAAGTATCAGGGCTGTAGGACAGATCAGCAACTCAGAAAAACACAGTGAAAAAAGGCACAGTGGGGAAAAAAAAGGAAGAATCAGAGTACATAACCACAACATCACCGCAAATAAACTTTCATGTAGAGCAACTGTTCCTTTTAATATGCCTTAAGCTAAAAATATTGCAGATCAAAAAGTTACACCTGCAGGCAATTAAATTCAAACTCTGTTACAAGAGCAGATTTACAATCGATTATTCCAAAACTGTAACACATTAATTCTCCATCAACTAGGGGCCTACATAGGGGGTGGGGTCAAAAAAGTCTAGATGGTAGCCACAAGTATGTCATCAAAGCCTGACCAACAAGATGCCTTCTAGTTAAACCCATAGTCAGGGGTCTTCAAACTAGGCAACTTTAAGACTTGTGGATTTCAACTCCCAGAATTCTAGGAGTTGAAGTCCACAAGTCTTAAAGTTGCCAAGTTTGAAGACCCCTGCCATAGCTGCTATGAAAGCCCAGGAATTGCATTCAAGCATTGATAAATTGAGTAATGGTATGTGGGAAAGACTTCTGGAGAATGGGTGAAGATAAGAGACAGCCGAGTCTGCACCTGGAAAGTGGGTGGGGCATGAAATTCAGAAGAGACCCTCCTTAGTTTCTCAAGCTCAAACGCAGGGGTCTTCAAACTTGAGCCTTTTATGACTTGTGGACTTCAACTCCCAGAATTCCTCAGCCAGGCACACTGGCTGAGGAATTCTGGGAGTTGAAGTCCACAAGTCATAAAAGGGCCAAGTATGAAGACCCCTGCTCAAAAGGATAGAGGGGAAAAAAGAGAGAATTGTGCCCCCAGACTTGCAAGATTCTGTCAATGAAGCCTTACAATAAAGTAAAATTAGCTGAGTTGGCTGTGATTCCTGTATGGTTTGTCTGGCAAGGTTAGACACCAACCCTGTCTCCTTTAAAACCTGAGAAATTAGGAAGGGTGTCTTCTGATCCTTTCACCTTGCCCACTGTCTTATTGCAGGCTATGCTGTCTCTTATCTGACCCATCTTTTAGCAGCATTCCTTCACTCATTCTCCCAAGGTCTTTCCCACTTACCATTATAATATCTAATTGGTTTTATGTAGCCAAGTCTACGGAGACATCCTCAGCAAGCTGTGAAGAGGACAAAATGATATGTTTGTTATGACATCCATTATTGTTGTTATCTTTATTTTAAAAGGTAAAGGTAAAGGTTCCCCTGCACATGCGTGCTAGTCATTTCCAACTCTAGGGGCCAGTGCTCATCTCCGTTTCAAAGCCGAAGAGCCAGAACTTGTCCGAGGACATCTCTGTGGTCATGTGGCTGGCATGACTAGACGCCTAAGGTGTACGGAACGCTGTTACCTTCCCACCGTAGTGGTCCCTATTTTTCTACTTGCATTTTTTACGTGCTTTCGAACTTCTAGGTTGGCAGAAGCTGGGACGAGTAACAGGCGCTCACTCTGTTACGCGGCACTCGGGATTCGACCCGCCAAACTGCCGACCTTCTGATCGACAAGCTCAGCGTCCTAACCCACTGAGCCACTGCGTCCCTATCTTTATTTTACCCCCTCTTAAATTTCTGCAACTCAAATGTGGTGAATACAGTGCTTCCATGTCTGTTTTTCTCATAACCACAATCCTAAGGGATGGGTTGCACATGGTTACAGTCATTGACCCCAAATCACCCAGCAAGGGGAGGACTAGAAGGCACATTCTTTCAACTTCTAGTATCACATCTAATTACTGTACAAGTTGGATTTCACCAGGACATAGTGGCAGAAAAGACCCAACTTACTTCTTTCTAGGCCACTGTTTCTGATGCAAATTCAACTCTATTTATTGTTTTATTTGGGACTGAAACAATAGCTCCACTGAAGGGTTCAAACTCTTCACAACAGCTGGTATGGCTTTGTGATTGAAGCCCCTACTCTTTTGTGTCTCCAGTAATGTTGCACCTACCTCGAAAAGGAGACTGGGCTTATATTGTGAAGCTGTACCCACCATTTTGCTGATTTTGCTCTCTGGGCATGTCCCTGCAGCCTATTTCTGATTCATCTCTGCTAGATTCTTCAGTAAGTGTACTGAATTGGAAACTGGTGATCTTCGTCATGCTGAAGACTTGCTTTTATCCTTAGGCCAGATTTTTTTAGATGTGTTTACATTCCTGGTCCTTAAGTGAGAAAAAGAAAACTGTGCAAAAGAGACTTGTCTTCTCCTTCTGTAGAAATAGCAATAGCAGTAGCACTTAGACTTATGTTGTGTTGGGAGTCTCCCGATACTTCCATGTTACACCTTTGCTCCGCAAGCTGCATTGGCTGCCGGTTGTCCTCCGGGTGAGATTCAAGGTGTTGGTAATGACTTACAAAGCCCTACATGGCATGGATCCGGATTACCTACGGCAACACCTGCGGCCGGCATCAACTTCCCTCTGTCCAGTGCGCTCCCACAGAGAGGGCCTCCTCAGGGTGCCTCCGATCAAAGAATGTCAATTGGTGGCCCCCAGGGGGAGGGCGTTCTCTGTGGGCGCGCCAGACCTGTGGAACGGCTTGCCGGTCGAACTCCGGATGGCCCCCGACCTTCGCTCCTTCCAGCGGGATCTAAAAACTTATTTATTTGAGCAATCTGGCCTGGTTTGATGGGTTAAGGGTTGGGTTTTTAACATGGTTTTAATTACTGTTTATATCGGGCATAATATTTAATTGTTTTTTTAACTTTTGTACTTCGTTTTTAATATTTATTGCCCTGTACACTGCCCTGAGTCCTTCGGGAGAAGGGCGGTATAAAAATTTAATAAATATAAATATAAATATAAATATGTACCACTTCACAGTGCTTTACAGCCCTCTCTAAGCAGTTTACAGAGTCAGCCTATGGCCCCCAGCAATCTGGGTCCTCATTTTTACCGATGTCAGAAGGATGGAAGGCTGAGTCAACCTTGAGCTGGTGAGGATCGAACTCCTGGCAGCGAGCAGAATTAGCCTGCAATACTGCATTCTAAACATTGTGCCACCAAAGTCGCAATAAAAGAGAGTATTTGTAGCTCAAGTTTGAAATGAGGGGTCCTCGGTGCTCTCTGAGCTTGGTAGTTTTCTTGCAGACATTTCATTGCCCAAAGTAGGTAATACCATCAGCGTTGTTGATGTTACCTACTGTAGTTTGGGTAATGAAACGTCTGCAAGAAAACAAGCAAATTCCGAGAGCACCAAGGACCCCTCATATCAGGAGCCCCAAAGCACTACAGAATTCCTGGATGCCTGGCACTCAGACAAATCGACCATCAACAGGCACATAGAGGTAAACAGCATCTACATACCATTCAAAAGAGGCAATCAGAAAGCTAAAAGACCATAACACCTCATGGCCAGCAATCAACACCCAAAAAAGCAGAACTTAACCTCAAGATTAATACCAGGCCAACAATCAAGCAATAAAAAAATACCCCAATCAAGGAACCACCAACTCAGACAAACAAGCAAACAACAACCTAATCTAGGAATCACCAAGAACCCTCCCACCAAGACTGATGAGGAAAGTCACTTGTACATAAACAGAGAAAAAACCTTTCTAGCACTTACTAGTCAGGTGGTGAAACGTCTGCAAGAAAACAACCAAGCTCAGAGAACACCAAGTCCCCCACAATACCACCCTAATTTTGGCTTCTTGTGGGTTGATATTGGGATCCAGCCTCTGGGATACACGGTGCAAATAACAGCTATGCAACTTCTACAGGATATGTACACTTTGTTGTTGTTAGTTGCAAAGTCATGTCTTACCAATCATGACCCCATGGACAACTTTCCTCCAGGCATCCCTGTCCTCTACCATCTTCTGGAGTCCATTTAAGCTCACGCCTCCTGCTTCAGTGACTCCATCCAGCCACCTCATTCTCTGTCGTCCCCTTCTTCTCTTGCCCTCAACCTTTCCCAGCATTAGGCTCTTCTCCAGTGAGTCCTTCCTTCTCATTAGGTGGCCAAAGTATTTGAGTTTCAACTTCAGGATCTGGCCTTCTAAAGAGCAGTCAGGGTTGATCTCCTCCAGGACTGACCGGTTTGATCTCCTTGCAGTCCAAGGGACTCGCAGGAGTCTTCTCCAGCACCATAGTTCAAAGGCCTCAATTCTTTGGTGCTCAGCCTTTCTTATGGTCCAACTTTCACAGCCATACATTGCAACTGGGAAAACTATGGCCTTGACTATACAATATATAACTAAAGAGGCTCAAATGTAACTACAGTGCAAAATGGCTTTGTTTTTTTTTCGTGCTTCTCATCAATGGTGTCATTAGATCCAAGGCTATGTGTATGTTTGTGCACACATTTGCCTGCTTGCAGCTCTTGCCTAGAAGACTGCTTGTCCACCTGATATCTGACAGAGAGCATGATTACATGTCTGTAACTGCCATATACAAATGTCTGTAACTGCCATATACAAATGATTGCCAGTCCATCAATGAGCCTCTGGTGCCATCAGGCTAGCCCACTTTCCTTGTCGTGCTGTGTAAGTAGCTTGCAGCTCTTGAGTTTACTGGCCTGTTCTTTGTCAGCTGCTCTGCCATGACAGCTATTTCGAGCTTGTTATTTCACAGGTTATCATGAACTTGCAAAGATTAATTTTCGCTCTCCTGTCAACACTTTTCAATGCAATCTCTCTCTCTCTCTCTCTCTCTCTCTCTCTCTCTCTCTCTCTCTCTCTCTCTCTCTCTCTCTCTCTCTCTCTCTCTCTCTCTCTCTCTCTCTCTCTCTCCCTCCCTCCCTCCCTCCCTCCCTCCCTCCCTCCCTCCCTCCTCTCTCTCTCTCTCTCTCTCTCTCTCTCTCTCTCTCTCTCTCTCTCTCTCTCTCTCTCTCTCTCTCGTCTTTATTCATACCTTCTCTGGCTGCAAAAGTGGGGGAAAAATGAGATGCCATCTTGCTCCTGAGGATGTAATATGGACTTGTAACTTGGCTTTTGTTGGCCAAAAGAATGGAATTTCAGGGAATTTGCAGGTCTTTGGGTGGATTTCCAGTGTTCTGTGTTAAAGATGAAGGTTTTATTTTATTAGCAATGGAGGATGGAAGCCTTGAGAACTGCTGATCACTGAAATGGGGGTGGGGGTGGCTCTAGTGTTAGGGCAAATCAAAATGGTTTAAAGATATCTCTCATTCTATTGAAAGTCACTGGTTGATCAGTAAGCTGATCACTTAAATTGCAATGTAGGCCTGATAGATATAAAGCCAAGATAGTGGTTCACATCAGCATTTCTCAGGCTTGTCAACTTTAAGAGGCGTAGACTTCAACTGCCAGAATTTCTTGACAGCAAGTTTAATTAAAGTTACCAAGTTTGAAAAAAAACGGGAAAAAAACATTGGTTTAAATGCTATGCCATATTCCTCAAGGATAGAATTGCACACAAATGTTATCGTTAATATTAATAAATTGTATAAGATTGGACTGCCATTAGGAGTGGTATAAATGCTCCTGCTCTAGTAAGGGGCTGGGCTAGGAGACCTCCAAAGTCCCTTCCAAGTCTTTTATTCTGTGTTCTAGATTCCAGGAAGATTTCAGAAGACAGTTATGCTGAGTGTGTGAATGTTGGAGAAAGGAAAGATTGGCTAGTCCAGGGGTCGGCAACCTGAAAAAGGAGAAGAGCCACTGGGAACCGGTTACATCACACATAAAAAAAAGTGGGAGCCGCGTGCGTGCGTCCATGCACGCGCATGCGCAAAAAACGTTTTGCACATGTGCAAAACAGGTTTTTCTTGCGCATGCACGGACGCGTGCGGTTGCCATTTTTTTATGTGTGATGGAACCGGTTCCTGGTTGCGCGACGGCGACGGCCCGTTTGCAGAGCTACCGCCTTCGGCAGCCTACAAACATGCCGCGACAGCTTTCCCAAAGAGCGGCGCCGCTGCCCGTTCACGCGGAGGTCCACACGCACCTCTTCAAAGGTTTGGGGAGGTGCGCACGCACCTCTCGGAATGGGCAGCGGCGCCGCTTGTTGGGAAAGCTGCCGTGGCCCGTTTGCAGAGCTGCCGCTTTCGGCAGCCTGCAAACGTGCCGCGGCAGCTTTCCCAACAAGCGGCGCTGCTGCCCGTTTGCGCAGAGGTGCGCGTGCACCTCTCCAAAGGTTTGGGGAGGTGCGCGCGCACCTCCACCCATTCGGAGAGGTGCGCGCGCACCTCTCCAAACGGGCAGTGCCACTCTCCATTTGGAGAGGTGCGCGCGCATCACTGCCCGTTCGAAGAGGTGCGCGTGCACCGGGCGGCTGGGAGCCGCAGGAGATGGCTCAAAGAGCTGCATGCGGCTCCGGAGCCACGGGTTGCGGACCCGTGGGCTAGGATCATGTATTATGCCAAACATTGATTAATTCATTTATGGTTTCTTGCCTAATTCATAGAATATGTTTACATATTGCAGTGACAGTATAATATGTGTGAATTGAATCACTGTTGGGACAAATCAAAGAGTAAAATTCCCTCCCTTCTCCCTCCCTTCCCCTCCCCTCCTTCCCTCCCTCCCTCCCTTCCTCTATTACTAAATGCCCATCTTCAAGAAATATCTACATAGAAAGCTTCTAAACATATTTAGTGTTTTGATTGCCCGACTCACACTGAAATTCAATCCAACTTGACTGAGAGAACAGAACTGGATTGGCTTTCTGAATTGATCTGAACACTGAAATATACCTGGTCCTGATTTGAACCTCTCCAAATAGAGACCTTTCTGATTTAATTATTTGATTCGTGGTCTGCAGGAACTCAAGGTAGTTAACAGAGTCACTAGTTCCAAGTCAGCCAGTAAATCTCCATGCCTGAGGATGGATCTATCAGAGTTGCTTTAGTGCACTGAACCAGGGGCTGGACTAGATGACCTCAAATAGAAATTTCTAATTCATGAATGCCTTTCAAACTCAGAGCTAGTTCTATACCCAAGGCTGTATGTAGATCTTTGGTCATTCGGGTTTTTTCCCCATGTAGAATTGAAGGTATAAGAGCAACGTTTCGACGAAATCTCATCCGTCATCCTCAGGCTGGTGGCTTCAGCTTCGTTCTCCCAGAAGAATGAAGCTGAAGCCACCAGCCTGAGGATGACGGATGAGATTTCGTCAAAACGTTGCTCCCTGTAGATGGCCTTGGGCTAGGCTGAAACAGGAATAAGATTTGTCCCATGTCTGGGACTAAGCAAGTGTATTCTGAATACTTAACAAACATTTTATATATCTATCTATATCTATATCTATATCTATATCTATATCTATATCTATATCTATATCTATATCTATATCTATATCTATATCTATATCTATATCTATATCTATATCTATATCTATCTATATCTATATCTATATCTATATCTATCTATATCTATATCTATATCTATATCTATATCTATATCTATATCTATATCTATATCTATATCTATATCTATATCTATATCTATATCTATATCTATATCTATATCTATATCTATATCTATCTATCATCTATCTATCTATCTATCTATCTATCTATCTATCTATCTATCTATCTATCTATCTATCTATCTATCTATCTATCTTGCCTTTACCTCTTCTTCATGCACAGACGTTCACACTGAAAAATGAAACCAATAATAATTGAACAAATGGAAATTAGATTCAAGAAACCACAATATCTCGCTGGAATGACAACGCTGTGCCACGCACGTTTCCGCTATTTTAATTTACGGGGAAAAAAGCTGCATGGCCAGAGTTATGCGAAAGCTTACATTTTTCCCTGCAACCAAGCGACTGGGAGTCTGCTCATTATACACTGAAGGAAGCTTTTGTTTTGTTTTGTTTTTAGTTAAAATCAGCTATAATGAGCTTTCAAGAAATCAGCATGCAGCAAAATGACTGTATGTTTATGATTTTTTCCCCCTCTTGTTTGTCCTTTTAGATTTATTTGTAATGGAGAAGGCTTTGCTGGCAAGATTTCTAAAGGGGGATGGCCCTGCCAGAAGTCCTGCAGAATCCAGAGAAGTAACACTGGATGCAATTTATGAACCTTTTATATTGTTCGATCCTATAAAATGCTATAATGTGAAAGTGCTGTCAGTTTTTAACTGATGGGTTATGTATCAACTGTACATTGTCGACTGTTGGTGACCACAAAGATAGGTTTTCTCCACGACAATTGTCAGCCTGATGGGGTTAACCAGACAGGGATCACAACCAGATGACGTCAGGCAGAGACAGCCACACTTGAAGAGTTCAGTTAGCTGTTTGGTTGCTTCAGCCTATACCCAGGAATCTTATCAGACTGATGGTTTGCACCTGGGTGAAACGAGTTAAGGTTCAACTGCATTCAAGGGAGACTTCACCCTTTGGTGCCCATGTAAAGATTCTAGACTAATTCCTTCTTTGACTGCTTCTCTTGGCTCAGTCAGTCTCTCTCCTATGGTTGAGCTAATTCTACTTTATTGTAAAGCTACATTGGCAGGATATTGCCATTCCAAAAGTACCATCTTCCCCACCTTCTTTACAGCTTGAGAAGTGAAGGTGGGTTGCTTCTGAACCTCTTGCCAGGCAGGGGAAGGGGAAAGGAAGGGGAAAGGAAGGGGAAGGGGAAGGGAATGAGAGGGAAGAGGAGGAAAGGAAAGGAGTTTCAAAATGCTATCATATCTCAAACTATTCCAAAAGATTAGGGACTGTTGGAAATCAGCACCCATCCACCCTCCTAGAGAAGGAAATATTTTTGTGGGGATATTAAAAAGGAAAGAATATTATATTTCCCCAAAGGAATAATGGAAAATCTTAGGCAGAAAACCACCTTCCCCCAAGTCTCTTTTCCCCAAACCAAATCTGTCTGTAGAAATGCAGATGTGATAATCCTTTCAGAAAGACTGGAGCCAGGAAGCTTAGAGTTGATGGGATTAGAAAGACAAAGATCCCTAGAATCAACAACCCCTCACTCCAAAAAATCCAACACAGGACATAGTCTTCAGCCACAGCCCCAGGGAAGCAGGATATGACCTTTGGACATAATAGGATTAACCCACCATCATTAGAACACCAGAAAGGCATACTGAACCTCAGGTCAAAGTTCATGCCACAGGAACAGGAAACAACCTCAAACAGAAAACCCCAAGAAAGTATAAAAACCCAGCACTCCCAGTTACACGGGGTCAGCTTTCCCAGAGCCATCTTTCTGTCTGGCTCTGCTCTTCAATAAGCTACAAGCTTCTTTCTAAAGCAGTCTCCATTTTGTTTATTCCCAGCTTGGAATGGGCCCTGATGAAGATTTTTCTTTCAACAGGACCAAACTGCAGAAGAATGCTCCATATTATTTTATTTTTAATTTTTGATCATTCAAAAGCTTTTATTGAAAACATCAATCCTGAGGCTTTTCGCACAGAAGAAATTTGGTGGGTTTGATATTTTACTGGCATCAAATCAGGCTTCAATCTAGTGTACATTATGTTTTGGTTTCTTTGCATTTGTGTGTAGTTTTGTCTGTCTGGTCCTCCATCTCCATCTCCATCATCTCCATCTCCATCATCTCCCTCTCCCTCTCTCTCTCTCTCTCTCTCTCTCTCTCTCTCTCTCTCTCTCTCTCTCTCTCTCTCTCTCTCTGTGTGTGTGTGTGTGTGTGTGTGTGTATTTGTGTCTAAATCAGGGCTTTTCTCTTGCATGGTAGATGGCATTACTTTTGGGTTACAGTATATAATTCAGCCCTTGCAAAAGAGAAACGTTGTACCTAAATCACTAGTTACCTGTTTGGGATGAAACCAGTGGTGGGATTCAAATATGTGAACAACTGGTTCTCTGTGTGGATGCTGCTTCCAGAAGTCCATTCTGGGCCTGGGCAATGAAAAATTAGCTACCGGTTCTGCCAAACTGGTGCAAACTGGCCGAATCCCACCCCTGGATGAGACATAACCTATTCATTAGATTAGGGAGACGCTTACAAGAGGGTTTATAGAGCTAATCCTCTGTTGCTGTTTTCAGGCAGATTTGATAATCGGTGATTTTTGTAAATGATGTAGCAAAGTATCTTTGAGGCCTTAATTTACTCGATACTATTACATAACTTATAGATAAATATTATGCACCTGAAGACCTTGAAAGGTTGAGGATGAATTTCAAAACTCCCAAATGTATCTGGCAGCGGATGAACAAATCACATATCTAAGTCAGAGTCGTGCTAGGCATGTTATGAATATACTGTAGAACTATCATTCGCTGACATATCATTTTGGAAAGGGGGAGAAAGGAATTTTACCTATCCGCTTTCAGGAAAAGTGCTTCAGGGGCTAGAAAGTATGAGGCAGAGCAGCCTTGGGAATTGATCCCTTCCACAAATCTCTGAAGTAGGTTTTTAAGACAAGGAGTGACAGGAATCTTATGAGTGGATTGCTTATAGATATAGAATTCATGTAGATCAGGGGTGTCAAACTCAATTTCATTGAGGGCGGCATCAGCATTGCGGTTGCCCTCAGGGGGCTGGGTGGGTGTGGCCTGGGTGGGCGTGGCCTACTGGGTGGGCGTGGCTAGAGTACGTGTGGCCTACTGGGTGGGCATGGCCAGCTCTACATCGTTCACATCAGGGGTGCCTATGGGGGCCTGGGCAGGAGTGGGACAGATCTGAGGGTCTCTGGCAGAAGGAGGGTCTCTGGGCCAGGGCCAAGGCAGTGGGGGCCGTTCCCTCACTGTTTCTAGGATGGCTTCATGGGCCACATGAAACCACTTTGCGGGCCGGATCTGGCCCCCGGGCCTTGTGTTTGACATGTCTGATGTAGATAATGAAATAAAGGTACTCGTTTATATAAATACAGTAAGTTAAAAAAGCATGATAGTTATATAAGTCTATTAGAAATAATTGTATATTTATATACTTGCATAATGCATTGTATAATGATATATAGAATTGTAACTTACTATTGTAATGGCATACACTTTACATTCTATTTCTATTTTTTCTGCTGTATTTATTTTTAAGCACTTATTACGTAATTTTTGTGGGGTTTTTTTCTCTTGATAATGTATGCATCCTTATGTTTCGCTCCTTATATTCTTTTTTCATTTTCTGTTGCTATTTTAAAGGCAGCAAACATGAATTTTAAAATGGCAAATGACAGGATCTGAAGCAATTATAAAGAACCAAAAGCATCTCTTAGGATGTAGATACACATTGCTCTTAAAACAGGACACAGAGACAGAACAAGTAAAATGGTGTATGATAAAGTGGATGCAAAACTGTAAAGAAACAATTACATTTCAGCTATAGGAGGACTTCTGGGGAAAAAAAAAACCCTCAATAAAATGTACCTATAATTTAAAGGGAAATGGGTACGAAATGTTTTACAGATGGTATGGAGTTCTTTCTATAATTACAAAGATGTTAAAAACATATTAAAATAAACATTGGAAATCTGGAAGGCACGAGTCTAGAAACCAGATGATTGCCAATTCTAGTCCTGCCTTGGGCACAGAGCTATCTGGGTAATCTTAGAATATAGAATAATAAAGTTGGAAGGGACCTTGGAGGTCTTCTAGTTCAACTGCCTGTTCCAATATTTAAGGGGCTGCTACAAAGATGAGGGGGCAAACTATTCTCCAAAGCACCAGAAGGTAAGTCAAGAACCAATGGATGGAAGTTAATCAAGGAAAGAAGCAACCTAGAACTAAGGAGAAATTTCTTACTGATGGGAACAATCAACCAGTGGAACAGCTTACCTTTAGAAGTTCTGGGTGCCCCATCACTGGAGGCTTTCAAGAAGAGACTGGACAGCCATTTGAGTGAAATGGTATAGGGTGTTTGCTCATGTGGTGGGTTGGAGTGGATGACCTCCAAGGTACCTTATTCTGTTATTCTATCCTGCTACCCAAGACAGAAGACCTTATAACATTTCAGACAAATGGCTGTCCAATCTCTTCTTAAAAAACTGCAGTGATGAAGCATCTATAACTTCTGGAGGAGAGCTGTTCCACTGTTTAATTATTCTCACTGTCAGGCAATTTTTCCTTAGTTCTAGGTTGTTTGGCTGGTTAATGATGATCCACCTGTTACTTCTTGTCCTGCCCTCAGGTGCTTTGAAGAATAAGTTGACTCCGTCTTCTCTGTGAAAGCTCCTCAAGTACTAGAAGACCCCTATCATATCATCCCTAGTCCATCATTTCATTAGACTAGACCAGACATGTCAAACACAAGGCCCGGGGACCAGATCAGGCCCGTGAAGTGGTTTCATGTGGCCCGTGAAGCCATCCTGGAAACAGTGAGGGAACGGCCCCCACTGCCTTGGCCTTGGCCCAGAGACCTTCCTTCTGCCAGAGACCCTCAGATCTGTCCCACTCCTGCCCAGGCCTCCATAGGCACCCTTGATGCGAACGATGTAGAGCTGGCCACACCCACCCAGTAGGCCATGCCCACCCTGGCCACGCCCACCCAGCCCCCTGAGGACAACCAATGAAATTGAGTTTGACACCCCTGGACTAGACATACCTGGTTAACTCAATTGTTCATCGTATGATTTAGCCTTCAGACCCATTGTCATCTTTGTTGCTCTTCTGTGCATGCTTTCTAGGGTCTCAACATCTTTTTTGTATTGTGGTGGCCAGAATTAGATTTGGTATTCCAAGTGTGGTCTCACCAGTGCAATATAAAGGAGCACCATCACTTCAATTGTTCTTAAAACTATCCCTCTGTTGGTGCAACCCAGGCCTCATTCATTTTTCTCGGCAGTGCAGCACATGGCTGGCTTATACTTAAATCGTGATCTTACAATTGCTAGTATTCAACCAGGTACCACCTAGTCTACAGTATGTCTGTGCATTTGTGTTTTCCTTGTCTAAGTGTAGGACCTTATTTTTCTTTCCACCAAATTGCACTTTGTTGCAATTTGGGGAGGGGGCAGACACTTTTTCCCAGCCCTAGGAAAGAGGAATGGCAAGCCACTTCTGAAAACCCTTGCTAAGTAAAGTGCAAGGATTGTCCAGGCAGTCTCTGAGAACTGGACATGATTGAACAGAGGGAAAAATAATAATTTGTACAGGACTGAAGCAACCGTCTACCCATCCCGAATCAGAGCATTGCAAAGGGTTACTTAAATCAGGGCTTTTCAACCAGTGGTACGGGTACCACCTGTGGGTACATTGGCACCTGGCAGGTGGTACGCGACCATCCTAGAGAAGTAGTGGGGGAGGGCATTGAGCTGAACTGGTGGCAGCACCGCACAAACCTGAGCGAGAGACGGCTGGAGCTGCAGGGTTGTCAGGGCTCGGCGGAAGCGCCAGGATCAGCGCCAGACTCCAGCTGGAGCTCGGCACTGATCCTGGCGCTTCTGAGCCCAGAAGAAGCACCAATCAGCTGGAATGTTGCAGCATCTCCAGGGTCTTGTGATTTACATTCAGATGCTTGGCAACTGATTCATATTTAAGACGGTCACAGGGTCCAAGGGTCATGTGAAGTGACCAAAACCTGCTACAAGCACCCAGCAGATGGGGGGGGAAATAAAAACCAAACACCCCTCCACCCCACCCCCGCTGCCAATCCTCAACAGAAATGCTCACAACAATGAAAATTTCGGACAGGAGGAAGAGCGCCGCCCGGTGGGCAGGCAGGTGTCTTGCTCGGCTGTGGCTTGGGGGGCACATTTTTCAGTGCCATTGTAACTTTGAACAGTCACTAAGTGAACTGTTGTAAGTTGAGGACTACCTGTACTTCCTCCCTTTTTTCCTCTTTTTTTTGGGGAGATCATCACATTTTTGACCCCTTGCTAGGCGACTGGTGGTGCTTGGATGTTGCCCTATCCTAAAAGTGGTACAATGGGTGAAAAGGTTGAAAAGCCCTGACTTAAATGTTACTCCATTCTTCTTTTCAGTGCGGGGATTTGGATGAATTGGCAGATGATTTTAGATCTGCCCGGCTAACTTTCTAGCTGGGTTTCTATCCCCGCTTTGTAATTCCCGAGGAAAGTTCTAAGTAGCATGGGATCTCTCAGGGCAGATTTGTCAAAGGCACCAAATAGCTGGAAATGGGCTTTTGTTCTGTTTCAAGAATCTGACATGGAAGAGAGGTTGGAGTAAGAAGAGGAGACTATAAGATGACTCAGTTGGTGGGAGGGGCAAGGAGCTTGGAGAATATGCTAGCACTGTTTGACATTAATATTAGAAAAAGGCCTAAAAAGATTTTTTTTTTTAAAAAAAGAAGTGAATATATCATGATCTCTTCATCCAAAGCCTATATTATGTTATACTAAAATGGTATATTTTTTTAAAAAAAATTCCAGCCTAGCCACTGTGAGTTTTGCATCCTAGTTCCTATTATTTGTTTGTTTGTTTATTTGTCTGTCCATCCATCCATCCATCCTATTTCTAATTCTAATTCAACTGAATGACTCTGGTACATCTGGGAAATAAAATAAATTGTCCCAGTGTCGTCGTCGTCGTCGCCCTCCTCCTCCTCTCCACAAACTCTTTTCCTTTTAGCATTGATGATGTTACCTAGTTTGGGTAATGAAACGTCTGCAAGAAAACTACCAAGCTCAGAGTGCATCAAGGACCACACAGTACTCCTCCTCCTCCTCCTCCTCCTCCTCCTCCTCCTCCTCCTCCTCCTCCTCCTCCTCCTCCTCCTCCTCCTCCTCCTCTCCACAAACCTTCTTCCTTTTAGCATTGACGATGTTACCTAGTTTGGGTAATGAAACGTCTGCAAGAAATCTACCAAGCTCAGAGTGCACCAAGGACCACACAGTACTCCTCCTCCTCCTCCTCCTCCTCCTCCTCCTCCTCCTCCTCCTCCTCCTCCTCCTCCTCCTCCTCCTCCTCCTCCTCTCCACAAACCTTCTTCCTTTTAGCATTGATGATGTTACCTAGTTTGAGTAATGAAATGTCTGCAAGAAATCTACCAAGCTCAGAGAGCACCAAGGACCACACAGTACTCTCCTCCTCCTCCTCCTCCTCCTCCTCCTCCTCCTCCTCCTCCTCCTCCTCCTCCTCCTCCTCCTCCTCCTCCTCCTCCTCCTCCTCCTCCTCCTCTGTTTAGTTGTTGAGCCCAGGCATGATCAGTCACGTACTATACTAATGTAATATTACTATAATTCTGTATAGAAATGGAGAATGAAAATTCCAGGTGGTCCATGACTGAACTCATTCCCGATGAAGTCTTTGAATCTTTGTGAGGAAAAAGGAGATGCTTATGTTTCAGTCTCAATCCTTTTACTTGTCAAATTGTTGAACAAGAAATCTAGCTCTATACACCACAGCAATCCAGTTGAGATGACCGACAAATAGCTAAACCCCATTAGTTTTTCTTTCATGAACTACCAGAGTGAGTGCGTGGGGCACATCTGAATTAAATTCCAATCAGATAAAGGTTGTGCAACAAATCTAGCTAATATAATGAGAAAACCTTGATTCAGGCTGAATTTCAAGATGGAACAGGACCCTGCAAAAAATGTTACATTAAAAGAAATAAATAAAACATCTTCGGTTCTTGGAATTGAAGTACTTGCCCAAATCAAAAGTCAGCCAAATGATGAACATAGTCTGAACTAAAATATTCCCTGTCACAATTTTTCAATGGTGCTCAGATTTTCGTGGTTTTATTTAAGGAATATACTATAAGGGTCTTTTAAAAAACAAACAAAACAAAAAACCAAGACTAGATTCAACTCTGTAACTTGTGGAGACCTACCACACAACAGTCGGTTGAGAATATGAACATGGATTGAGCAAATGCTGTAAACAGAATTTTAATGTCAAGTAATGCCAAGGAAATATTTGGTGGGGTATTTAATGTCCATCCATCTGTGAACATCCATAATCTTCTTAGGAAGCAAAGGAGAAAAAAAAAACAGTAGCAATTCTGGAATTCATTTTATAAATTCTTCTAAATAAAAGGAAATTTCAAACGCAACTAGCCAATAGAACAGAACAGCCAGAAGGCTAGGATTAACCAATATGCTAAGAACTTGCCTTCCAAAAACACCATCAAGTTTATTACCTATCCAGAATGCTCTGTGAAAGTGTCCCTAGCATTGAGGAGGTCACTACTATTGTATTTGTTTTGTGTTGTGTGCCAGGAGTCATACAACAATAGGTGAAGAATGCCTCTAGTCACACTAAAAAAAAAAAAGTCTGTGAGCTTGGTTATTTTCTTGTCAGATCTTTTATTACCAAACTAGGTAACATCATCAGTGCTAGAAGGGAATGCGGCTTGGTCTCTTTTTAAATACTCATAGCCTGTCCTGTCAGTGTTAGTGGGAGTGGTCTTGCTAATTCCTTGATTAGGCTGTTGTTTACTGTTTGATTGTTTTTCTGAACTGGTAATTCCTTGATTGGGTATTATTTATTTCTGGATTATTGGTCTAGTGTTAACCTTGGCGTTAATCTCTGCTCACCTGGGTGCTGATTGATGGCCAGCAGATGTTTTGACTGTCTCTTTTGAATGGTATGTAGATGTTGTTTACCCCTGTGTGCCTGTTGATGGCTGATTTGTCTCAGAGGAATTCAGGGACCAAGGGCCAAAGGAGATGCCAAATATGGAAAACAAATGGCTGTGGTAGAGGCCATCTTGTGACAAGACAGGGTTCCACCTCTCCCCAAATGCACTCCCAACCACACCCTGATCAATTGATCTCACTTTCAAGGTTCAATCAATCAATCAATCAATCAATCAATCAATCAATCCGCATCTTAGATTTCACCTGTTTCAAGGCTGTCCTTGGGTGACACTTCTCTAGTGGGAAAAAAGTGTCTCATCAAAACAATTTTGTGGGATTGCCTCTGCAGCAATGGACTAGATGGAATTTTACAAATTCAGATGCCAGGTGGTAAGCTGTGAAGTTGTTAAGTCAAGATTAAAGCATTTCATGAAAGACAAAATCAGAAAGGAAAAAATCATGAAGGTGTGTTGATGATCCCCATCAAGGGATGACTCTTCCCAGTTCCGTTTGAAGCTCACCAAGGGAAGAAAACTGGTAAAACCTTTTGAATAGCTCTGAAAAGCAGAAAAAAAAAGAGAAGAACAAATTGGAAATGGCTGTAACTTGGAAGTTTTTTTTTTCCTCTCCCCAAAGTTCAGCCTGGTACAAAGTGTTCTTTTTATTTCTTAAGAAAATTCTTTGTTAATCTTTTTTTTTCTTTTATTAACAGCTTCGATGAAGAGGTAGAGGGAACGCTAATCAGATTGGCAGGGAAGTCAAAATTGGATGGGATAAAAGACCGGAACACAATGCAAAAACAACCTTGAATTGTTAGAGAAATGGAGTCAGGGTAACAGAATGAAAATTTAATTAAGACAAATGCAAAGAAACCTTACTTAGCAAATGAAAGTCAAATGCATTCATGTAGGATGGTGGGTACTTGGTTCTGTAATGGAAGGGCAGCCAGATGTGTTTGCAAAAATCCAACTGTCCATTAAATGGCAGCAAAGAGTCACAATACAAGTTTTTGTGTCCCTTTGCTCTTCTAGTGGCTTTCTGGATTTTTGCAGCCTAAATCTGCAATGGTTATGTTGGGCGGGGATTTCAACTTCAAGGCAAAAAAAGGTAATTCAGAGAATGCAAGAGTGAATATGTCGCAGATGTTGGCGATGGCTTAAAAAAAAAAAGCAGGGTTGTTTCCTGCACTCATCCATGATCTCAGGAAGGGATAAGGAGATGCTGACTAGCAGTTCTCCTTGGATCTGAATCACTTCACAACAGTCACACTGCTTATCTCAAAGGTGCTTTTGCAAACAGCAACTGGACTATGCTTTTCCCAAGAAGCTTCAAGTCTGACTGGATGGTGGGGAGCGGGGAGGGCTAATGAAGGATTATACTTCTTTGCGGTCATCTGGTCATTAGCACTCGCTCTGAGAGCTGTTGAGAACCCCACACCACCCAGTCAGAACTGATGAAGCTTCTTGGATGAGAAGCAAAATGTCTTCTCATCTTTTTCCTTAAGGGAAAAAACAAACAAACATAGTCCAGTAACCTTTTGTAAAAGCTCCTTTGAGACAGACATGTCCTGGATGACTGAGTATCTCCATAGACACTCACAATGCTTCTAAAGAAGAAAAAAAAAGGTTATGGAATAATTTGTAGTTATATAGGCGCTTTTGATTTTTAGGCCACACGACTCTTATCCTAACTCTGGGTGGTGATTTTGCACACTCCAAACCTTCAAGGTTTAGACTGGTTTTAAAAGAGCACTCTGAATGCAATTAAACATCAGAAATAGAATGAAAGTCATACAAAATTCAACATTCAGAAGGATACGTTCATAGCTAATGATAAATAAATTAGATCCAATTAGCAACGTCTCACATGACATCCAGGAAAGATCAAGGTTTGTAAAGTCTCTGGAACACCATCATGGAGATGGTCAGCCTGTATTTTAGAAGACGGGGACAGCAAAGGACCACTTTCTCGTTTCAGCCCCCTCATTTTACATAAATGAAAACAGTAGATGATTGTAAATTGAATACGAGCCAGCAGTGTGCTCAGACTACAAAAAATAAAAAAAAATAAAAAAATAAAAAAATAGGTTACATCGGCCCAGATATAATTTCCAAATAACAGGAAGTAATACTTCCACTTTATCCTGATTTAGCCTGACTGTATCTTGAGTACTGTGTCCAGTTCTTTAAGTGCCCAGTGAAATTGAAACAAGTTTAGGGAAGCCTAAGAAAGATGATCAGAGCTTAGAAAAACACTTTGAAAGATCTGGGAAAGCTTCACCTTGAGAAAGGATGATATGGGAGATAAGATAATATTCATCAACAATTTGAAAGGAAGCCACCTGAAAGAAAGTCAACCCTTGTTAGTTCTTGTTCCAGAGCTCAGCCTTCAAAGTCATGGATTAAAGAAGACAGGAGAAGCAGATTTTTGATTGTATGCTGGAAAAACACACAACCTAAAACAGGGCTTTTCAACCTTTTCACCCACTGTACCACTTTTAGGATATGGCAACATCCGAGTACCACCAGTCACCTAGCAAGGTGTCAAAAACTTGATGACCAAAAAAAAAAGAGGAAAAAAGTGATGAAGTACAGGTAGTCCTCGATTTACAACAGTTCGCTTAGTGACTGTTCGAAGTTACAGTGGCACTGAAAAAAGTGCTCCCCAAGCCACAGCCGAGCAAGACAGCTTCCTGCCCGCCCAGCGGCGCTCTTCCTCCTGTCCGAAATTTTGATTCTTGTGAGCATTTCAGTTGAGGATTGGCAGTGGGGGTAGGGTGGGATGTGTTTGGTTTTTATTCCCCCCCCCTCTGGTTTTGGTCACTTCACATGACCCTGGGACACTGTGACCGTCATAAATATGAATAAGTTGCCAAGCATCTGAATGTAAATCACCAGATCCTAGAGATGCTGCAACATTCCAGCTGATCGATGCTTCTTCTGGGCTCAGTAGAAGCGCCAGGATCAGCGCCGAGCTCCAGCTGGATCCTGGTGCTGATCCTGGCGCTTCCGCTGAGCCCCGACAGCCCCGCAGCTCCAGCCGTCTCTCACTCAGGCTTGTGCAGTGCTGCCCCCGGTTCAGCTCATTCCCCTCCCCAGCTACCACTTTTCTACGATGGTCGCGTACCACCTGCCAGGTGCCAATGTACCACAGGTGGTACCCGTACCACTGGTTGAAAAGCCCTGCCCTAAAAGTCAGAATAGTTCAACAGTGAAACAGTAAGCCAGATAAGGGGAGATGAGTTTTTGAGCTTCACTGTATGTGTTCGAGGAGACATTGGATGATGATTCAACTTTTTATTTTCTGTAATACTAAAAAAATATAAGCCTCATTTCCTGCTGAAAAGAATGACTTCCTCTGAGGGGTCCTTGGTGCTCTCTGAGCTTGGTGGTTTTCTTGCAGATGTTTCAGTTCCCAAACTAGATAGCATCATTGATGGCACTAACAAGTTTTAATAATGAAATGTCTGCAAGAAAAACCACCAAGCTCAGGGAGCACCAAGGAGCCCTTACTTCAACCCTGAGCAACAAATATTCTCCTTTATTAGTACTATTTTCTCTTGAGCAGAGTGGTGGCTTAGTGGCAAAGATGCTTGCCTCCCACACAGTTCAATCCTAGGTAGATGTTTCTCTGCTAGGGTACAAAGAAAAAAAAATCTGCTGCAAACTCTGTACAGCATCAGGAAGGGCATCCAGCCAGGAAACGCTCATCTCTATCCAGTTTTGCCAACTCTACCCCGAATTAAGGGATTACGGAGTCATAAAAAGGGAGTTTAATGGCAATAAAAACTCCCTTTTTATGACTCTAGGATGTCCTATCTAGTTCTGGAATGGAATAGCTGTTTTGCCCAGTGGGCAACTTAACAGTGGGCAACTTTATAGACAAATGAATATTTGTCTATAAAAAGCCTCCTGCTTTTTATTTTTATTAATAATTTTGAGTTGAGTTTTGTGTTGTCTGATGACAGAGAATGTATTTCCATGATTAGCTTTTGGTCTTTCCAGGAAAAGAGACTTCCAGTGAAATGATCACCGACTTAAGCAGATGTTCTTGCCCTTATTTATTTTCAGGTGGCCCTCCAGATGTTTTCAAACCACCTGGCTTTCATTGGGAATCATCTCTCCCACAGCTTGTTACTTTCCCTAGCTTTCCATGTTTCTGTTCAACCCCTCAAGAAGACTCTGAAGAAGAAACATCTCCTTCTGGCTTTTAGACGGAGAGGTGAGGGCCATAAAAAAATAATAATAATAATTCAGAGAGAGGGAAAGACATGAGGCAGAAAGCAGCCCTTCTTTGGTTCCAGCACCAACATAGAATCAGCCCCAAATATTAAAATATAAAATACAAACATCTCGAGAAAGTCAGAGGGCTCCTCTCCTCTTGTCTCAAGAAATGGCTGAGAAATTGCAAAGACCAAACTGGTCTGAAGGTTATTTCTGGATCAACTTCCAGTCATTCTTTAGAGCAGCGTTTCTCAATCTTGGCAACTTTGCTGAGGAATTCTGGGAGTTAGGGTCCACCCGTCTTAAAAGTTGCCACACTTGAAAACACCACTTTCAAGCGCTAAACACACTGGGCAACCTCTTGCGTGTTGATAATATGTTCTTTCTCTGTGATTTCTCAGTCTTGTGTATGCCCTTCCTTTACCAATTACTTTTCAGATTTAGTCACACACATGCACAAACACACACACACACACACACACGTGTGTGTATATCTATATATATATATTCTCTCACTCTCTCTCTCTACACATACACACACACACACACACACACACAGAGAGAGAGAGAGAGAGAGAGAGAGAGAGAGAGAGAGAGAGAGAGAGAGAGAGAGAAGAGGAACAAAGATGATCAGAGGACTGGAGGCTAAAACATATAAGGAACGGTTTCTAGAATTGGGCATGTCTAGTTTAATGAAGAGAAGGACAAGGGGTGACATGATAGCAGTGTCCCAGTATCTCGGGGGCTGCCCTAAAGAAGAGGGAGTCAAGCTATTCTCCAAAGCACCTGAGGGCAGGTCAAGAAGCCATGGATGGAAACTAATCAAAGAAAGAAGCAACCTAGAACTAAGGAGAAATTTCCTGACAGTGAGAACAATTAACCAGTGGAACTACCTCCAAGGTGCCTTTTAACTTTTACACACACACACACACACACACACACACACACACACACACACACGTTGTAACTCTGTCAAGAACATTCCTGTGATCATCTTGAACATTTCCATCAAACTTTTATTATCTAATAGCAGCACTAAGCCAAACATGGCTAATTGTGGCTGATCTTGAAAACACTGGATCAATTCTGGTCAGTTCTCAGATGGGTTATCACCTTTAATCATTAGTTTCAGTTTGCACGTGACAATCATTTAATTTTGAAAATCAAACTAGATGTAGCTAATGTCTCTTTTCATGATTGTATGTTTATTCCCCTTGCTTTCTTTCTACACTTAGTGCCTTTTATAGTAAATGCAGAGGAATCAGTATTTACTAATCCATTACAGGCTGTGATGTCATGAAGTTAAGTACAGGTATTCCTTGACTTATGACCACATTTGGGAAGAGAATTTCTGTGGCTAAGCAAGAACAGTCTCAACCTGCAGCTCGAATATCTGAATAAAGTCCAGGATTACTTTCATTTTTTTAAAAAAACTTACTGCTTTATTTAATACATGGCATTGCATAGGCAAAGGAAACTAACTCTAAAATCCCAAGCATCTAACCATAATATATAACAATGACATTTCCAACCGAACCCCCCAGATGGCCATGTAGCTCATGTGAATAAATTCTCTTTGTTATGGGAACCGTCTGCTATCTTCTTCACACCTGCTAGAATGTCCTTGAAAGGTTTCCAGGCAGCCTTCTCTCAGCAAACCTTCACAGAACTAGAGAGGTTTCGTTTCTCTAACTAACCCATTGAAAGCTTCAACTCCCCCCCAAATTTACTTTAATGGCAAGATGAAAACAAAGAGGCACGTAGCTGCCAAATTTTCAGTCTTGACAGGTGGTTGTTAAATAAGTCATCTCACTTTTTCCCCAATCTTAGTGCAGCTGCTAAGTGGATCATGCAGTTGTTAAGTGAATCTGGCTTCTCCCATCGACTTTGTTTGTCAGACGCCAGCTGGAAAGGTCACTCAAGATGATCACATGACCCTGAGACCCTGCAACTATCGTAAATATATGCGGGTTGCTAAGCACCTGAATCATGTGACTATAGGAATGCTGCAATGGTCAGTATGAGGAGTAGTTGTAAGTAGGTTTTTTTCCCCCCCAGTAATTTTGTAATTTCTTTTTTTTAGTAATATTTTATTAATTTTCCAATTTTACATTTGAGTATTTAAAAGGCAATGTGGTGACTGGGTTAATCAATAATTCAATAACCAAATCTTTAGTGCAAATCTCAGGTTTTTAGCTTATACATATCTTAATTACATTCAATCTTCATAAGCAATCCATATCCTGTTATTAATTTTTGCCCAATTTTTGATTTCTCATCAATATTCCAATTTAACCTTTGATATTTATAATTTTCAGACTTTGGATAACCAAGATTTCCCTTGTAATTTTGTAATTTCAGTCAGTAAACAAATGGCTGTATCCTCAGTTTCTAGAAGATTTGTAGATTCAGGTCCGATATTTGTTCAAATTGTTCAAATTCAACTCTGACAGATTCTGAGGTTTACTGTAGAACAGTAACTCTGCATATAGTTGAAGATAGTAACATTTGTATTCTTCTGTTACACCCCAGCTTTAATGAACAGCGAACATAATAAGTATTCTCCATTTAAAATATGTCATTTCAAGCTCACACCATAAAACAACGTCTTGAAGTCCTAGTAGACAATCACTTAAATATGAGTCAACAGGCAGCAGCCAAAAAAGCCAGTGCATTAATAGAGGGATAGAATCAAGATCACATGAAGTTCCACTGGTAGTACCACTTTACAAAGCCTTAGTAAGATCACACTTGGAATATTACATCCAGTTCTGGTCACCATAATATAAAAAATATGTTGAGTCTCTGGAAAGAGTACAGAGAAGAGCAACAAAAATGATTAAGGGGTTGGAGGCTAAAACATACGGAGAACGATTACAGGAATTGAGTATATCTAGTCTATTGAAAAGGACGTGGTAGCTCAGTGGGTTAGGACGCTGAGCTTGTCGATCAGAAGATTGGCAGTTTGGCGGGTCGAATCCCGAGTGCCGCGTAACAGAGTGAGTGCCTGTTACTCATCCCAGCTTCTGCCAACCTAGCAGTTCGAAAGCACGTAAAAATGCAAGTAGAAAAATAGGGAGCACTACGGTGGGAAGGTAACAGCGTTCCGTGCGCCTTTTGGTGTCTAGTCATGCTGGCCACATGACCACGGAGACGTCCTCGGACAAGCACTGGCTCTTCGGCTTTGAAACGGAGATGAGCACCGGCTCCTAGAGTTGGAAATGACTAGCACGCATGTGTGGGGGAACCTTTACCTTTACCTAGTCTATTGAAAAGAAGGACTAGGGGTGCCATGATAGCAGTGTTCCAATATTTGAAGTGCTCTTAGAAAGATGAGGGGTCAAACTATTGTCCAAAGCACCAATAGGCACGAAAAGAAACTAAGCAAGGAGAGAAGCAACCTAGAACTAAGGAGAATTTTCCTAATGGTGAGAGCAATCAACCCATGGAATAACTTGCCTCCAGAAGTTGTGGGTGCTCCATCACGGGAAGCTTTAAAAAAGAGACTGGACAACCACTTGTTTGGAATGGTATAGGGCCTCTTGCTCCAGCAAGGGGTTGGACTAGAAGACCTCCAAGGTCCCTTCCAATTCTATTATTCTATGTTCTATGCTTTAATAGACTGAAATGAGAGCTCTGTTTGGTTCTTGACTTAAGGATGATGTGACAATTTGGAAATCTTTATGAACATTACAAGTTCTGAGAATTAGAACGTGTGCTCCAAAAATAATGATCACACAAGACCCAGGATGAAATAAGGCTGTGGGCTGTTGTTGAGGAGATGCTCAGCAAAGAAAGGAAAACTAAACACAAATGAAACATCGATTAGATGTGCCTATGAGGGTTAGAATAATCATCTGAAGAAAACTTTAAATGGAAGTAGAGATGTCTGACGAGCCAAATGTGCATGTGGAAATCAGACTTCCCATTTCTTTAATGCAACTCTGCAAATGTGAGATAAGGACCTAGTTATGGTCTCCTCAAACAAAAACAGCATTTAAAGGGAGGACATTCCAATCCATTTCATCCATTTTTCTGTAATTACACTTGTGAAGCTATTGACTTTGTTTCTGGGTGCTATTTGCTGAGTGCTGGTCCATGCAGAGCTTCAGGCAGGAAATAGAGAATGATAAACAAAAGTTTCCCAAATGTCAAGCCACTATTAAAAATGGATTTTCATCCATTATTATAGATGTCATCCCGATATCAAGAATGCCACATTGCTTCCACATAAACAGGCAGTTTCCGCTTTCTCTAAAGTTAGGAGCCTCATTTTTCATCCGATGTTTCTAAGTTGTCGGATTTTTACCAAGCTCCTTGCCATGCCTGAGGCTACATTTTAAACTCTGCAAAGTGACATTTTCTCAACTAATATGTGGGTGGGAACCTGGTTATTTTCTGGATGTTTTGTTTTTTGGGAATTTTATCCTGTGGTTCTTAGCTCAGAAGACGCACACATTGGAAAACTATCTTTAGAAATAAGTATATCTTAAGGAAAGTAGATGTGAATTTTCACACAATTATTTTTTTAAAAAAGCAAAATTATGCCATAATCAGACAGATCTCTGATTAGATTCCTATGCAACTGGAATCAATTTGATATAAATGGATTTCTTTATCCTTTACATTCAATCTTCCTTTTTTTTCTTTTGAATGAAAGTTTGTTTTCTGCAAAAGGAGGAGGATGCGGCAGCCTCTGAATTGCAGCTTTTCCAGACACATACATATCTTGTGTGATTGAAAATGAATTTATAGTTTAATATCAGAGAGGTGTTTATATTTTGTGCTTTTCAGATCTATTCATCTCTTACTAAGTGGATAGCTATGCTAAAGAGCTGAGTGATAACATTAGGCTGCCATCGAGTTAAAAAAGAAATAAAAAGTGGAAGTGAAAATAAAATGCTATTTGAAATGCAAGGGGAAAAAAAAGAAATAGTGTTAAGGAGAAAAGGAAGAAAAGACATGTAGAAAAAGAAAAAAAAGCAGGAATTGTTCTTTGAACTTGTCAGAGGACGGTTCCAGGTGTAGAAAGCAAATTTACATAGATAGCTTCATTTTTTTTAAAAAAAAATAGAGAAAGTTTGATTAGCTTATCACTTTACCTGCAGATCATGACATGACTTTGACACTTCTTATTTTCCATTCTGGCAGCTTTTAGGTTAATTATAGAATATGCACAGCAGGTGGCTTAATCTGGCAATCCACACAGGTGTTGGGAATTCATCAGTCTAGGGCTGACATGTCAAACTCGTGATGTCACGTGACATCGCACGACATATCGGAGCTTTTTCCCCATTGCCGGCAATGGGGTGGGCGTGGTTTCCTCGTGACGCTACGGGCCGGCAGTTTGACACCCCTGGTCTAGGGACCCCATGCTGGCTGAGGAATTCTGGGAGTTGAAGTCCACAAGTCTTAAAGTTGCCAAAACTGGACACCCCTGCCCTACATAGTGGAGTTCTCATTTGTTTGTTTTCTTGTTGTAGGCCACATCCTCCTTCTCCTTGGAGTCAGGCTTTTCTGCAAATCTAGCAGTGTTAAAGTAGCGATAATTAATGATGAAGATTTAGTGAGAAGCTCCTGACACCCAGGATAGCAGAACTATGCTATCTCCAGGCAGTCCTAGACTTATGACTGCAACTGAGCCCAACATTTATGTTGTTAAGTGAGACATTTGTTAAGTGAGTTTTGCCCCACTCTTGCCATAGTTGTTGAGTAGTAACATGGTTCTTTAACTATGTTACTGTGGCTTCCCCATTGACTTTCCTTGTAAGAAGGTCGCAAAAGGGGATCACATGGTGTCAGGAAATGGCAGCCATCATAAATATGCCAAGCATCCAAATTTTGATTGAGTGACCTTGGGGATGCTGCAATGGTTGTAAGTGTGAAAAACAGTCATAAGTCTTTTTTTTCAGTGCCATTAATAACTTTGAATGGTCATTAAATGAACTGTTGTAAATTAAGGACTACCTGTACTGAAAAAGTTGGATAAGGGTAATGTAAAAAAAAAAAAAAGTTGGATGTAGGAGATAACCAGGCTGAGGCTGAGGGAGGGAGTAGTAGTAGTAGTAGTAGCAGCAGCAATAATAATAATAATAATAATAATAATAATAATAATAATAATAATAATAATAATAATAATACAGTTGGAAGGGACCTTGGAGGTCATCTAGTCCAACCCCCTTCTCAGGCAGGAAACAAATGGCTGGCTGTCCAGTCTCTTCTTAAAAACTTCCAGTGTTGGAGCATTCACAGTTCTGGATGTCAGGAAGTTTCTCCTAAGTTCTAGGTTGCTTCTCTCCTTGATTAGTTTCCATCCCTGGCTTCTTGTCCTGCCTTCAGGTGCTTTGGAGACTAGCTTGAGTCCCTCCCTCCTACTCCTTCTTTGCAGCAACTTTTTAATCAGAGACGTGGTTCAATCATAAATGTCATGTCTTGCTAAATAATAATAGATATGATTTCTTAGCAAGTGAGAAGGCTTCAAATGCTTGTTTTGTCTATAAATAGCAGTGCCAGTGCTATTTATAGAGAAAACAAGGGTTTGAGGCCTGCTCATTTGCTAAGAAATCACCTTTATTCTTTTAGTTGAGAAGAACGCCACAAACATTACCTGTTTCCCTTACCCACATTTGATGTCATATATCTAATAAGACATAGCAAAGAAGTACGCCACTCTTGTTTTCTGTTCCTGCCTTTGTTTGTATCTAATGAAAAAATTCCGAGCCTGCACACATTTAGCTTCAATTTTCAGTTTATTTAATCATAAAATTGTAACAACAAGGAGTGAATGGAATTTGCTTGTTCTGCCCTTAGCTATATTTTGACATGAGGTCAGGGAAAGTACAATCTCTGGATAATGAGTCTCAGGAGTGGGAAGACGCAGAACATTCCCCTCCTTGCTTAGGGTTTTTGTGTACTAAGGTAAACAGAGAGATTATCTAAATTAGTAATCAGGTACCGAATCAAAAGTTGTCCTGCAGTTCCTCAATTTCAAAATGATTTCCCAGCATGGGAGTAACAGAGAAGAAGCAGGCAGAAAGGAGCAAAGGAGATTGCAAGCTGTGGATGGGAGCACGGACTGTGTGCACAATTCCATGTACACTTATCCTAGTGCTCCTCTTTAGAACCTAAATGTGTTGGATCTGCTGGTTTTTGCCAATTTTGTCATGGAATATTGTTACCCTACGTAACAGGCTACCCACCCTTCTCTTTTGCACGTAGTAGTGTGTTTCCAAATAAGCTTTGTAACAGTGGCATTTTTTAAATCAAGTATATATTTTTTATTTATTTATTTATTTATTTATTTATTTATTTATTTATTTATTTATTTATAACTAACTAACTAACTAACTAACTAACTAACTAACTAACTAACTCTCACAGTTATATTGGCCATGTCATTCAGCAGACAGACCTAACCCCATAGATTTTGTGGGATGGAATTGCAACCAGAGGCCACCAGATTCTTGGCTTAAGCCAGGGGTCTTCCAACTTGGGCCCTTTTATGACTTGTGGACTTCAACTCCCAGAATTCCTCAGTCTGGCTGAGGAATTCTGCGAGTTGAAGTCCACAAGTCATAAAAGGGCCAAGTTTGAAGACCCCTGGCTTAAGTCATGGAATCCCTGATAATGACAGATGAGTTTTAATTCTTCTATATCTAAACCCATTGTTTCCCAACAGATTGTAACTACTTAAAAGCAATGCAAGTAAAAATGCTGCAGGAGAACGAGGATACCACCAGCTCCCTGGTCCAGTTTTTGCCTCCATCGAGTTGCTTCAAACTAGAGCAGCTAGACAAGCAAAATACTTACTTGGGTGAGCTCCATATCCTGGTGATTCATGGCTTTAATTTTGTCTATCTGGTTTGGCCTGTAAAGTATTCCGCAGAGATGCATTTGATCTCAGAGGTCCATGTCTGCTATCCAAATATCCTTCATGGTCTGTGGAAAGATGGACTTCTTCCAAGTGCATAGAGGATTTTTGACATTTCTTACATTTTTTTTTGCTACTAATGGAATCTGAGAGCAAATCTAATTCCTAGAGCAGCTTTGGAAATGCCCCCAGAATTCTGATTGCAGTAAGTCCTAGGATGAATTTAATTCCGTTGCAAATTATCTTAGATAACTTGATAGCAATGGCTGCTTGAGAGCTTTGATGGAAAACAGAAATGGGTTTTTCTTTTGCAAATGGAACAGTGATGCCATAGTCACCCAAATCTGCTCCATCATTTGAAAGACATGTTCTTGACCCTGTACCTTACCTTGGGATCTATCTGGAAGAAGAAGAAGAAGAAGAAGAAGAAGAAGAAGAAGAAGAAGAAGAAGAAGAAGAAGAAGAAGAAGAAGAAGAAGAAGAAGAAGAAGAAGAAGAAGAAGAAGAAGAAGAAGAAGAAGAAGAAGAAGAAGAAGAAGAAGAGGAGGAGGAGGAGGAGGAGGAGGAGGAGGAGGAGGAGGAGGAGGAGGAGGAGGAGGAGGAGGAGGAGGATAAGGCATTTGGGTTGTATAAACAGAGACATAGAATCAAGTTCACGAGTAGTATTAGTACTGCTTTATAAAACCCTAGTAAGACCGCACCTGGAATACTGCAGCCAGTTTTGGTCAACATATCACAAAAAAGAAGGAGGAGGAGGAGGAGGAGGAGGAGGAGGAGGAGGAGGAGGAGGAGGAGGAGGAGGAGGAGGAGGAGGAGGAGGAGGAGGAGGAGGAGAAGGAGAAAGAGAAGGAGAAGGAGAAGGAGAAGGAGAAGGAGAAGGAGGAGACAGACTGAACAAACCACTTAGCCTAAACAGCAAGACATAATTAGCAACCACAAAAAGGTAACGGGATTTTGAATCCCTAGTTTTTGGGAAAACACACATTTTTATGGAGTTACTGGAGTTCAAGAAGTATCATAGGAAAATCTTTAATTTTGCCATGTTTTCTTTAAAGAAACAAATGTTACCTTAATTCTGGCAGAGAGACAATTCTAGACAGCCTAGAACAGGGCTTTTCAACCTTTTTACCCACTGTATCACTTTTAGGATATGGCAACATCCAAGTACCACCAGTCGCCTAGCAAGATATCAAAAACTTGATGACCAAAAAAGAAAAGGAAAAAAGAGATTAAGTACAGGTAGTCCTCGACTTACAACAGTTTGCTTAGTGACTGTTCGGAGTTACAATGGCACTGAAATAAGTGTCCGCCAAGCCACAGCTGAACAAGACACCTGCCTACCTGCCTGATGGCGCTCTTCCTCCTGTCCAAGGTGTTCATTGTTGTGAGCATTTCTCTTGAGGATTTGCAGCGGGGGTGGGGTGGGGGGTGTTTGGTTTTTATTTCTCCCCCCACCTGCTGGGTGTTTGCAGCAGGTTTTGGTCCCTTCACATGACCCTGGGAAACTGTGACCGTCATAAATATGAATCAGTTGCCAAGCATCTGAATGTAAATCACAAGACCCTGGAGATGCTGCAACATTCCAGCTGATCAGTGCTTCTTCTGGGCTCAGCAGAAGCACCAGGATCAGCGCCGAGCTCCAGCTGGAGCCTGGCGCTGATCCTGGCACTTCCGTTGAGCCCTGACAAACCCGAAGAAGTGCCGATCAGCTGGAGCCTGGCACTGATCCTGGTGCTTCTGCTGAGCCCCGACAGCCCCGCAGCTCCAGCCGTCTCTCGCTCAGGCTTGTGCGGTGCTGGCACCGGTTCAGCTCATTCCCCTCCCCCGCTATCACTTTTCTAGGATGGCCATGTACCACCTGACAGGTGCCAATGTACCACAGGTGGTACCCGTACCATTGGTTGAAAAGCCCTGGACTAGAACAGGGGTCCCCAACCTGTGGGCCGTAGCCGTGGCCTATTAGCAATCAGGACATGTGAGTGGCTGGGATGGTGCACAGGCATGCAGCCCCAGTCGCACAAGCATTGCAGGCACTCAGGACCTCATTGCGCAAGTGTCAGGGGCTCGCTGCTCCACTTGTGCGAGTGTTGGGGGGCTCATGGACACACTTGTAAGAGCGTCATGGCTGCTTACGGCCCCACTCGCATGAGTGTCACAAACACTTGTGGCCCCATTCAATACGAGCACTCAGGGCCTCACTCATGCGAGCATCAGAGGTGCTGTGAATCCAGACTCTAAACACACTAGTTTTTTTCCCTTTCTTTCTTTCTTTTTTTCTTAAAAATCCTTTTTGCTTCAAAGAAGGCTGAAGGGAGCATTATGCAACAATGCGAACAAAGCGAAAGAACAGCAAAACTGAATAAGGGGATTATGATGAATGGCTTCTTGAAATAAATGTCCCAATAATTTCTAAGAGAACTGTCCAGATTCAGAAGCCGTTCCTCGCCTTTGGAAGAATAATAGCCATCAGGACGTCACTGAGGAGAAAAGCTGAAGACAAAATGGATCTCGAAAGGTCCTTTTATTACAGTAGATGCCGCAGAAGGAAAGAAGGAAGGGGAAAGTAGTTACTGCAAGCATAGAAAAGTCTGTCAAATTCTGTGTGAGGTAATTAAGACAGATCAAGTGGGGAAAATGCGCTAGTTCCAAAAAGCCTTTCCTGGAAGTGACTCGTAGGCTGGGAAAAAGTTGCAACACTAGAAGTATCAAGCTGCAAAACAGTTTCAGGACGCGATTCTGTCCTGAAACACTGGATTAAATCCTGGAATAGCAGTATTCCAGCCTTTGAGGGGCTGCCAGAAAGAAGAGGGTGGTCAACTTACAGTATTTCCCAAAGCGCCAGAAAGCAAGACAAAACAACAACAACAATGGATGGAAACTAATCGAGGAGAGAAGCAACCTGGAATTAAGGAGAAATTTCCTAACAGTGAGAACAATCAATCAGTGGAATGGCTTGCTTTCAGAAGTTATGGGTGCTTCAACAATGAAGGTCCTTAAGAAGAGACTAGACCGCCACTTGTCTGAAATGGGGTAGGGTCTCCTGTTTGAGTGGGGGGTTGGACTTGAAGACCTCCCAGGTTCCTTCCAACTCTGATATTCTATGATATTCTAAGAACATTTGGCCACCACGTAGCTCCTCATTCTTCTGAGGGAGAGAAATTCTGTTTCTTGGGCTTGAAAGCAATAATAGCATAAGCCCACTATGGCGATTCAGGGGCAAAACTCCAAAAGCAGTGAACTGAGGCTGGGGGGAAGCCATGGACCAAGATTCCCCCCCCACAGATTTTGGTTATTGTCGAATAATTCCCATCTAGCTGGAATGAAGGAGGAGAACTTCTATTTTATTAGTTTCCTTTCTGTGTAGAATTAGGCAGAAACCTTGTCTGTGGAGATTCTCAATCATCTGGGTCGTGATTGTCCCAAAGGCGCTTTTTTGTTATGTCAAAAAAAGTCCAACAAAACAGAAAAAAGGCTTTTTTTTAAAAAATTGTATAGTTATTCAGAACCCCATAGTTTACCTTCAGTGGAAACCAGAGAGTGGGGAGGGATTTATCTTCAACCATCACAATTACTATCCTTAACTCAATTCTTGATGTCATCTGTCAGATGGAAAGTTTGGCTGATTGGAAGAAAGTACAGTCATGATGCACCAAGAAGAAATAATTGTATACAGGGGATCGTATAAACATATAGATCAGGCATGTCAGACTGCTGGCCCACAGGCCAGATGCGTCATCCCGAAACTGCGCCCACCCCATTGCTGGTAGCAAAATGTCACACGACATCACGTGACGTCACGAGTTTGACATGCCTGATATAGATATTTGTAAGATCATAGAAGGTTGGGCCAGATTATCCCTTCAATCTTTTCTAATTTCATAATTCATAATTATAATCTCTCTCTCTCTCTCTCTCTCTCTCTCTCTCTCTCTCTCTCTCTCTCTCTCTTTCTCTTTCTCTCTTTCTTTCTCTTTCTTTCTTTCTCTTTCTCTCTCTTTCTCTCTCTCTTTCTCCTTCTCTCTCTTTCCAGTGGTTAGAATGCAGTATTGCAGGCTAATCCTGCTGATTGTGAGGGGTTCGATTCTCACCAGTTCAAGGTTGACTCAGCCTTCCATCCTTCCAAGGTTGGTTAAATGAGGACCCAATTTGTTGGCGGCAATGTGCAATTGGTAAACAACTTAGAGAGGGTTGTAAACCACTGTGAAATGGTATATAAGTCTAAGTCCTATTTCTATTATTTCTATTTCTATTTCTATTGCTATATCTATCTATCTATCTATCTATCTATCTATCTATCTATCTATCTATCTATCTATCTATCTATCTTTCTACCTACCTACCTACCTACCTACCTACCTACCTATCTATCTACAAAATGAGTCTTCCCCAGCCTGATATCTCCAGATACATTGAAATGTATCTGGAGCCTATTGAGGGAGAAAGCATGACAAAGAGACTCAGACCAACTTTGCTTAATTGAAAGATGGAAGGAAAGAGGAGGACAGCAGCAATGTGGATGGACTCAATAGTTGCAATAGTTGCATTGTTGGATGATCTGAAGGGCCAGATTGTGGAGAAGGTCTGTGTTATTCCTAAGAGCCAACATCAGCCTGATGGCACATAATCAATCTAAGTTGAGTGGGAGAATTAATTTGACAGCCTTTCACAATTGTGTTATATCACCCTACTAGCAATAGAGATCTTTCCAGGCGTCCAAATGACTCTTGTTTCCTGAGTTTGACAGCCTCACAAGGCTTGACAACAGGGATACCACTTATATCATGCCCCAGGAAGACATATCTGGAGGGGAACAGAGCAGAGAAGGATAAATGACTGTTGACATTTTCCCAAGGTCTGTGAAAAATCTGAAGCTAGCTTTGACTAAAAAGAAATGCCTACCATAAAGGCTGCATTTCAAGAGGACACTTTGACTTGGTGGAAGAACTCATTCAAAGTTGAAGGTAAACCAAAATGATACTCTGTTTTGAAGTGACAGATGGGAGCTGCTGCCCTTTTTAACCCAGATGGGAAGAGGTCCTTTGGTAAATATGTAGTGCTTGTATAAGCCACGCTTCCTGGTTGATTTCCAAAGCTGGATTTGAAGCATTGAGAAGAGTGACTTGATTTTTTTTGAGTTGATGTATCCTTTCAAGTTAGATGTCTATGGAGATTCTCAGTCATCCAGGTCATGGTTGTCCCAAGGTGCTTTTTCAAGAGGCAACTGTACTTTCTTGTTTCTCTTTGAAGACGTTTCGCTTCTCATCCAAGAAGCTTCTTCAGCTCTGACTGGATGGTGCGGAATGGAAGGATTTATATTGCAAATGCAAATGTCTGCAAGGAATATAAATCCTTCCATTCCCTGCCATGCAGTCAGAGCTGAAGAAGCTTCTTGGATGAGAAGCAAAACGTCTTCAAAGAAAAACAAGAAAGTCCAGTTGCCTCCTGAAAAAGCACCTTTGGGACCTTTCATGTTAGAACATTATAATGCTCCAGATGAAGTCAGAAACTTAAAGTGGAATAGAACTATTTCAGACGGTCTTACTAGCTATTGGAAGCTACAGTAGAATCGCATGCAGCGCAACAACAGGAAATTCAAACGACATTTTACTTGCCGTCCTCCTGAGCGAAAATGCAAAGAAAATTTGAAATAACCCCAAAGACAATGTTCTGATGAAAAAAGAAGACAGATACCCTTCTTGACAGTCATTGGGTTTCCTTTCAAGCAACATTTGAAGTTACTACAAAGATTTTTCCTTGATTAAAAAAAAAATAATCCCGGGAAACTGAAGAGAAGTGAAAAGGTACAAATAGCACAATTTCTAAGGGAATTAATACATGAGTGAGAGGAGAGCTGATGCAATCTCCCATTTTTATATTTCCTTCTTTTATAGCAGTTTAATTGTCCTAAGCATATGCTTTCATCCGCTAGAAATTTAATGAAGCCTTTGGTAATTAAATTTCCATTATCCAAGCAGATAAAGAATGATACTGGAGGATGTTAACCTCTCCAAGGTGATTCAGAGAATCCAGGCTGAGGTGGGGCATTCAGATACTTGATTTTTTATTTTTATTTTTTTAAAAAAATCCTAAGTAAAGGTAAAGGTTCCCCCGCACATGTGTGCTAGTCGGTTCCAACTCTAGGGGCCGGTGCTCATCTCCGTTTCAAAGCCGAAGAGCCAGCGCTTGTCCAAGGACGTCTCCGTGGTCATGTGGCCGGCATGACTAGACGCCAAAGGCGCACGGAACGCTGTTCCCTTCCCACCGTAGTGGTCCCTATTTTTCTACTTGCATTTTTACGTGCTTTCGAACTGCTAGGTTGGCAGAAGCTGGGACGAGTAACAGGCGCTCACTCTGTTACGCGGCACTTGGGATTCGACCCGCCAAACTGCCGACCCTACTCAACTGCAATTGGAGGTAGTGCTTGTTGCTGATGCTATTCATTCATCAGTGTTAATGGTGACTTTCCATACATCTTGGGCCAGATCCCTGCAGTCTGGAAGTGATGAGCTAACAATTCAACTTAGAGAAGATTGTGTGGGGAAAGAAGCAATGGGTGCACATTTACTTATTTCAGTTTCACATACTTAGATATTTTATCAGTGGGACTGACGGATGGTGGCTATTAGCAAGGAATTCAGGAACTGTGAAGCATAGCCAGCAAAAAAAGAGAATAAGTCTCTATTGAGAAATACAAAATGAATGGTGCCTTCTTTGGAAAACTGGTGGGAATCCATTGATCAGATGTTCAGTGGTGGATAGAACATAGAACATAGAATAATAGAGCTGGGAGGGACCTTGGAGGTCTTCTAGTCCATCCCTTCGCTCAAGCAGAAGACCCTATACCATTTCGAACACATGGTTTCGCAGTCTCTTTTTGAAAGCCTCCAATATTTGTTTCCATGGAGAGGTGGGAACATTAGGATAGACATAGAACAACCTGGAAGTTGCATGAGATTGCCTACCGTCCTGCCTGCAATAAATTGTCCTTGGTACAGATCCTCTCTCAATTGTTGATCTCCTTTGCATTGCTAGCAAAACCAACATTTTGCAAACCCCTAGACGAAGGACAGCAGCCACCAAAATATGGAATTTCAAGCTGGTTGAAATTGATGGTCCATGTAGCTCAGACAGCATTCATCCTTCTGACAGTGACCAACAGATGCTATAGGAAGGTTTTCAAGCTGGGCAATGCCCATCTGCTTTGGTTAATCCCCAGCATCTGGAGATCTAAGGTATATTGGCTGGTTGCACAAAGGCTGTTCTTCCAAAACAAGCTTCATCAGTAGAAAATATCTTTGAAACCTATTTATCACCCAAAGTCACTGTGGAACTCTGTAATGAGCTTGAGAGATGTAGCTAAATTGCATATTATAATCGTATATAATTAGAATATTTTGCATCTCAGTTTTACAAACCTGGCAG
Source organism: Vipera latastei (assembly GCA_024294585.1). NCBI lineage: Eukaryota > Metazoa > Chordata > Lepidosauria > Squamata > Viperidae > Vipera > Vipera latastei. The sequence continues at coordinate 213,419,784 of CM044356.1, forward strand.
ATGCTCGGCTATAGTTGGTAGGCAGTCGCGCTCATTTTAATTTTGGGGCATTTTTGTTCCAAATGATTTCTCAAATGTGGAGGTCATCCATCTATTGTTTTTGATCTGAGCCCTTTCAGGAGGAATGGAATGGCCGAGGAATGGAATGGCCGAGGAATCTGGATTGCTGTTTTCATTTCTTTCTCATGTCCAGTTATGGTCATTACCGAACCACCATCTGGTTCCAGAACTCTGGGAACAGAATGTTCCAGTTGACTTTGATGAGGGCTTTCAGTTTGAGGAACCCAATTAATTATTCTCCCATAATCCAAGAAATTTTTCTAAAGCAGGTTCCCCCCCCCCCAGAGTAACACATTGTAGCACAAAGCTATTTGTTTTGTTGCGAAGTCGTGTCCGACCCATCACAACTCCATGGACAACGTTCCTCCAGGCCTTCCTGTCCTCTACCATCTTCTGGAGTCCATTTAAGCTCATGCCTACTGCTTCAGTGACTCCATCCAGCCACCTCATTCTCCGTCGTCCCCTTCTTCTCTTGCCCTCCACCTTTCCTACCATTAGGCTCTTCTCCAGTGAGTCCTTCCTTCTCATTAGGTGGCCAAAGTATTTGAGTTTCAGCTTCAGGATCTGGCCTTCTAAAGAGCAGTCAGGGTTGATCTCCTCTAGGACTGACCGGTTTGATCGCCTTGCAGTCCAAGGGACTCGCAGGAGTCTTCTCCAGCACCATAGTTCAAAGGCATCAATTCTTTGGCGCTCGGCCTTTCTTATTGTCCAGCTTTCACTGCCATATTTGTTTAAAGACAGCTAAATGATTACACAGTGGGATAAAGATAAAATCTTGAACTTTCAGGTGTCCCACACATCAGTTTACTCTCAGCATGAAAAAACCAGCTTGAGACTGATGGCTTGTGCTTTGTAATAACAACAACACTTTTAAAAGATGACACCTTCCAGAGTCAAGATGTTAAATCAACCCAAAATGATGCCCAAATTACATTTCTCCAGCCATGTGCCAAGGATAATTTGATTTCACAAGCTGTCCTGGTGAGCCTAATTAATCCTTGTCATTTATTGAAGCAGGCTATAAATATTGACCAAGCTGGATAAAATGAACTCACTGAAGGGATGATGATCTTCTGCAGAGTCAATTGGGAACATTATTGGATCATAACTATAAGCTGTGACTTCATTCTCTTGAAGTCTACATGGTTTGGTCGAAGTTTTCTATCAGGTTTCAAAGTTGGGAAGCTTTCTAAGAGGTTCTACAAGCAGTCCTTGACTTATGACTATCATTGAGCCTGTCATTAGGATTATAAGTCATGACAGTCACAAGCAGGCCATCATGTGATCATGCCCAATTTCACAACCATTTTTTTGTGGTGGTCATTAAGCACAAGTGCAATCATAAAGCAAACATGCTGGTCATTAAGCAAACCTATTGTTCACTGTAGAGCATTTCTTGATGGAAACCAAAAGCAAATGCAAGTTTCCAGAAAAGGAAAAAAAAATATTGGCTGGTTGCCAAGTGCCCAAAATGTGATCATGTGACCACAGGGGCAGGTATCAGAAGTTTGAATCTGGAGTAGTTTTTTGTAGGTCTATCATAACTTTGAATGGTGACTAACTAAATGGTCATAAATCGAGGACTACCTGTACCACATCCATCTTCTTGTAGTTGGACTTCAAACTAATTCATCTTCTTTTCTGCAGTGGAACAGATGCAGAAGGAATCTTCCATTACCTCTGTCTCTTTGTAATGGCAGCCCACTTGGTTGAAGTTCTTTTAGGCTTCTATTTCCCCCACCCTCCATTTTTAATTGCATTTGGTTTAATTGTTGAATAGAATAGAATAGAATAGAATAGAATAGAATAGAATAGAATAGAATAGAATAGAATAGAATAGAATAGAATAGAACAGAATATAGAACAGAACAGAACAGAACAGAACAGAACAGAATAATGATAATGATAATGATAATGATAATGATAATGATAATGATAATGATAATGATAACTTTATTGTCACTTTGAATGTACACCAATCGGCATACCTCAAAATGAAATTTCGTTGCATACAGCTCTCAAAGGGTCACCACCTCTGATATATACTCCTTGTTCGGGGCCCACTCAAATTTCACATTGTCCATTTTAGTCTCTAGGGAGTGAACGATGGCAAACAGGACAGATGGAAATGGGGGTCCATGTGGATTAGCCCTCAAATTCACTTGTATTCTGACAACCTCGCCTTCTTTCCTTTTTCTGATGCTGACTCTTCCACCTTTTCCTTAAAGAGGCCTTGCTTCTTTTCGCCCCTGGAGCACGCTGCTGCCGCCACCAACTCCTCCAAAAGCCTCTAGAATAGAATAGAATAGAATAGAATAGAATAGAATAGAATAGAATAGAATAGAATAGAATAGAATAGAATAGAATAGAATAGAATAGAATAGAATAGAATAGAATAGAATAGAATTCTTTATTGGCCAAGTGTGACTGGACAAACAAAGAATTTGCCTCTGGTGCATAAACTCACAGTGTACATACAAGCAACAAGTGATAAATCATGATCATAGTCATTGTAAAAATACGTTCATCATAAATCATAACATACAACTCTCAGTGATGGTTGTAGGAGACCAAATAAGCAATCAGCATAAATCATATTAGGATACTAAATAAAACAATATAAATCATAAGATACAAAAGCAACAAACTTATAGTCATAAGTAGATAAGGAGATATGTAATAGGAAAGGTGAGAAGAGTAATAGTAATACAGCCTTACTAAGATAGTTTAACAGTGTTGTGGGAATTAGTTGTTTAGCAGAGTGATGGCACGGGGAAAAAAACCCTGTCCATGTGTCTAGTTGTAGGTGTGTAATGCCCTATAGCAGGGTTGTCAAACTGCTGGCCCGTGGGCCGGATGCGTCATGCCAAAATCGCGCCCACCCCATTGCTGGCAATGGGGAAAAAAGTTGTGATATGTCGCAACACGTCATGTGATGTTGCAAGTTTGACACCCCTGCCCTATAGTGTCATTTTGAGGGTAAACACTTAAACAGTTTATGTCTGTGGATGTTTTCACAGCCCTCTTTTTGATTCATGCACTATACAGGTCCTCAATGGAAGGCAGGTTGGTAGCATTTTTTTTCCCCTGCAGTTCTAATTATCCATTGAAGTCTGTGCCTTGTTTATCATGTCAGTCACACAGTGACCCAAAATAATGTCGTTTGAATTTCCAGAAAGAAAGGGGAGATGCAAGTTGAAGAAGATTACTACTGTCACCACTGCTGTTCTTCTGCTACAGCCACACTTCCTCTGAGTTATTTCAAGTTTCCTTCCTGTGCGTGTTTTAGTAGTGTTCAGGAGTGGTTGTGAACCTCAGCAAAAATTCACACATGTACAAATCTGAAAGCCGCCATAGGTGCAGTCGTATCAAATTTGCTTCCATTTGCCATTTTAGTGCTAATGTGTAAAGTGAAGACGTAGGGTTAGCTATTAGTGAAGTGAAGGTGTGAAAGAGTCCACATGCTCCAGTTCGGAAATTAATTTTAGAACATCTATTAGTTAAATCAGAATTCAGAATGAAACCTACTTGAGCTGGAAGAGACACAATTGTAATGGAAAAAAGGGTGGGACTGGCTCAGCTTATTTTGTGAGACAAAACTTGCCAAGTGTGGTTAGTGTCACCCCAGTGAAATAATAACTGCTTTTGTTGCTGAACAGCGCTTTGCTTTTTCTTTCTTTTCAAGGGCTTTTTTTGTTTGATGGACCCCAAACAAATAAATCCATCACATAAATAAGCAGTGGTTTAAGTTTAACATTTCCTAACAGTGAGAACAATTGATCGGTAGAAGGGCTTGCCTTCAGAAGCCATGGGTGCTCCATCACTGGAGGCTTTTAAGAAGAAGAGACTGGATAGCCACCTGTCTGGAATGGTATAATGTTTCCTGCTTGAGCCTGGGGTTGGACTCGAAGATCTCTGAGGTCCCTGTTATTCTGCTAAAGACCAGAAGGTCCATGTGTTGGTGTAGGCATTCCAGCAGTGGCCACAATTTAATATTCTGGTGTCGCAATGTTTTGCTGGAAAAATCGCAAAACTGTTTCATTTATCTTGGCCAGCTCATGCGGGGGAATCCATCAGAGAAAGCAATTATGTTTGGAAGAGTTAGCAGTAAAAGGAAACCAGACCACCAAAGAACATGGGGGCTGGGCACCACCAAAACTGACACCAGCCAGAGCATAGAACAATTCATAGTTGTAGTGCAAGATTGGAAGATGTGGAGAGACCCGGCCCATAGAATCGCCAAGAGCCAGACAAACTTCCTGACAGTTAGAACAATTAACCAGTGGAACAACCTGCCTCCAGAAGTGGTGAATGCTCCAACACTGGAAGTTTTTAAGAAGAGACTGGACAGGCATTTGCCTGAAATGGTATAGGGTTTCCTGCCTGAGCATGGGGTTGGACTAGGTCCCTTCCAACTTCTTCTTCTTCTTCTTCTTCTTCTTCTTCTTCTTCTTCTTCTTCTTCTTCTTCTTCTTCTTCTTCTTCTTCTTCTTCTTCTTCTTCTTCTTCTTCTTCTTCTTCTTCTTCTTCTTCTTCTTCTTCTTCTTCTTCTTCTTCTTCTTATTATTATTATTATTATTATTATTATTATTATTATTATTATTATTATTATTATTATTATTATTATTATTATTATTATTATTATTATTTATTATGAGTTGAAAGGGACCTTGGAAGTCTAACCCCCTGCTCAGGCAGGAAACCCTTTACCACTTCAGACAAATGTTTGACCAATTTCTTCTTAAAAACATCCAGTGTTGGAACATTCACAACCTCTGGAGGCAATTTGTCCCACTGATTAATTCTTCTAACTGTCAGGAGATTTCTTCTTAGTTCTAGGTTGCTTCTCTCCTTGATTAGTTTCCATCCATTGCTTCTTGTCCTGCCCTCATTTGAATGTGAGTGAATTATGCAGAAGAGCGGTGGACTCCTATTAATTGGATAAGTAGAAACAGAGAATAGTCCAGGATCTGTTGATGTTTTTCAATTGCTTAGTCAATTTATCACCTGTCATTTGTGGCCTGACGGATATATTTTCAGCTGGTTGTGTATTACTAGTTTCCCCTTCAACAATCTAGCTTCCTTATTTGTGCTTTCAACTGGCAACTGATTTTAACTTCGTCTTGTATTGAATGGTTTATTCCTTTTGTATGGTCCAAGGAATTGTCAACATTTCCCCCTAGAACCGTAACTCAAAGGCACCAGTGTTTCTTAATTTAGCCTTTCCAATCATTCAGCTTTCACAACCCTTTTCAACTGGGGAAGTAATAGTTTTGACAATATTTAGCTTTGTGGTCAGCGAGATACCTCGGCACTTTCATATTTTGTCAAGCTGCGTCGCAAGGGTTGCAATCCAGTGGTTCAAGAATTCTTTAATGCTACCTTTTTCTTTGGCTTTAGAATATAACTTGATCTTTTTTCTTTTCTGTTCCTTGGCCCCTGCTTATCTTTTACATTCCCCTTTACAAATCGCAGGCAGCATTTTATTGGCATCATCTTGTAATTATTATTTTTTTTGCTACTATTTCACCAATTCTCGCAGCTTTGCGGTTAGCCATCTTTTCTTGGGTCCCTTAGCTTCATTTTGCACCCTGTTTGTCTCTAGTTCAGTGATCCAGTCTTTGAATAGATTGCTAATTTGGGGGTTGTTTTTTTTCTTTCTTTTTTTGCATAGCTCTTTTATATATTTGTACCATCTCTTCTTCATATCTCATTTCTCTAGTAGATCTTTCTTTCTTTGTTCCTTTTTGGTTGTGTCCATTTGATAGAACACTTTCACTTGGTTTCTCTAATATTCATCAATATATTTCATGAAAATTCCACTTGATCGTTGTCCTCAGGTTCTAGGGATTGCTTCATCCTTATCTCTTTTTGCTCTTCTTTGGAACTCAAATTCGAACTTTAACTTTTTTCATCCATTACCTGGAGAATGCTTTAAATTGGATTCTGCATGAAACAGGGGACTGGATTTTAATGGCCTAAATATCAATTTTGTGGGAACCTTAACAGCAGCCATACTCAGAGAACACTGGAATTGGATCAGATGGAAAAAAAAGGACCTATGAAGATTATCAACATCCTGTAAACTAAGTCGCAGATTGGAGATATTGAAAGTTAAGCCTTACGAAGAGTAGAAAGGATAATATTCCTTAAGTATCTGAAACAATGTGGAAAAAGAGATGATCAAGATCTATTATATTCTGTTAAATAACAACAACAACAACAAACAAACAACTTTATTGTCACTTTGAACGTACACCAATCAGCATACATCTAAATGAAATTTCGTTGCATACATCTCTCAGACGGTCACCACCTCCGATATACAATCCTTTTTCATGGCCATCTCAAGTTTCAGATCGTCCATTTTAGTCTCTAGGGAGTGAACAATGGCAAATAGGACAGATGGAAACGGAGCTCCATGTGGATTAGCCCTCAATTTAGCTTGTATTCCTGAACGACAACCTTGCCTCCTTTCCTTTTCCTGATCCTGACTCTTCCACCTTTTCCTTAAAGAAGCATTGCTTCTTTTTGCCCCTGCCTTGGTGGAGCAGTGGGCTAATGCCTCCTTAAGTAACACCAGCTGCCTGCAATTAGTGCAGGTTCGCATCCCACCAGGCTCAAGGTTGACTCAGCCTTCCATCCTTCTGAGGTAGGTAAAATGAGGACCCAGATTGTTGGGGGCAATAAGCTGACTTTGTAATAATGCCGCTTGGGGGGGGGGCGAAAGCCCTAATAAGCAGGCATATACATAGAATGAAGGCTATTGCTAAGCACATTGGTTTGTGCTTAAATTGTAAGCCGCCCTGAGTCTTCGGAGAAGGGCAGGATATAAATGGGATTAAAATAAAATAAATGTCCATGGTGATCCACAGTCATCCAGATCATGGTTGTCCCAAAGGTGTTTTTTGGTTCTCATCCAAGGAGATTGAAGCTTCTTCAGAGAAGTTCAGAGAACCTCAAGATCCTAATGGTAGACTGATGACCTGATTAATCCAAGTTTTTCTTACGTGCCTCACACCCACTGAGAGGTAAGCAGTGGAAGACTAAATACTCTGAAAAGAATGTAAAGTAGAGCAACAAAGATTATTAGGAGACTGGAGGCTAAAACATATGAAGAACGGTTGCAGGAAATGGGCATGTCTAGTCTAGTGAAAAGAAGGACCAGAGGCAACATGATAGCAGTGTCCCAGTATTTGAGGGGCTCCTACAAAGAAAAGGGGGTCAATCTATTTTCCAAAGCATCAGAAGTCAAGACAAGAAACAATGGCTGGAAACTAACCAAGGAGGGAAGCAACCTGGAATTAAGGAGAAACTTCCTAACAGTGGGAACAATTAAGCAGCTTGACTTCAGAAGTTGTGAGTGCTCCATCACTGGAGGCTTTTAAGAAGAGATTGGACAGCCATTTGTCCAGAATGGTATAGGGACTCCTGCTTGAGCAGTGGGTTGGACTAGAAGACCTCCAAGGACCCTTCCAACTCTGTTATTCTGTTATTAATGTCTAGTGGAATTAGTTATCCATAGAACTGATCATATTTAATTTTGTTCAGTGACAATAGTCAATTTTGCTTTCATTCAGTTTCACATTCTCTCAAATGTACGTTTCTGTTGGACCATCTGTTCAACAGTTTGGAAATTCTGGTTCCCCTCTTCCATGTCTGTCTTACTACAGAATCTTACTACATTTTGTGAATACCCTTCCTAATCACAGTTTTTGAGTTGTGAACCCCTTCTGAAAAATATGTGATGGATGGTGTATTCATTCATTCTGGTTTGTGGGCTGGCTTTGGCAAATACATCAAGAGTATGAGTATCGGAAGTGGGACTGAATGAACAGCTTGCCCATTCCTATGTGACATCATTTGAAGTTGCTTATTTCACTTCACTTTCTTTTACACTCATGTTAGAAAACTCTTCTTCTCTTTAATTATCAGTCAGAATACCGTGGGTTATTTATTAAATGTTACTAGTCTTTGTACAATTTTACTCCTACTCACCAAACTTCATCTCTCTTTTTTTTCCCTTAGGAGAAAAGAACAACAACAAAAATAAGACCAAAGCCCAGTTGGATTAAATTATAGTTAAAAGCTCTCCACTTCATATACGATTTGTAAAATTGTTGAAGAGAAGGACTATTGTTGAAAGGATAACAGCGTTCCAGTATCTCAGGGGCTGCCCCAAAGAAGAGGGTGTCAAGCTATTCTCCAAGGCATCTGAAGGCAGGAGAAGAAGCAACGGATGGAAACTAACCAAAGAGAGAAGCAACTTGGAACTAAGCAGAAATTTCCTGACAGTTAGAACAATTAACCAGTGGAACAACCTGCCTCCAGAAGCTGTGAATGCTCCAACACTGAAGTTCTTAAGAAGAGACTGGACAACCATTTGTATGAAATGGTATAGGGTTTCCTGCCCAAGCAGGGGGTTGGACTACAAGACCTCCAAGGACCCTTCCAACTCTATTATTATTACATTAAATTTAGCTCTCCTTCTTAGACTTTTCTTTTCCACTTCTTTTGTCCTCTAATTGAATAGTTATTAAGCCTAAAAGCCAAGTGTTTGCTTTTATTTTTATTTATGTTCCCAGCATATTTCCTGTAGGGATTGTAGTCACAGCAAAGTAAACTGCCAACCCAACAATATAGATGCATGTATTTATATTTATTGATCTGAAATAACACTTAATTTGTATGCTGGCCCAAAGGAAACTGCCTCCCACTTCAGGAGTAAAGAATCAGTGGTTATCCCAATACTATTAATTTACGACTCCCAGCTTCTACCCAGAAGGAATCTGGAAACTGCAATTGTGCAATTTCTAAATGAAAGAAAGAAAGAAAGAAAGAAAGAAAGAAAGAAAGAAAGAAAGAAAGAAAGAAAGAAAGAAAGAAAGAAAGGAAGGAAGGAAGGAAGGAAGGAAGGAAGGAAGGAAGGAAGGAAGGAAGGAAGGAAGGAAGAAAGGAATAGAGTGTCACAGCTTCTCCATACATGTATTACACTAATAAGTAGCATCTTTTGAGTATCTCAAGAAAGATTCTTAGAATTTTTGATTGAACCTTGGTTTCTCTATACTTAAAAGAGCTGGCAATCTACACAGCTACATACATCATGTGAAGTATTAATACCACTTTACAATGCCTTGGTAAGGCCACACTTGGAACACTGCATCCAGTTTTGGTCATCACGATGTAAAAAAGATGTTGAGACTCTAGAAAGAGTACAGAGAAGAGCAACAAAGATGATTAGGGGACTGGGGGCTAAAACATATAAGGAACGGTTGCTGGAATTGGGTATGTCTAGTTTAATGAAAAGAAGGATGAGAGGGGACATGATAGCAGTTGTCCAATATGTCAGGGGCTGCCCCAAAGAAGAGGGAGTCAAGCTATTCTCCAAAGCACCTGAAGGCAGGACAAGAAGCAACGGATGGAGACTAATCAAGGAGAGAAGCAACCTAGAACTAAGGAGAAACTTCCCGACAGTTAGAACAATTAACCAGTGGAACAACCTGCCTCCAGAAGCAGTGAATGCTCCAACACTGGAAGTTTTTAAGAAGAGACTGGACAGCCATTTGTCCAAAATGATAGAGTTTCCTACCTGAGCAGGGGGTTGGACTAGATGACCTCCAAAGTACCTTCCATTTTTATTATTATTATTATTATTATTATTATTATTATTATTATTATTATTATTGTTGTTGTTGTTGTTGTTGTTGTTGTTGTTGTTGTTGTTGTTGTTGTTGTTGTGGCATGGGCCCGGATTATTTACGGGAGCACCTTTTGCCGGCGTTAACTTCCCATCGTCCTGTGCGCTCCCACAGAGAGGGCCTCCTCAGGGTGCCGTCGGTCAGGGATTGCCGGCTGGCGGCCCCCAGGGGGAGAGCATTCTCTGTGGGCGCGCCTGCCCTCTGGAACCAGCTTCCTGTTGAGCTCCGGATGGCTCCTTCCGCCGCGACCTGAAGACTTGGCTATTTGAACTTGCCGGCCTGGACTAAGGGATTGGGATTTTAGATTTTAAATTTTAAATTTTAGAACGTGTTTTATTGTTTAGGGCTACTTGGTTTAATTTATTTTTATTTTTGTATATTATGTGTTGTATATAGTGTTTTAATTGCCCTGTACACCGCCCCGAGTCCTTCGGGAGAGGGGCGGTATATAAATCCAAATAATAAATAAATAAATAATTTTTTATTATTATTATTATTATTATTATTATTATTATTATTATTATTATTATTATTATTATTATTATTATTAATTTCACAACTGAAAATCAATAAAACTACCTTCAGTGATTAATCACATATTTGCATGTAGATTATTCTCTCAGTGGGGAAATCTGTGACCAATTTAGTGCAGATTTATCCCTGACCTAACTTCATAGATATTTAGACTATATTTTTGTAACTGCAGTCATAAGGACAATTTTAAGAGATAAACTTAAAATTGTCCTTATGACTGCTGTAAGAAACTGAGAAACTACTTTTTTTTTTAAAAAAAAAAAATTCTTTTAGGTTTTTTTCTTCCTCGAACTCTTTACTTTCTCTTTGAAGTTATTTTTTTTCTTCATCTATATTAGTTTGCACCAATGTTTTGCTTTCTTTTAAAAAATCTTTATATTAGCAGTTCTAGTCCCAGCCTTAGTGATTTGGAGGCAGTCCCTCCCTCCCTCACTCAGGCTAGCCTACCTCACAGGGCTGTTGTTGTGAGAAGGAAAAAAAAAAGAAGCGGAAGGAATGATAGGTACGTTTGCTGCCTTGAGTTATTTATAAAAAGTAATAAATGTGGGATAAAAATAAATGAATGAATGAATAATTAAAATTAGATACTCGGGTATATTTTAAATAATATATTGTAGACTTAGGTGCAGGAGATTTACTGTCAGGTGAAGTAAAATCGGGTCATTTAATCTGGTCTCCATTCTGACTGTTTGTTTAAAAGAGAGAAACCCAATCTGGTTGCAAAAAATCAAGATAGTCACTAGGCAGCAGCAAAGGAACATAGAGTAACACTTTGGTAAAAGTGCAAAGAAGAGCAACTAAGATGATTAAAAACCTGGAAACTAAAATATATGAAGAACGGTTGCAGGAATTGGGTATGGCCAGTCTAGGGAAGAGAAGGGCCAGGGGTGATATGATAGCTGTGTTCCAGTATTTGAGGGGCCACCACAAAGAAGACGGTGTCAACATATTTTTTCCAAAGCACCAGAAGACAAGACAAGAAACAATGGATGGAAACTAATCAAGGAGAGAAGTTACCTAGAACTAAGGAGAAACTTCCTAACAGTGAGGACAATTAACCAGTGGAATGGCTTGCCTTCAGAAGTTGTCGGTGCTCCATCACTGGAGGTTTTTAAGAAGAGACTGGACAGCCACTTGTCTGAAATGGTATAGGGTCTCCTGCATGAGTAGTGGGTTGAACTGGAAGACCTCCAAGATCCCTCCCAGCTATATTCTGTTTGGGGGAAGAAAAATAAGGTTGTGGTTTTGTTTCCATCAAAAATAGAGCTGGCTTTTGTAACCCAAATTGGTCAACCACGTTTAGAAGGGGCAGCCTGAATGTTCATTGTACTCCTAGCGCTTGACAATTTTTCATGCCTAATTTAGTCTATTGTTGTTAAATGGTTAAATGAATATGTGATACGTTGTGGTAATTTATATCAGTTTGGGATGCTAATTTTTAGGAGGGGGGGTGTTTCCTGAATTAGTTAATAAGTTTTTGAATATTCCAATTGTTTGGGTATTTTAAATTAATAACTAATTAATTCAGTGGATGCAACTTGTTTTCTCTTTACTTCTTTTTTTTAAATGCTACAAAAATTGGTAAACTGGTAAAAATAAAGCAGTTTGCTCTGATTTCTCCTCTCTCAGGAGTAGCTAATTGTTAAGATTTTAGCTCTTGAGAAAGTTTTCCATTATGTTCAACTTTAGAATATTTTTCCCCCCCTAGATATCCCCAGGTAAGAGAAAGTTTGTCATGAGACAATGGGAAGACACAGTCAATATATGCAATATCTATTTAACGCTATAAACGTATTTAAATCCATTTATTTTTTTTAAAAAAGCCAACACTAATATTTCTCCTCTATATTCTTTTACTTCACACATTAGATTTTATTAGATTATTATTATTATTATTACATTTATATCCCGCCCTTCTCCGAAGACTCAGGGCGGCTTACAAGCTTAGCAGTAGCCTTCATTCTATGTATATGCCTGCTTGTTAGGGCTTTCACACACACCCCAAGCGGCATTATTACAAAGTCAGCTTATTGCCCCCAACAATCTGGGTCCTCATTTTACCTACCTCGGAAGGATGGAAGGCTGAGTCAACCTTGAGCCTGGTGGGATGCGAACCTGCACTAATTGCAGGCAGCTGGTGTTACTTAAGGAGGCATTAGCCCACTGCTCCACCAAGGCTTGTGGGTTGGTTTCCGAACGTTTCATTACTAGGCTGGGTAACACCTTCAGCAGAGTTCAGGGGATGTCAGCGTCAGTGTTCTTCTGTTTATGAGGGCTTCAGGTGTGGGTGTGTCCAGTAAGGGTCTTGTGATAGGTCAGGTGGGAATCTGGTTGGCTGTGTGGTTGATTTGGATTCTGAGACATTTGTCGGCTGGTTGTAGGTCAATGTGTCTGTTGATGGAATTGCTTGTGGAGTGCCAGGCTTCAATGAACTCACGAGCATGGCGGAATGGTAGGGTGGCCCATGATTTGAGTGTTGCTCCAATCGAACTGGTGTTGTTTGGTGTCAGTGTGGGTAAAGATTAAGGCTTTGCGATCGTGTTGTTTGACTGCTGGCCTCCACCTGAGGTTACAGATATTCACCACTCTTGCAATGTCTTTCTTTTTTTAAAAAGTGAAACCATTACAGTAAAGACAGAAAGTGATTAAGTTGGACACTGAAACTTTTAGAACATGGAATAACAGAGTTGGAAGGGACCTTGGAGGTCTTTTAGTCCAACCCCCTGCTTAAGCAAGAGACCCATACCATTTCAGACAAATGGGTGTCCAGTCTCTTCTTGAAAACCTCCAGTGTTGGAGCATTCACAGCTTCTGGAGGCAGGTTGTCCCACTGGTTAATTGTTCTCACTGTCGGTAAAATCCTCCTTAGTTCTAGGTTGCTCCTCTCCTTGATTAGTTTCCATCCGTTCCTTCTTGTTCTGCCTTCAGGCGCTTTGGTGAACAGGTTGAACAGCCCCCCCTCCTCTTTGTAGTGATTTGACCCTAACCTTATATTTCAGGTCTTCTAATAGTTCATTCGTTAGTATGTAACTGAGTCAATCAGAACAGAGATGGAAGGAACCTTGGAGGTCTTCTAGTGTATCTCCCTGCTCAAGCAAGAGACTCTATACCATTTCAGACAAGTGACTGTCCAGTCCATCCACCCTTCTGCTGGTCATCCATATCTTCTCTTTCCTTCCATCTTCCCCAGCATTAGAGACTTCTCCAGAGAATTGGATCTTCATATAGTATTCTGAAGTAAGATAGTTTCAGCCTAGGATGCTAATATTCTCATTGCTCTTGAGAAATAAGTTGATCATTTCTCCTTCCTCGGGAGAAATTCAGAGACAGGATTCACTCAAATGCTCTGCCCACACATTTATTTTGTTTAGGAGAGTCTGATTCATCCTAGTCCTTCCAATCTCCCAACAGTGCACCATTGCTGAATAATGGAGTCTATCCAGGTTCACCTGGTGCACCAGTTGCGGCCCTATCTAGACCGGGATGCCCTGTGTACGGTCACTCATGCGCTCGTGACCTCTCGTCTGGACTACTGCAACGCTCTCTACATGGGGTTTCCCTTGAAGACCACTCGGAGGCTCCAACTGGTACAGAATGCAGCCGCGAGAGTTGTGCTGGGAGTCTCCCGATACTCCCATGTTACACCTCTGCTCCGTGAGCTGCATTGGCTCCCAGTTGTCTTCTGAGTGAGATTCAAGGTTTTGGTAATGGTTTTCAAGGCCCTACATGGCATGGGTCCGGAGTACCTCAGGGATCACCTGCTGCCAGCATCAACTTCCCTCCGCCCTGTGTGTTCCCACAGAGAGGGCCTCTTCAGGGTGCCTCCAGTCAGAGAATGCCATCTGGTGGCCCCCAGGGGGAGGTCCTTCTCTGTGGGTGCCCCGGATTTATGGAATCGGTTGCCAGTTGAGCTCCAGATGGCGCCCGACCTTCGCTCCTTCCGGCGCAATCTGAAGACTCATTTGTTCGAACAAGCCGGCCTGGCCTGATGGGGGATGGGTTGGGATTTTATTGTTGTTGTAAATATTTTTACCTATTGTTTTAGCCTGGGCAGTTGTTTAATTCTCTTTTAACTTTTGTATCTTTGTATTTTTATATCTTTGCCCTGTTCACCGCCCTGAGTCCTTCGGGAGAAGGGCGGTATATAAATAAAATTATTATTATTATATTATTATTATCTGCCTCATGGCTGGTTGTCCTCTTCTTCTCTTTCAACCATTCCTAACATTGTTCACTGAAAATAAGAACTGGGAGTGATATGATAGCAGTGTTCCAATATCTAAAAGGTTACCATGAAGAAGAGGATGGGTCAACCTATTCTCCAAAGTATCTGAAATCAGAAGAAGAAGCAATGGATGAAAACTAATTAAGGAGAGAACCAACATGGAATTAAGTAGAAATTTTCTGACAGTTAGGACAACTAACCAGTGGAATGACTTACTTACTTACTTAGCTCCAACACTGGAAGTTTTAAAGAAGAGATTGGATAACCATTTGCCTGAAATGGTATAGGGTTTCCTGCCTGAGCAAGGGGTTGGACTAGAAGACCTCCAAGGCCCCTTCCAACACTGTTATTCTGATATTCATAAAATAAACTAACATAAGACTCCACATCCATTTGCACTCTGATTCAGGTGACCCTGATAAACCCCCAAGTGACCTCAATCATTCTCAGAGAGAGTGTTAATGTCCAGATGACTGCAAAGAAATATGATCCTTCCATTCCCCTTCTCACCCTGTCAGAACTAATCCTCCCCATCTCCCACCTCATCCTGCCAGAACCAATGAAACTTCTTGGATGAGAAGTGAAATGTCTTCAAGGAAAAACTAGGGAAGTCCAGTTGCCTTTTGAAAAAGCACCTTTGAGTGAACCATCCCCTGGATGATTGAGAATCTCCATAGACATTCTTAGCATAGTGGACCTCTCTAGAGAGCTACCTTCTGTGAAATTAATTTATCAAATTATGAAATGATTGGGATTTTTCACTGTAGCATGTTTATCTTATTGTTTTTAATGAATGTAGTTTTGTTGTTGTTGTTAGCTGCAAAGTCGTGTCTGACCCATCGCGACCCCATGGACAACATTCCTCCAGGCCTTCCTGTCCTCTGTCCTCTTCTGGAGTCCATTTAAGCTCACGCCTACTGCTTTAGTGGTGATGGCAACAAGGAGGGAAAGGACTATGGGTGACAACTGCACTCAAATGTGTAGTAGGAGCCGGGGTCTGGAGCTTAGTGAAAAAAATAGAAGAAAAACATCATTATCAAGGCAATTTGAAGATATAAGTCCATTGTAATGAAGGTTCTCATTCATGGCAAAACCCTTGGGAGATGTGGGTTTGCTCCCTCAAACTGTTAATAGGATAGGATAGGATAGGATAGGATAGGATAGGATAGGATAGGATAGGATAGGATAGGATAGGATAGGATAGCTCCATCACTTCTATTCTTAGCTGCGAAGTCATGTCCGACCCTTCGCGACCCCATGGACAACATTCCTCCAGGCCTTCCTGTCCTCTACCATCTTCTGGAGTCCATTTAAGCTCACGCCTCCTGCTTCAGTGACTCCATCCAGCCACCTCATTCTCTGCCGTCCCCTTCTTCTCTTGCCCTCAACCTTTCCCAGCATTAGGCTCTTCTCCAGTGAGTCCTTCCTACTCATTAGGTGGCCAAAGTATTTGAGTTTCAAAGTATAAGCTTAGATAAATAAGTCACTTGCTTCTGAAGAAGAATATACAGTATGGGTAACTAGGCTGTTGAGATTTTTTTTCTCTATCTTTGAAAAAAAATATGTAGGCAGCAGGAAAAATGCCATTATATTTTGGATGAATAACTTCAGAGTTGTTTAAATTGTACCTTTTCCTTTTCAATATTAATTGTGTTAGAGGACAGTCAATTCCAAGCTGCTTTCTGTAAATCAGTTTGATAAGTTGCTGCTTAGTTAAGACATCTAATAAATGAACAAGAAAAGGGGGGGGGGAAGAAAAGAATAAATTTGAAGAACACAGAAATTGAAGTCTTATTAAGCATTGTTAATAAAGGGCATAGAACTGCATCAAAACACTTCAGCAGATTATCTTTCTTGAACTCTTATTCTGATTTTCAAATTATAAAAATTGCTTTGCAATCAGGAGGGATTGGCAGGGTATCCAAAGGGACTTATTAAACAATAGTTTAAAATATTTCCATTTCACTTATTCCCAAAAATGGAAAGACAAAATAACAGAGTAGAAAGCTGATGAAGTGTAATCAGGCGAAAATTGCATAACTGGTAGAAAATTAGACACAGATTTTGGATTTATTTATATTTTCTAAAGAATGGGCTTCCTCCTTGAGATGTCTCCCATATAGCCTCCTTCACTAGAAAAGAGTGAAATATTTGAAAAGGTGATAAGTCCATGGTTGCAGATTGTGCTAATCACTATTGCATTTCAATGCTGGAAATTTTTAAAAATGGATCATCAAACTAATCAACTCAAGAGTTCTCTCTCGAGACACAGATAATCAAGCTCTAAATATCCTACTTCAGATACATTATGTGAAGACCCCGCTCTCTGGAGAAGAGTCTAATGCTGGGAGAGGTGGAAGGAAAGGGAATAACAGAAAACCTTATACCATTTCAGACAAATCATTGTCCAATCTCTTCTTAAAAACTTCCAATGTTGGAGCACCTACAGTTTCTGGATGTCAGGAAATTTCTCCTTAGTTCTAGGTTGGTTCTTTCCTTGGTTAGTTTCCTTCCATTTCTTCTTGTTCTGCTTTCAGGTGCTTTGGAGAATAGCTTGATTCCCTCTTCTTTGTGGCAGCCTCTGAGATTTCGGAACACGGCTATCATGGCACCCCTAGTCCTTTTTTTCTCTAAATTGGCCCTATCCAATTCCTGCAACCGTTCTTCGTATGTTTTAGCCTCCAGTCCCCTAATCATCTTTGTCGCTCTTCTCTGCACTCCTTCTAGAGTCTCAACATCTTTTTTATATTGTGGTGACCAGAACCGGATGTAATATTCCAAGTGTGATCTTACTAAGGCATTGTAAAGTGGTATTAAGCAGATGAAGAGGATGACCAGCAAAGAAGTGGATGGACTTAGTTATGGGTATGGTAATTGCATCTTTAGAAGAGCTGAAAGACCAAGTTGGGAACAAGTCAATATGGAGAAAATCTAAGTGAATGTAAAAAAAAATTGCATTGACTTAATGGCACTTGATCATTCAATGTTGTACTTGCAAATCAACCTACATTAAAAAATAATTCAATATGTTTCCAGCATGTATCATTATTTTTCAGAGTAATCCTTTCTTAGATGCACAATGTGATGAATTAAATCCCCTAAAACTATATTACATCATTTGGACAAAGGGAAAGACAGATTAATTAAATTATGGCCATTCCACCCATTGAGAAAGATTGATCAAAGGTCCTCTGATCTCAAACGTCTGGCAATGAAAGAATATCTTTTCAACAGCTCTCTTAAGAACAATACATCTAAACAGTCCACGTTATGCAGAATTTAGAAACAGAGAAACAGGCACTGCAGAAAGGACATGGCTCAGAAAATAACTATATAATTCACAAAAGCAAGAAGAAGGAAAAAAAAAGGGGGGGGAAGCTATTCTATACACCGACACCAAACAACACCAGTTCAATTGGAGCAATGGTAAAATCCAATTTGGGAATAATTTTCCTTTCATCTTAAAATGTAAGAGTTAACCATGGTTACAAAGGAAGATTTATTTCTTTAGTGTAAGGCTGTCTTTAGGAGAAGCAAGGGTGCAGGTAGTCCATCACTTATGACCACAACTGAGCCCAACATTTCCGTCACTAAGCAAGGCATTTAAGTGAGCTTTGCCCCATTGTATGGTCTTTTGGTCGCAGTTGTTAAGCGAATTGTGTGGTCATTAAAGGAATCTGGCTTTCCCCATTGACTTGGCTTGTCGGAAGCTGGCTGGGGAGGTTACAAATGGAGATCACATGACCGTGGGAATGCTACTGGACACTAAGTGTGAAAAACAGTCACACATGTCATACAACCCGCCTTGCCTACCTTATAAGGTTCCATCCAAAAAAGGTGCCAGAACTCCGTTTTAGGCGTTCTATGATAAAAAAGCCATCTATCTATCTATCTATCTATCTATCTATCTATCTATCTATCTATCTATCTATCTATCTATCTATCATCTATCATCTATCTATCTATCTATCTATCTATCTATCTATCTATCTATCTATCTATCTATCTATCTATCTATCTATCTAAAGAGTTGACACAGACTTGATGGCACATAATCAATCAATCAAATTTTTTAAAAAATGTTCCTTGAAGGAGATTCGCCTTGGGATTTAATTCTCTAACTTTTGAGCAGAGGAATTGGGACAATTATTACTTAAATATGGGAAATTCAAACATTTATAATGCAGGAATTCCCACTTATGGGTGACTTAGAGTTGCCCACAAGTGCATATAGTTGTGGTGGCATACCTATGCTGCAAAGAGGGTGGATAGGCAAGCATAGGATGTAGATGGCCTTGAAGGGCCAGAGCAAACACCTCCCAAATCCCAACTGCGTGTTTTGCAGAGATGTGCACCCTGCATGCTGATTAGTTGATCCAATTTCCTGTTTTTTGCTTTGCTGTTTGAGTGCCCCATAGCCAGAAGATTAAAATTTGCAGGTGTACAAATGCAACAGCTATGCAACCATCTGTGAATGACAGACACATATGTTTCCACATGTGAGTGCCGGAGAAGTCTGCTTGAGCCCTAAGTGGTGAGAATCACGGCGCCTCTGAAAAAGCTTAATAGAAGAATTCCCAAATTTTGTTTTGTCCAATTAAATGAAAACTGGCAGGTAGGGGGGAATCAGGGGGGAGGGGAAATACACCCAAGAGAAAAATTCATATAATTTTTCTCTCCTCGCCCCCCCAAAAAACACCAACCAATTTAGAAATTCACACAATCTACACAAAGTTTCTAAACATCCCTTTCATTTTCATGCAAATCTGGCTTTAAAACAAACCAACTGTTAAGGCATTTGTTGTGCAGAGGTCTCCTTGTGCTACCAAAGAGTTGCACAGACAAGGAAGGGTACTGAGAGCAGTAAGAGTCACACACAGGAGTACACTGAGTTGTAAAAGCAAAAAGTATTTTACTTTGAGGTGGTGTAAAAACAAAAATGCACAGTAAAAAATAAACAGTCAAGGTCATACACAATAGCAACAGTCCAAGGAGTAATCCAAACTACAAAGTCTTCTTACCGGTTCAGAGGTCAATACACAGTTCAGGTTACAACAGTAGTAAACCAACAGCAGAGCAAAAACAGTAATAGTAGAGATCAGTGAATTCAGAGAGAGAAAGAAGCTACGTTCCTAGCTTCCTCTTATGGCCATGAGAACACTTACACACCCATTGGCCAATTAACTTCTTAAAGTCATAACATTATGGTTAATATATTTTCAACCCAACATTGTAGGCTAACACCATATGCCTAACACCAACCAACCAAGAAATCATGAATGAATTTCAAAATGAAATGGGAAGAACTTAGAGGTAAAGCTTTGAGGGAGTGAAGAGGACAGGAAAGGATCGTGTTGCAGGTCCTACATCTAGTAGCATTGCCCAAACCAAAGTTGAAACTTACTGTCTTAGACAACAGGGTAGTGGAACAAAGTCTCAGATATATAACACCATTATTTTTTTCATCCCTGCATTGTCTTGGATGCTTCAGACCTATGAAGAAAGTACCTTGTATTGATAAGAGGCCAACCCTGATTCTATTTTGCTCAAACTTCAGATACAAACTCTTCTCCCTACTCAGAGAGACACGTGCTTTTCTATTGCTGCTTCAGTGTGAAAGGTTTTTGAAGGTTTATTTATAGCTGGCTATTGCCGATGGAAGAAAAAGGGGAATTGAAATGTTTTCATTATGCGTTTGGACAAGGCGTATATTTTAAGTGCTCAATTTTAAAATCAGACACAACGTTCAAGGGAGCTTAAATGACTTCCTAATAGCATTCAGCAATTTGGATGCACTTAGAAGTGACATTGCCCGTTTGGGCAGATCAGTTGTTGAAATACCATTTATCAAAATGGCTCCCCAAACACTGTAATACATAAGCATCTTAGGCACCTACCTATCACTGTCAAAAGCCTAGCTTTTTTTTTTTTTTTGATAGTCCACTTCCCTTCCCAACCATCACAGACACATTCATGCCCATCACAACATTCCTTTTTTTGAGTAAGCAACATCATACAAAGTGCACAAAGGGAGTAAGAAATAAGAAGCTAAGGAAATTAAAGGCATTAAACTGAAAAAGAAGAAAGAAAGAAAGAAAAGAAAGAAAGAAAGAAAGAAAGAAAGAAAGAAAGAAAGAGAAAGAAAGAAAGAAGAGGGAGGGAGGAAAAAAGAAGGAAAGAAAGAAAGAAAGAAAGAAAGAAAGAAAGAAAGAAAGAAAGAAAGAGAAAGAAAGAAAGAAAGAAAGAAGAAAGAAAGAAAGAAAGAAAGAAAGAAAGAAAGAAAGAAAGAAAGAAAGAAAGAAAGAAAGAAAGAAAGAAGAGGGAGGGAGGAAAAAAGAAAGAAAGAAAGAAAGAAAGAAAGAAAGAAAGAAAGAAGGAAAGAAAGAAAGAAAGAAAGAAAGAAAGAAAGAAAGAAAGAAAAAGAAAGAAAGAAAGAAAGAAAGAAAGAAAGAAAGAAAGAAAGAAAGAAAGAAAGAAAGAAAGAAAGAGAGGGAGGGAGGGAGGGAGGGAGGGTGGAAAGAAAGAAAGAGGGAGGGAGGGAGGAAAGAAAGAAAGAAAATATAGCTAATTTTATTTTACATTGTACCATTGACTAAACCACTTCCTTCTTTTCTGTTATTCCAAACTTTGCTTGTTTTGTTCATGCCTGTAAACATTCTGCCTAACCTATTTTGGGATCAAACTCAAGGGAAAAGGCGATTATGCTCAGGATGGTCAGTGGTTAAAAAAAATGGGGTTGCCCAAAAATTCGGTGACTGGACACCGACAAAGCTGACACCAGCCAGAGCACAAGGTTGGTCTTACCATAATGTATATATGTATGTGTGTATGTGTGTGTGTGTGTGTGTGTGTGTGTGTGTATACACACACACACACACACATATTAAAACATGAATAAATTAAAACCACACACACACACACACACACACACACACACACACACACACTTATTAAAACATGAATAAATTAAAACCAAAGGTTAAAAATTAAAAATCTAGGATCTGTGTGGAGGGTAGTGGTGGACTGGGGGAAGGGAGTTGGGATCTGTTAGGATCTGTAATTATTTGATCCATCACCTCCACTGTGGTGTTCCCCTGCTGTCATGCCCTCCTCAGAGCCTGAATCTGCTGAGGAAGATGAGCTGGAACTGGAGCAGATGGAGATGGAGGGGGAGGCATTGTTGGCTTCACAGGAATATGGGGAGGAGCAGGCCGGGGCAGGCCAGGGCCTTTCAGGATTGGGACGGCTTGAAGGCAGGGAGAAACAGGGGCAGGATGAACATGAGAGACAACTCTGGTTATGAGCAAGGGCCAGCCCCTCCTGATTCTTGAGCATGGAGAGCGGAGAGAAGGAGGGAACAACGCAGGCAGGCCCGACTACTCGGGAGGAGAGTGCCCTGCCCCTCTCCACAAGGAACACCTGGAGACTGAGACTTAAGGAGACGCTGTGGGGAGGGGCATTTGCCAGAAACAAATGCTGAATTATTAGAGGTTTGAGTGCCATTGCCGACATTGGAAGCATCACTCTGATCTCTTGTTCTGTGTTGTGATTTCTACTTGTAAACCCTGTAACTCTGATCATTGGACTGGCTGACAAACTTGATTTGGTGCTCCAAACCTCTGATTAAATTTCTGAAACTACTCAGGCAAGCTTGTATTTCCACAGACTCGTTAGATTTGGATGCAGGTTCCTTTCTTTGTTATCTACTCGGCCTTGAGTAAATTGCTGTTCTAGTCTAAAAAACTTTTGAAATTACTTGCAGCCAGAGGCTGCTGAAGGTGTGTGCCATTCGTTGTTCTGGGACTTGTCAGAAATGTGGGAGCATTTGGGGAACATTTGGAGCAATAAAGGGGCAGTTTGAACTGCCAGCTGACTGGGTTGCCTCTGTGCCATGCCCTGGGTCATCACACTAGACTAGGACAACTGGCAGAGCCATGTCTTACAAAAGGATAGGAGGGTTAGGGCCAATTTTACATTGGGGGACAAGATGTTCCAAACGGCAGGAGCCCCAGCAGAGAAGGCCCTCTTCTTGGACCCCACTCTTGGGAATAATTGGGCTGATGGGACCCAGAGCATACCTCCTCTGCTGGTATGGATGAGAGGGGCCAATCTCACTGAGAATCATGGAGAATCAGAGCCAATTCTATGGATACAACCTCCTCCTCATCGTCATCATGTACTGTCATGTACTGTATCATAGAATAAGAACAAGAATAAGAATAGAGTTGGAAGGGACCTGGGAGGTCTTCTAGTGTAATACAGATGTATGACCCTGTGCAGAACACAGCAGCATGGACAGTTCTGGAGGACCTTAGGGTGGCACATATAACACCATTGTTGTGCATTGGTTACCAGCTTCTTTCCAGGCTTAATTCAGGGTGTTGTTTGTTGACTTTAAAGTCCTATCTGGCATGGATCTAGGGTATCTGAAGAGCCATTTTGCCCCAATGGGACTACTTGATCCAGTAGAAAGGGCCTGCTGCAGACCCATCGATTAAAGAATTCTACCTAGTGGAAGGGGTGGGGTGTCAAGGAAAAGAACATTTTCTGCTGTGCCCCCTGCCTTGTGGAGCATTCTGCACTGAAGGTGAGATCTGCTACTACTGGCCTTCCGGAAAGCCATTAAAATACGGTTTTACCAGTTGGCTTGAGTTCCCAAGTGGGACAATCTCTGCTGGAGGAGGTTCACAGGGTAAGATTTCATCCCCATAGCATCAGCCCCCTTGATTTTACTTTTTAAAATAAAATTCTTCTTAAGTGTAATTGTTTCTATATTTATCTTTTTTTTTGCTCTCTGTAAGATGCCCAAAGTCACCTTATTGGTGAGATGGATGGCATATTAAAGAAAGATAGATAGATAGATAGATAGATAGATAGATAGATAGATAGATAGATAGATAGATAGATAGATAAAATCATGCTAGTTTCCTCCATGTCAATAACTTGCTTCATGTAGATAGTCATCAACTCCGATGCAACCACATCTTTGAGTTACATTTTCCATCTTTCCCACTTGCTCTCCTTTTTTTAAAATAACATTTTATTAAATTTTATAGCAAAATACAAACTACAAAGCAAATAGTAGGAAACAACAGGGAGGAAAAGGGGAGAAGAAAGGTGCTGTCAAAGTTCCGACTGACGAACCCAACCAAGCAAACACTTCCAAGGCTTTTCAGTCTCTGAATGCAAAGCTTTATTGAGTACACCATTTCAGCACATATGAAAGTAAAACCAGCTCTGGTGACACCCCTCCCAAACCCATATAGTAAAAGCATTGACTTCTTCCTCCTCCCTCTGGGTCAGGTGTCGTTGCCCAATCGAGTAGAAAAATATTGTTATGGGAGAGCGTCTCTGTGCCTGGCCACTCACCTGGCCATTATCCTTGGTTCTCACGGTCTGCTTTCTTAAACTTTGAAGTCTGAATTCCAAACCTCTCTCCTTCCCCCAAGAGTTCATGAGAAGCTGAGCTGAGAAGCAAGCAAAACTGTGCTTGACAGGTGCTTTTTCAAGAGTCAATTGGACTCTCTTTGATTTTCCTTGAAGATGTTTTGCTTGTCATCCAAGAATCTTCTTCAGCTCTGACTGAAATTCTGGTCAGAACTGAAGAAGCTTATTAGATAAGAAGTGAAACATCATCAAGGAAAAACAAAGAAAGTCCAGTTGACATTTGAAAAAAACACCATTGGGACATCCGTAATCTGGATAGACATTTCCCATTTGCTCTTCCTCCATATTTGCAATTCAGTTTTCCTT
The DNA here is from genome assembly GCA_024294585.1 of Vipera latastei. Lineage (NCBI taxonomy): Eukaryota > Metazoa > Chordata > Lepidosauria > Squamata > Viperidae > Vipera > Vipera latastei. Next base: position 213,444,054 of record CM044356.1, read on the forward strand.
TTTAACAACAACAACAACAACAATAATAGTAATAATAATAAAGTTGGAAGGTAGCTTGGAGGTCATCTAGTCCAACCCCCTGCTCATGCAAGAAACCATATAAAAACCATGGCAAACCTTTCAGAGACCGAGTGCCCAAACTGCGACCTAAAACCCACTTATGTATCATCAGGTGCCAAATGGACGGGGCCCACTCAAGTAAAATTCCACTTAGGGTTAGGTTAGGTCACCATGAACTCATAGAGCAAAATGGACATTGCCAAAAAACTCAGAGTGCTTGTGTATGCTTAGGAGGGCACTTACCTTTCTAGGCTGCCCTATCTATGTTTCAAGGTAAAATACATGGGAAAATCCCATTGGAGGAAAATTCAATTTAGGGTTAGGATTACCTCACCATGAACTCATAGAGCAAAATGGACATCGCCATATTATTATTTTTTTGCAGATGGTGGCCAAGGCCTAAACAAAAAGGTTTTATAAAACCCAGCTGAGGGGCTAGGATTGGGGCAATGACGTGTGTGCCAACAGAGAGGGCTCTGCGTGCCACCTGTGGCACGCATGCCATAGGTTCGCCACCATGACCCTATACCATTTCAGACAAATGGTTGTCCAGTCTCTTCTTAAAAACTTCCAGTGTTGGAGCATTCACAGCTTCTGGAGGTAGGTTGTTCCACTGGTTAATTGTTCTAATTGCCAGGAAGTTTCTCCTTAGTTCTAGGTTGCTTCTCTTCTTGATTAGTTTCCATCCGTTGCTTCTTGTCCTGCTTTCAGACCTCTAATCATCTTTGTTGCTCTTCTCTGTACTCTTTTTAGTGTCACAACATCTTTTTTACATCGTGGTGATCAAAACTGGATGCAGTATTCCAGGTGTGGCCTTACCAAAGCCTTGTAAAGTGGTATTAATACTTCACGTGATCTTGATTCTATCCCTCTGTTAATGCAGCCTAGCACTGTGTTGGCTTTTTTGGCGGCTGCAGCACACTGCTGGCTCATATTTAAGGGATTGTCCACTAGGACTCCGAGATCCCTCTCACAGTGACTACTATCGAGCAAGGTACTCCCTATACCAGGGGTCAGCAACCTGAAACAGTGAAAGAGCCACTCGGAACCGGTTCCCTCACAAAAGGAAAAACTGGGAGCCGCAAAAAATATGTGCGCATGTGCGTACATGTGCACATGCACAGAACAGGGTTTGACTGAAGAGTGGAGCCAAGGCAAGATATGCACCTACCCTGCATATTTGAATTGATTGTTTAAACTTTTTTAGTCCCACTTTTTTTTTTTTTGGACTGCATATGGCAGAGGACCGGGAGCCGCAGGAGACGGCTGAAACAGGTGCATGCGGCTCCGGAGCCGCGGGTTGCAGACCTGTGCCCTATACTATACCTGTCCATTTGATTTTTCTTGCCTAAATCTAGTTGTTTTCCTTTGTTCTCTCTCTCTAGGAGAGCAGCAGCTCAATGTAAACAGTTATAGGTTGCTTCCTGTTGTATTCAATGAGCATTCATTCAGCGCTCATATATACTTGACCTTTCACTCACACTTCTAAAGTCCCCTGCACTCCGGAATTCCACTCCTGTTTATGTTTCTCCTAACCCCTTTCTTCCTACCTCAACGAAGCAGGAAGGAGCTCTCCTATGAACAGCAATCTTAGCTTCTTTTGACAAACCTTCATTCCTTGATGCACACCATATATTACCATCTGTCTTCCTGCCAGCACTCAAATATCTCAAATTTTCTCCTTGCATTTCCTCATGTTTCAGAAATGTTCTCGTAAAAAACTACACCATTTGTGCTTGCTGTAGTTGTCACCTCATTAATGTCACATTTGCAATCGTTCACTCTTTTTTCTCTGGGAAAGGCACCTACATGTGGCCTTTGTGGTTAATTTTCATGTCCACACTCCACATTACGCCATGCAATCACAGGGCGATATTTGAGTTCTCAACCAACAACAAAATATAACAATAGCATTTAGACGTATGTACCACCCTATATAGATGGGGAAGAAATGGAGGTAGTGACAGATTTTATTTTCCTGGGCTCCAAGATCACTGCAGATGGGGACTGTAGCCAAGAAATTAAAAGACGCTTGCTCCTGGGGAGGAAAGCCATGGCAAATCTAGACAGCACACTAAAAAGCAGAGACATCACCCTGTCAACAAAAGTGTGTATAGTCAAGGCTATGGTCTTCCCTGTTGCAATGTATGGCAGTGAAAGCTGGACCATAAGAAAGGCTGAGCGCCAAAGAATTGAGGCCTTTGAACTATGGTGCTGGAGAAGACTCCTGCGAGTCCCTTGGACTGCAAGACGATCAAACCGGTCAGTCCTAGAGGAGATCAACCCTGACTGCTCTTTAGAAGGCCAGATCCTGAAGCTAAAACTCAAATACTTTGGCCACCTAATGAGAAGGAAGGACTCACTGGAGAAGAGCCTAATGCTGGGAAAGATTGAGGGCAATAGAAGAAAGGGACGACAGAGAATGAGGTGGCTGGATGGAGTTACTGAAGCAGTAGGCGTGAGCTTAAATGGACTCCAGAAGATGGTAGAGGACAGGAAAGCCTGGAGGAACGTTGTCCATAGGGTCACGATGGGTCAGACACGACTTCGCAACTAACAACAACAACAACAACAACAACCCTATACTGCCTTACAGCAATCTCTGGGTGGCTTATAACATATATCCAGTGGTGGGATTCAGCCGGTTCACACCACTTCTGCAAAACCAATAGCTTTTTTTTTTTTTTTGCCCAGGGCCAGAATGAACTTCCAGAAGCAGCATCCACACAGAGAACCAGTTGTTCACATATTTGAGTCCCACCACTGCATACATCCCCCAGCAGTCTGGGTTCCTCATTTTGGTGACCTCAGAAGGATGGAAGGCTGAGTCAACCTTCAGCCCTGTCAGGATCAAACTTCAGGTTTTGGGCAGAGTTAGCCTGCAATAATGCATTCTAACCACTGCACCACCATAGCTGGTGCAAATATCTGGTGCAACCAGAGGTGGGATTCAGCCTGTTCGCACCAGTTCAGCAGAAGTGGTAGCTAATGTTTTGTTTCCCAGACCCAGAATGGACTTCTGGAAGTGGCATCCACACAGAGAACCGGTTGTTCACATGTTTGAATCCCACCACTGTGTGCAACCCTACCCTAGCCTTAATAAAACTGTACTGCACTTTGGAAAATGTGCACATTGTTACCTTTCACATCCTTTCCATCAGAATTCTGCCAAACACCTGCCAAGAGACGTGATGGCACAGTGGTTAGAACGCAGTATTGCAGGCAAACTCTGCCCTCTGCCAGGAGTTTGATCCTGAAAAGGTCAAGGCTGATTCAACCTTCCATCCTTCCGAGGTTGGAAAAATATTCTTGGGTGCAATATAGGATGCTGACTCTGTAAACCTCTTAGAGAGTGCCCTAAAGCAGGGTGAAATGGTATATAAGTCTAAGTCAGGGGTAGGCAACCTTTGTTCTTTTATGACTCGTGGACTTCAACTCCCAGAATTCCTGAGCCAGCCTCTCCCTTTCCCCTCAGCATGGCTGGCTCAGAAATTCCAGAAGTTGAAGTCCACGAGTCATAAAAGAACCAAGGTTGCCTACCCCTGGTCTAAGTGCTCTTGCTATTACTGAACAGATTCATCTCCTTATTGATCTGCATTCATTCTTGCTACTTTTCACTTTGTAAGGAGTAACTATAATCGTGTAACTCTAATTAGAAGGCCCTGGTGTAGTTTCATATATATGATGAAACACAGTTTATTGCATAAAAAAGTATATGCATAGTTTTAACGTTTTTCCATCTTTTCCTTCTGCATCTGCAGCGTTACATTTTTTCCAATGCTTTTGTAACATTTATGACTTTCTTTTCATCTTTTATTTTCCTTTGGACATTGACCTTGAGGGCATTTATTTCAGTTTCACTCTTCAACAGAGTGGAATGACCATTCCCGTAATAATTGTGTACCTTCAAGTCAGTTTTGATTCCTGGTGACTGCCTGGACAAGTCCTGGAAATGTTTTTAGAAGTGGCTTGCCTTTTTCAAAAATTAATGTCACTCTTTTTCTGGCTGCTTGATCCCTCTTTCTGGTCTAGGTCACAAATCTCTACTTTCAGCTATTCAACCAGTTGATACACCAGGGAATTTCTTAGCAGGTAAAATTTCCTAATTTCTCTCTCTACACACTGGCTATGCTGCTGCCCACCTATACCCAATTCTATTGTATCCTCCAATTGCTTCCCTTCTATTTTTAGCTACAAGGACTAGAAACCACAGTAGGCAAAGAGCTACAGGGAGAAAAGTAGTTCTTTCTCTTATTTACTTACAAATGGCCTTTCTCCTGAAACTTAACGGTCTTTCTAAGTTAACCTCTCTTTTTTTTCCCTCCAAGCCATTATCTTTACAATAAATATCTTCCATTCTTCACCTTTCTCAACACATATGAGACAAAAATGGCGGACGTGCAGGCGGTCGTGTTAGGCTGAGCTCTGTATGTCTAAAGAGAGAGGCGTCCTAGGAGCCCCTCAGGGGTGTTTTACACCCTCTGGGTTGGGGTGAAGTGCTTCGGCAGCGATTCAGCGATTCAGGCAGCCGGACAAAAAGCTTTTTGCTGCCTACTAACCTGGTCGGCGTTCCGCTGGGCTGCTGGCCCGCTACTAGCCAGGCTGGATACCCGCGGCGTTTCTCCGCTGCGTCGGCGGCCTCCGAGCTTCTTTCAGCGGCGTCTGGCGCTTTCGATAGCCGGCGGCGGTGTTTTTCGGCGGCGACGGAGCTGGCGTCTTGGGATGGCTCCCGACTGTTGCTGGCTTCGATGGAGGCATTTGCGGGTTGCTTTGGGCTGTTCCTTGGACCGACCTGGCTCTGCTCCTGACGTTGTCGATGACGGCGTTTCGGCCCATTGCAGAGGCGATGGCGACGGCGGCGGCGGCGGCGGCGGCATGGCTCCCGGGCCGTTCTGGGCCACTTTGTCATTGACTGTTGCGGCCGGGCTGGCTTTGCTCGGGCCATTTGTTCCACGGCCGCCTGGGCCTTTTCGGCCCATTTTCCATCTGCAGTGGCGATGGCCTCTTCTGGTTTGCTTGTGGCTTGGCGGCGCCCTGGTGGTAGCGGTGATGGCGGCGGTGGCGTCTGTAGCGGCGCTCCGGCAACGGCAGCGGCCCCGATGGCTCGGCAGGGGTGCTGGCCGACCCGCCTTCTCCTCTGTCTGCTCCTCATGCTCCAGATGGCCTGGCATCCCCATCGTTCCTGGTGGCCCCGAAAGCTCCTGGGTTAGCCGGTTAACCCCGGTGGAGCCCAGTGGAGCCCAGTGGATCCTGGTTAGTCCGGAGGATCCTGGAAGATCTATACTCTCCATCGCACCTGTTGGGATCTGGTTGGTGCTACTGGATTTTGAGGGGGCTCCGGGGAAATCAGTAGACGTGGGGGAATCAGACTTTATTGATCACACCCTGGAAGGCCCCAATGACTATAGAACCGAGGGCCCATGGAGTTGTGGTCAGGTACATCCTTCTGGAATGGCGGAGCAGCGGGGGACCTTGCCGTTAGCTGACCAGACTATGATAACTATGTTGGCTTGCCTTTTACACATCATCCCCAAAGGACAGAGGATCCTGGGTATTAGCCACCGTGAGAGGGTGGCTTGAACTTACATCTGCTGCCCCTAGAGGTGAGAGCTCTAGGAGGCATGCCATATCCGGAGTGGTTGTTTCAGACCACCACCTCCCCCCCGGGAATTGGCTCGGCAGCCGTCGTGAGAGGACGGTGGTTGGCTTGCTCGGGGGGTCTACACAGCTGAGTGGCAGCAGCTGGGCGGAGGTCTGGGACACCTATTTACCCTCTATCAGATCCTCCTTACTCACTGATCATCAACTATGGACTGCCTTCTACTTGGACTACCCCTCATGCCTTTCCTTAAATATTCTTGCACCTCAGGGGTGCTCCCCCTTCCTGGGTGCGACCCGCCTTTCTAGCCGCTTACGATCTCGAGGAAGGGCCCATTTATTGGGACCCCGAGAGATGGCTGGGCACAGGTAGGGGCCTTCGACGGAAACCTAATAGGAGGCCCCTGATTAGTTTTCTTTCTAAATTTTTTAGGGGGTTAGGGAGGGGGGAGGGTATTCTTTTTGGTTGTTTGGACAAGGGGGGCAGTCCAACAACTTCTGTTCAGGACAGTGCCAAGGTAGTTCGCGGGGGGGAGGAGCGGGGGTCGGTTGCCTCCGGGGCTCCAGGGCTGGTCGTGGGAATACCTATTCCCACGACGTTAGGGAATGGCAGCAGGTGCAGGAGCAGAGGGCCGTATCGTCCTCAGGGAAGGCCTCTCCACTGCTTAAGAGCGGTGGGGCACTCCGACCCTCTGGCTCCTCCCCCAGGCTCTGGGAGTGAGGATGTGCAGCCTCCTGAGCTCCGGCTGGTGTACTTGAATGCCAGGTCTGTCGCTAATAAAGCTCCTCTCGTCCGTGACTTGGTCGAGGGTGAGCAGGAGGACCTGGCTTGCATCACGGAGACTTGGTTGGGCCCAGAGGGAGGGATTCCTCTGGTTGACCTTTGCCCACCAGGTTTCCGGGTGCTACACCGGCCTCGGGCTCAGGGTAGGGGTGGGGGTGTGGCTGTTGTCATGAGGGAGACCTTGTGTCCGCGGGAGGCCACCGTTCCTCAGATAGTCGGGTGTGAATCTCTCTTTTTGAGATGCGGCCCGGGTGCGCAGTTGGGCTTGCTGCTGGTGTATCTTTCGCCTAGTCACATAGCAGCAGCCCTGCCTGAGCTTCTCGATGTCCTCTCTGGGTTGGTGATTGAGTTCCCGAAACTTATAGTTTTGGGGGACTTCAATCTACCATCTCTGGGAGGATCATCTGAGTTGGCTCGGGAGTTCATGGCTTCCATGACGGCCATGGACCTGACGCAAGTAATTTCGGGACCGACTCATGAGGGAGGCCACACTCTTGACTTAGTTTTCTTATCTGGACGGTGGTTAGATGATCTTGGTGGGGGCTCCCCAATTGTTATGCCCCTGTCATGGACTGATCATCATCTCCTGCGGCTGGTCTTCCATTTTGCCACCCCCCGCCGTGGGTGTGTGGAACCAATTAAATGGTACCGCCCCAGACGCTTAATGGATCCCCAGAGGTTCCAGGCAATGCTGGGGTCCCCACCTGCCTCCCTTGCTCACAGCTCGGCAGATGCCTTAGTGGAAGCCTGGGAAAGGGCAGCCACGGAGGCTCTTGACCGAGTTGTACCCCTGCGGCCTCCGTCGAGCTCCATGGTTCTCCGCGGAGCTCCGGGAGATGAAGCGTCGGAGACGGGGCCTAGAGAGCGGTTGGAGATCCAGCCGATCCGAATCCGACCGATTTCGACTAAGAACCTACACTAGGTCTTATCTCGCTGCGATAAGGGAGGCGAGGTCTAACCACTTCGCCACCCTTATCGCGTCCACAGATAATCGCCCGGCCGCCCTGTTTAGGGTGACTCGCTCCCTCCTGAATCAGGAGGTGAGGGAGGAACCCTTGCAGGGTCGTGCCGAGGAGTTTAACCAGCATCTGTCGGACAAAATCGCTCGGATTCGGACCGGTCTGGACTCGGACTGGGCAGAGTCTGTCGAGCAGGACGCGGGCGGTCTTGTCGATATCACCTGGGAGGAGTTTGATTCTGTGACTCCGGAGGAAGTGGACAGGATCATGGGGAGACTGAGTACCACCACATGTTTACTGGACCCGTGCCCTTCCTGGCTGGTCTATGCAGCCCGGGAGAGGACACGCAGCTGGTTCCAGGCAGTTATATCGGCTTCTCTGAGTGAGGGTAGCTTCCCCGCCGCCTTGAAAGAGGCGGTGGTGAGGCCTCTCCTCAAGAAGCCTGCCTTGGACCCAGCTGTATTGAACAACTTTCGTCCTGTCTCCAACCTTCGCTTTCTTGCGAAGGTTGTTGAGAGTGTGGTGGCACATCAGCTCCCTCTGGTCCTGGATGAAGCGGATTATCTAGACCCGTACCAATCGGGTTTCAGGCCCGGGCACAGCACGGAGACGGCATTGGTCGCGCTGGTGAATGATCTCTGGAGGGCTCGGGACAGGGGGCATTCCTCTGTTCTGGTCCTATTAGACCTCTCAGCGGCTTTCGATACCATCGACCATGGTATCTTGCTGCGGTGTCTCAGGGGATTGGGAGTGGGAGGCACGGTTTTACAGTGGTTCTCCTCCTATCTCCTGGGACGTTCACAGTCGGTGTTGGCAGGAGGGCAGAGGTCGACCGCGAGGTCTCTCATTTGTGGAGTTCCTCAGGGGTCAGTCCTCTCGCCTCTCCTGTTCAACATCTACATGAAACCGCTGGGTGAGATCATTCGTGGTTTTGGAGTTGGGTATCATCAGTATGCTGATGATACCCAGCTTTTCCTTTCGACCCCAAACCACCCCAGTGATGCCCTCAACGTGATGTCCCGTTGCCTGGAGGCGGTTCGGGTCTGGATGGGGAGGAACAGACTTCAACTCAACCCTGACAAGACCGAGTGGCTTTGCATACCTTCATCCCGGGTGTATTCGGACATTCCACCTCTCGCTATGGGGGGTGAACTATTACCCCCCGTAGATAGGGCTCGCAACTTGGGAGTCCTCCTAGATTCACGGCTCACCTTGGAAGACCACATAGGAGCTGTGACTAGGGGGGCTTTCGCCCAGGTTCGCCTGGTGCGCCAGTTGCGGCCCTATCTAAGCCGGGATGATCTATGCACGGTCACTCATGCGCTCGTGACCTCTCGACTAGACTACTGCAACGCTCTCTACATGGGGCTGCCCTTGAGGACCACCCGGAAGCTCCAACTGGTACAGAATGCAGCCGCAAGAGTTGTGTTGGGAGTCTCCCGATACTCCCACGTTACACCTCTGCTCCGTGAGCTGCATTGGTTACCAGTTGCCTTCCGGGTGAGATTCAAGGTACTAGTAATGGTATTCAAAGCCCTACATGGCAGGGGTCCGGAGTACCTGAGGGAACACCTGCTGCCGGCATCGACTTCCCTCCGCCCTGTGCGTTCCCACAGAGAGGGCCTCCTCAGGGTGCCACCAGTCAGAGAATGTCGACTGGTGGCCCCCAGGGGGAGATCCTTCTCTGTGGGCGCCCTGGAGCTATGGAATCAGCTACCGGTTGAGCTCCGGACGGCGCCCGACCTTCGCTCCTTTCGCCGCGAGCTAAAAACATACTTTTTTGAACAAGCTGGCCTGGCCTGATGAGGGGATTGGGGGGGGTTTGTTATTGTCATTTTATTAGGTTTTAAAGATGTATTTTAATATGTGGGCATTTATTTAATTTTGTTTTAACTTTTGTAATCTGTATTTTTATTCTTGCCCTGTTCACCGCCCTGAGTCCTTCGGGAGAAGGGCGGTATAGAAATAGTATTAAATTAAATTAAATTAATTTTTTCCTGGGGCTGACAGAAAAGGACTGGCTCAAGGTCACCCAACTGTCTTTCTGTCTGTCCTGGGAGTAGAACTTCTATTTTCTAACTTTCACCAACTTAGAACTAAGGAGAAACTTCCTAACAGTGAGAACAATTAACCAGTGGAGTGGCCTCCAGAAGTTATGGGTGGAGGATATTAAGAAGAGACTGGACAACCATCTGTCTGAAATGGTGTAGGGTCTCCTCCTTGAGCAGGGAGTTGGACTAGAACACAGGAAGACCTTGGAGGTCATTTAACCTCTACCCTAAAATCTCTAAAATATTGCTTCCAATATATTTGTCAGCTTCATTTCTTCTCGAATCATTTAATCACTTTTCTTTTCATGAGCTCTACTGGAGAGTCCTTGTTTAGCCCTCTTCACCCACAATCTAAAAAAGAATTCCCCCCCTTTGTATCAAAACTACTTTCAATTTTCTTTGTGTATTGTATTATAGACGGTATCAAATAAGAATAGAATAGAGTAGAGTAGAGTAGAGTAGAGTAGAGTAGAGAATAGAATAGAATAGAATAGAGTAAGTAGAGTAGAGTAGAGTAGAGTAGAGTAGAGTAGAGTAGAGTAGAATAGAATAGAATAGAATAGAATAGAATAGAATAGAATAGAATAGAATAGAATAGAATAGAATAGAATAGAATAGAATAGAATAGCAGAGTTGGAAGGGACCTTGTAGATGTTGAGACTCTGGAAAGAGTACAGAGAAGAGCAACAAAGATGATTAGAGGTCTGGAGGCTAAAACATATAAAGAAAGGCTGCTGGAATTGAGTATGTCTAGTTTAATGAGGAGAAGGACGAGGGGTGACATGATAGCAGTGTTCTAATATCTTAGGGGCTGCCACAAAGAAGAGGGAGGCAAATTATTCTCCAAAGTGCCCGAAGGCAGGACAAGAAGCAATGGATGGAAACTAATCAAGGAGAGAAGCAACCTAGAACTAAGGAGAAACTTCCTGATGGTTAGAACAATTAACCAGTGGAACAACCTGCCTTCAGAAGCTGTGAATGCTCCAACAGAAGCTGTGAATGCTCCAACATTCACAAGTTTTTAAGAAGAGACTGGACAGCCATTTGTCTGAAATGAGATAGGGGTCAATTCAATGTTTATCCCCAAACCTAGAAATTGTCCATATAGTGCCATAATAAATATGTGGTTCTGATAAGTCTGTTTTTGTAAACTAAACGTTGTGATGGAGGGAGAGTTAAGGACAAGAGGATGATATGGGGTCAACCTATTCTCAAAAGCAGGACAAGAAGTAATTCGATGGAAACTAATGAAGGAGAGAAGCAACCTAGAACTAAGGAGAAATTTCCTGACTATGAGAACAATTAATCGGTGGAACAGCCTGCCTCCAGAAGTTGTGGGTTCTCCAACACTGGAGATTTTTAAGAAGAGATTGGACAGCCACTCAAGTGGAATGGTATAAGCTCTCCTTTTTGAGCAGGGGTTGGACTAGAAGACCTCCAAGGTACCTTCCAACTCTGTTATTCTCTTATTTTGTTATCAGAATAATTATTAAACTTATATGCCTCCCATAGGCAACTGTGGGCAGTTTACAATTGTTAAAAAACATTTAAGACAAAAATCAGTACAAAAAACAGAGTAAACAAAGGATGGAACAATGGTGGCAAAGAAACAAAAAACAAAAAAGAAGAAAAAAGAAGAAAGGAACATTCTTGTCCTTGCAAAAAATCTGGACAAATTGTTTACGTTGGAAGGGGTTTTATTTATTTATTTGTACCCCGTCTTTTTTTTATTTTTGAAGATAACTCAGAGTGAGTTAGAATATATCTAATACCTTTCTCCTTCTATTTTTCACACAACAACAACAACTCTGTGAAGTGGGTTAGGTTCAGGGAGAGGGACTGGCACAAGGTCACCCAGCCAGCTTTCACGCCTAAAGTGGAACTAGAACTCACTGTCCCCTGGTGATTGATCCAAGATCATGCAGTAGGCTTTCATACCTAAGGTGGGACTAACTCACTGTCTCCTAGTGAGCAGCCCAAAGTTACCTAAATGCTTTTCATGCCTAATGTGGGACTAGAACTCATGTTCTCCCGCTTTCTAGCCTGGCACCTTAACCACTAGGCAAACTGGCTCTCTCTAAATACCCATAAAATGTTCTTCTCATGAGCTCTTTAGTAAACTATTAGTTCTACAACTCAATCAAAGAATCTACCCAATCTGAAAAAATAGCAATTTATAGATCTCGCTATGGAAGTAATATTGCTTTTTATGAAAAGTGTTAAATAGTGCACAGCAATTGTGAACCCAGTTGGGGACATGGACTACATGCCTTAGTGGGCTAATGCCTCCTTAAGTAACACCAGCTGCCTGCAATTAGTGCAGGTTCGAGTCCCACCAGGCTCAAGGTTGACTCAGCCTTCCATCCTTCCGAGGTAGGTAAAATGAGGACCCAGATTGTTGGGGGCAATTAAGCTGACTTTGTAATAATGCCACTTGGGGGGGGGGAGGCGAAAGCCCTAATAAGCAGGCATATACATAGAATGAAGGCTACTGCTAAGCACATTGATTTGTGCTTTAGATTGTAAGCTGCCCTGAGTCTTCGGAGAAGGGCGGGATATAAATGGGATTTTTTTAAAAAATACAGCAAAAACAAACTAGTAAAACTCAAATAAATAAAGGATCGAGGATGTTCTTTATCTAAGAATTCTTTACCATGCATTTCAGCTTTGAGAAGAATAATCGGGAGGGTTTACAATCAAAAAGATACATAATGATAAAAATGTACAGTTATTATTATTATTATTATTATTATTATTATTATTATTATTATTATTATTATTATTATTATTATTATTATTATTATTATTATTATTATTATTAAAAGCAAAATTACCCCATTCATCAAATCTCCATATTTTCAAAAGGGAACTAAAAGGGACCTTCAGCTGAAAGCCAATTAATATTTTCAAATGTTATGAAGCAATTAGCAACTCAGATACATGGACAAAAATGTGCAATTATGAGAAAATACTCATTGAAATGCATTATATTGGGGATACTATTTACTACCGCATGCAATTTTTTTTGATGCACAGATTTAATTTGAAGCCAATTTGAGCTCATTTCTGAACTGAACTGACATTCCAGATCAAACAGCTGATTCACTCTAAATAATTGAATTGAGTCAGGCAGATCCTATTTATTTTGATTTAGATTGATTCATCTGACTTTTATAATGCAGCTGCCCAGATGCTCGGGGAAGGAGATAGGTAGATTCTAAACTGGATAAATAAAATAAACAATGTACAAAATAAATAAAATAAAAATAAAAATGCATCGTTGTTGTACAAACTGAAGTATCACCCAATTGATTGAACATCATTTAACAATCCAAAACAATTGAAATGGGATCACGGGCAATCTGTAAACTCCCATTGTTAGAAGGAGATAGAAAAAAATGAACAAAAATATATTTACAAATATAATGGGGGAGTTGAGTTTAGAAACTCATGCAGAAATGGAACAAAAATTCATTTCAGATTTAAAGAAATGAGAATAATAAACACATCAGTACATTCACTGATCTCGATTTGAAATTCTCTTCAAAGATATTCCTACATAAAAGATATCTTACACTCAACTTGATGTGTCTCAGACTATAATTCCCATCACTCTATATCTTTAGCTGGAATAGCTAGCTGTAAATGAAAACATCTGGAGGGCTTCTGGATAAGGAAAGGTACATTATGGTTAGTGATCCCTTCACCTGTTGAACTTGGCAAAGGTGAGCTAAGTCACTTTTTAGTATGTCATATTTAGAAACATAAAATGTTCATTCCATTACTTGAAATAACTATTTTATGTGTTGAAAAAATTGAGTGGGTCTTCAAAGTGTAGCCATATCATTTTTTAAAAAATCCCATTTATATCCCGCCCTTCTCCGAAGACTCAGGGCGGCTTACAATTTAAGCACAAACCAATGTGCTTAGCAACATGGAGCCTTGGTGGAGCAGTGGGCTAATGCCTCCTTAAGTAACACCAGATGCCTTCCATCCTTCCGAGGTAGGTAAAATGAGGACATGTTGCTGCTTTCAGGGACAATGATTTGGAAAGCAAGATAACTTTATGGTAGTTTATGATAATCTTTATGGCAAGATAATCTTTATGGATACTTGTGGAAGGAAGACCATGTATCTAAGATTCAACATTCCAATTTCCTCAGAAATAACCATGATTCCTCTCAAGGTATTGATCCTTGAGTTCTGAGGTGGCTTTGGTATTCAGAATAACAGAATTGGAAGGGACCTTGGAGATCTTCTAGTCCAACCCTCTGTTCAAACAGGAGACACTATACCATTTTGGACAAATGTCTGTCCAGTGTCTTTTTAAAAGCCTCTAATGTAGGAGCATCCACAACTTCTGAAGACAAATCGTTCTACTGATTAGTGTTGTAACTGTCAGGAAATTTCTATTTAGTTCTACATTACTTCTGTCCTTGATGAGTGTCCATCCATTGCTTCTTGTCCTGCCTTCAGGGGCTTTGGAGAATAGCTTGACTCCCTCTTTGTGGCAGCTCCGTAGATATTGGAACACTGCTATCATGTCACTCCTAGTCTTTTTCACTAAATGAGACATACCCAATTCCAGCAATCCTTCTTCATACATTTTAGCCTTCAATTCCTATTCCTGGAAGTTCATTAGCTGGAACAAATCTAGAAATCCCGAGTCATTTCTTGTCCCAAGTGGTGCTAGTTGACATGCCTAAGTAGTCTAATAGCCCAGTTAAATGGAAATAATTAAATCCTATTCTTTAAAATTCTTAAGAAAAACCCTACCCTGAAATATAACTCCTAGAATTTGATGCAGTTTTGAAAAATGCAGTGCATTAAATAACTGTGTAGCAGCCTATTATACCGAGTCAAACTTTCCAAATATTGCTCTTTTACGTCGAGGAACAATAGATATTGCCACAATAGTGAGTGTTCTGCGCTTCCATTTCCATCATGAAAATTATCAACATTTCTAGGCTAATGAATGGCACACTTTACCCACTGTTGTCAGTATTCCTATTGTTAAGGAATGTATAAGATGTCTCAACAGTTTCAATTATGATATGGCCAATCTCTGCAGTGATGGTAGTAGCTAATTTAGAAAGTATTGTACCATGAATACTGCATGCAGTTTTGGTCACCATGATGTAAAAAAGAGGCTGAGACTCTAGAAAGAGCACAGAGAAGAGCAACAAAGATGATTAGGGGACTGGAGGCTAAAACATACAAGGAACGGTTGCTGGAATTGGGTATGTCTAGTCTAATGAAGAGAAGGACGAGGGGTGACATGATAGCCATGTTCCAATATCTCAGGGGCTGCCCCAAAGAAGAGGGAGTCAAGCTATTCCCCAAAGCACCTGAAGGCAGGACAAGAAGCAATGGATGGAAAATAATCAAGGAGAGAAGCAACCTAGAACTAAGGAGAAATTTCCTGTTGAAACAATTAACCAGTGGAACAACTTGCCTCCAGAACGTGTGAGTGCTAGAAGTTGCAAGTCTTCCTCTGGAGGCTACAAGTGATACATCTAGAAGGACAGTAACAATTCTGGAAAAAGCAGGGCTGATTCTGATTTTTTTACCAGTCTTTTTAAACTTGGACTGGGAGCAGGAATTGTCTAGGACAGGGGTCCCCAACCCCCAGTCCCACAGCATGCCAGCAAACGGTCTGCACAGACAAGCAAAGCCCCATCTGTGGGATGCAGGCAGCACACAAAACCACACACCCTCCAGTCCATGGGAAAAAGAAAAAAAAACCTGTCTCCATGGAACTGGTCCCTGGTGCCCAAAAGGTTGGGGACCTCTGCTCTAGAAAGCACATTGCTTGAAATTCCAACCATTCATATTGCAATATTTGTAGATCAGAACTGAACTCGCCTCGTAGGGGAGATGGGTAGCATAGAAATTTAATAAATAGGTAAGTCGATAAAACTGTGGAGTCCTTGCTGCTCTCTGAGCTTGGTGGGGTCTTTTTTGCAAATGTTTCATTACCAAACTAGGTACAGTATTACATAGCACTGATGATGTTATCTAGTTTGGTAATGAAGCATTTGCAAGAAAGTCAGCAACCTTAGAGAGTACCAAGGACCCCATAATCCTTGGCCTGAAACTGCTGAAATTTAGCCACAAAATGGCCACAATTTCCAGATGGTTGTGAAGGTTGGGTGCTAAGGCTCCTTTCCTCTATGTGCCTGTTGATGGCTGATTTATCTGAGTGCCAGGCTTCCAAGAAAAGTTTTTAGTCTTCCTGGAAATTGCTGGACATTTATTGTCCTGAGACCAAGAGAATGCTGGGAAAGGGAAGCATAAAAGGCAAGAAACAGTGAACAACTCTGACAGAAGTCTTGCATAGCTTTAGGCAACTAGATACTAAGAAAACACTCTGGTTGCTGTTAAGTATGTTCCTCCCAGTTCTGACTGACACCAGCAATTGCAGCTCTTCATTCAGCCACACAAGGTACTTTTCCAGTGCTTGTCCATATGTGACCACACTTGAACTCTGCAATCTTAGTTCATTTTGGAGCTTCTTTGTGCATTCTTTTGGACTGATGACTGATTTTCTTGCATTCCCAATTTTGATCTACTTTCATTTAACTGGAACTCACTTTGGCTCATGGGTGCTCCACATTGCTTTCAGCCATAAACAGGAAAGCTGTGGGGGGTGGCATCAGATTAGAGAAAAGGCTGCTTTAGAAAACATTCTGTGGCAAATCAAGCATACCAAATGACTCGGCAGCTGATTTCCTAATGAAAAAGCCGAATGAAGGTTAAGAAAGCAAGAATCGTAGCATCCACCATATTTCAGGCAAAAATCACGTCTTGCGCTTCCTAACTTTTTGTGAAGCGCTGAGACACCACATACACATCTCACCAGTCTGTGTCAGACATCACAGGAAAGGAGTTGCACCAGGTAGGAGAAAAGAGTCACTTACATTTTTTTTTACCTCCCTGGATCCTTGAAAGAATAAGATTGTAAAATTAGAACTTCATAGAGATCATATTTTCCCAAGAGGAGAATTGCAAGGATGTAACTGGCTTTTGCTTGGCTGTAGAACAATTAGTCAAAAAATACCGGTGCTGGCATAATTTATGAAGAATGCCAGGATTTATAGATCTGCAACATCTGGAGAGTCACAGGTTTCCCATCTCTGTGTTCAGAAAAGCTCATGTGCTGGTGAAAGGATGGGTCATATCAGGAGAAATAGATTTAGAAATGGGAAGGAGAAGTATAACAGAGCCAGATATAATTATGGAGAGCCTGGAGTGTGTGTGTGTGAGCTTTGTTGTTTTCTTGCAGGCATTTCATTACCACACTATGTAACATCATCAGTGCTATAAGGGAGTGGGCTTTACACTCTCCTTATGTATAAGTGGCTTTCCTGTTAGTGTTGGTGGGACTGGAGGTTTTTAAGAAGAGGTTGGATGGTCATTTGTCCGTAATTCTATATGATCTTCTACTTAATTAGGGGTTTGGACTAGAAGACCACTAATATCCCTTCCAATGATGTAATTTTGTAATTTCTGAGTGTCCTTGTGGTTTCTTGGTTAGGCTGTTGTTTACTGTTTGATTGTTTGAGTTGGTAATTGCTTGACTAGGGTATTGATTATTTTTAGTCTGGTATTAACCTGGTGTTAATCTCTGCCTTACCTGGTGTTTATTGCTGGCAAGGAGCACCAAGGACCCAACAATCCAATCCTGAGCTACAAATATTGTGTTCTATTGGCAGTTATAACTTCCTGTCCCAAGCCAAGTCATCTCCTGTTGCTTTCCATAGGAGTAGATTTGCAAAATCTACCAAAATAGACTCCAACATGCCATACCCAGGAGAAGGTGCTCACCACCATCTTTCTTTGGCCAAAACCTTTTACAGCTCTGTCCCATTTGATAATGAAAAATCTGGAAATAGCCCCATTTCCCCTCCCCATGGTGGATTCTCTTCTATGTGATTATAGGCTCTTCACAATAGCTTTTGCACTGTTAGCTCCACCATGGCACCTAAAATAGATGGGAACATTGGTGTTGACAGACGAATCCTCTCCAGGGATGGCTATGATATGCAAATACTCTGAGAATAGCTTCCCCTACTTATATCTTTCAGTGAATGGGATAATATATCTGCAGGAAAAAGAACTGCTAATTATCCTTCCACAGATATTAAGGCGCTTAGCAGCAGTGCGAAGTCATGGCGTCCTAGTAATTTATCACCCACTAACTGGAACCTGGCAACTCTTGTTGCAATGAAGAGTTTTGCAAGTAACAAAGGAAGAAGAGTAGACATACTTTCTGCTCGGTGGTGGGGATGACATCTTTCCTTCATCAAATTGTGACTTTATATTCTCCCATTAGTGATCACACACTAATCACACATAGGAATTCCCTGGAGAAAGCAATTATGTTGGGAAGAGTTAGAGGTAGAAGGAAACCAGGCCACCAAAGGACACAATGGCTGGACACCATCAACGCTGACACCAGCCAGAGCACAGAACAATGCAAAGAAGCAGTGCAAGATCCGGAAGAACTGGAGAAACAATAGAATCACCAAGAGTCGGATAAAACTAATGGATAACATCAGCAGCAGCACCAGTACATGTTGAAATCTTGAAGGAATATTACCACAACAAAATAGCAACATTTTTTATACCCTTGATAATCATGCAAGGAGCAGGATTTTGGAATAATTAACAAGCTGCTCCCTCATTCTGAGTGGGAGTTGGTCTTGATGTCCTGCATGGATGAAACAATATGGATGTTGTGATTCCTTGCCAGCCAGAGGACCCGGAAGCTGAGTCTGAGGAATCAGATGAGGAGGAAGGGCCTGGAGTGACATCATAGAGAGGAAGGCTGTGAGGAGTTCCAAGACTTACAGTCTGATGAAGAGCCTGGCCCCTCTACTCGCTCTTAGGCTGAGACACAGCTGTGCTGGGAGTCTGAGTTGGACAGTGATGAAGCACAGCTGGGAAATATTCAGTATGCATGAAAATGCCAGCAAGAGAAGTGAGTAGGACAGAGGAATGCAATGGGGTGGCTCCAAAGGCAAAGGAGAAGGCATTAGGAAGCCACGCCTTGGCTGAATAATAAAAGGGAAGGTGTGGGAGGTGCTGGTTGCTGAAGGCAACCGTTCGTGTTGAAGATGAAGTTTCTGTGGACTGTGTTTGTTTGCCTTGGACACTGACTCAGGTCTGTGAATAATAAAAGGAACTGTTTTTTCCTGCGGTTCCTGCCTGCTTGTTGGAAGAGGGGTTTCTCCTTGTGAGCACAACAAGGACTCACGTAGGCTGGGACAGAGCAATGGACTCATTATAGGGCCCTTGGTCAGTGGTGGGATTCAAATACGTGAACAACCTGTTCTCTATGTGGATGCCACTTCCGGAAGTCCATTCTGGGCCTAGGCAGCAAAAAAAATAGCTACCGGTTCTGCCGAAGTGGTGCGAACCAGCTGAATCCCACCCACTGCCCTTGGTGCTTTCTGAGCTTGGTGGTTTTCTTGCAGACATTTCATTACGCAACTAGGCAACATCATCAGTTTGCAATAGTGGTGAATATCTGTAGCTCGGCTGTAGGATGAGGGTGAAGGTTTGTTCTCCGAGCTTGTGGATTGGTTTCTGAATGTTTCATCACCAGGCTAGGTGATATCTTCAGCAGAGTTTAGGGGATGTCAGTGTTCTTCCGTTCATAAGGGCTTCAGACGTGGGTATGTCATCAGTGCCAGAAGGGAGTGGAATCTGGAAACCCCACTCCCGTCTAGCACTGATAATGTTACCTAGTTGGGTAATGAAACATCTGCAAGAAAACCACCAAGCTCACAAAGCACCAAGGGCCCACAGTTCTACCCTAGAGTATAAATATTTAATTCTACAGGTTCATTAGATCTTAGTTGCCAGGAATCCTGTCCAATGTCTGAATAGCAGCTGAACTAATTGGAGTTACTTCCAATAACAGGAGGATGTGGAATATAAGCTGATGTTTGAAACCTTTGCTCACTCTTTCTCTTTGTTATGAGATCCACTGGGCCTAGGATTGAGGTGCTTTATTCGATTGGGTCTCCGAAAATAGGAAGGTTGTCAACTCCTCCTTCAAAACATCTGGCGATAATGGAAATCTAATCTAGCTGGAAAGGGAAAAAAGATTCCTTGCACTCTGTCACATGGAAACGTCTTCAGTGCTTCCTAACAGGCTGTCCTACAAACTTTAGGAAAATTAATCCATCGTATGACTGACAGAAAAGTATATCAAAGGGGCATTTTGGACAGAGAGGGCATGAAATAATACATAAATACATCCCCTAGGAAAGAAAGAAAAAAAGCACATCATTTTTTACACAAATGATGCAATTAATTGACCTCATCTATATTTATAATTTTCTGGTGCATTTCCCTTTATAAATCAACTGGTATGTGTACTTTAATTTATTTTGTTTTCTTTTTTTATAGTGTGAATAAGTAAACTTTGGAAGCTAATTAAACCTTTTGAAAAACACATTCATAACAATTAATAAGCCCCAAATCACCCATTTCCCAAATACTGTTTTATTAATGCATGTCTGATAGATGTTGGCGCTATGTTGCGTTCTTGGAGACTGTTCATTAATTTGTAAATATGTTTGTTGCATTCTAGTTTCTGTATCTGGAACAGCTGATTTTATTCTGTTTTGTTGCCTGGCCTTCTCAACAAGAAATATACACTTTTTTGGAGAAGGGAACTATTTCTTTTTAAAAAAATATAATAAGTTGTTAAACTAGCTTAGTGTATTTCAAAGTAGGTCTATTGCAGTGGTGGGATTCAAATAGCTGAACAATCGGTTCTATGTATGGATGCAAGCCTTGGCCTCCGAGGCCTAGAACATACTTCCAGAAGTAACAACAACAACAACAACAACAACAACAACAACAACAACAACAAAGTTGGAAGGGAGCTTGGAGGTCATCTAGTCTAACCCCCTGCTCAGGCAGGAAACCCTATACCATTTCAGACAGATGGCTGTCCAGTCTCTTCTTAAAAACTACCAGTGTTGGAGCATTCACTGCTTCTGGAGGCAGGATGTTCCACTGGTTAATTGTTATAATTGTCAGGAAGTTTCTCCTTAGTTCCAGGTTGCTTCTCTTCTTGATTATTTACCATCCATTTCTCCTTCTCCTGCCTTCAGCTGCTTTGCAGAATAGCTTGCCTCCCTCTTCTTTGTGGCGGCCCCTGAGATATTGAAACACTGCTATCATGTCCACCTCGCCCTTCTCTTCATTAAACTAGGTAAAGGTAAAGGTTCCCCCGCACATGTGTGCTAGTCGTTCCCAACTCTAGGGGCCAGTGCTCATCTCTGTTTCAAAGCCAAAGAGCCAGCGCTTGTCCAAGGACGTCTCTGTGGTCATGTGGCCGGCATGACTTGATGCTAAAGGGGCACGGAACGCTGTTATCTTCCCACCGTAGTGGTCCCTATTTTTCTACTTGCATTTTTATGTGCTTTTTTGAACTGCTAGGTTGGCAGAAGCTGGGATGAGTAACAGGCACTCCCTCTGTTATGCAACACTCGGGATTTGACCCGCCAAATTGCCGACCTTCTGATCGACAAGCTCAGCGTCCTAACCCACTGAGCTACCGCGTCATTAAACTAGACATACCCAATTCCAGCAGTTGTTCCTTATATGTTTTAGCCTCCAGTCCCCTAATCATCTTTGTTGCTCTTCTCTGTACTCTTTCTAGTGACATCCATGCACTTTCTGTGGGTTGTTCTAGACCTGGGAAGCCTACTCCAGGCCTCTGAGGCCTAGAATGGGCTTCCGGAAGTCACATAGACTCACTTCCTGTGGACCATGCTAGTCCTGGGAGGCCTCCCCCAGGCCTCCCAGGCCTAGAACTGACCTCCAGAAGCAACATGGATTCAGCCGGTTCTCCAAACTCAACAACATTTACGTAGCTACTGGTTCTCCCAAACTGGTGTGAACCGGCTGAATCCCACCACTGGTCTTATGGCAGGTCTTATAGCAGTCTCAAGTCAACCTTGGCTAATTTTCAGAAGTGGAGGAGAGAAACCACATGGGAATCCCAGCTTCAACATCAATAGGGGGATAGAATCAAGACCATGTAAAGTATTATTACCACTTTAAAAAGACTTAGTAAGTCCACATGTGGAATACTGCATCCAGTTCTGGTCACCACAATATAAAAAAGAAGTTGAGACTCTAGAAATGCAGAGAAGAGCAACAAAAAAGATTAGGGGGCTGAAGGCTAAAACATATGAAGAACTGTTGCAGAAACTGGGTAATGTCTAGCTCAATGAAAAGAAGCTGATATAATAGCAGTGTTCCAATATCTCAGGGGTTGCCACAAAGAAGAGGAGATCAACCTATTTTCCAAAGCACCTGAAGGCAGGACAAGAAACAATAGATGGAAACTAATCAAGGGGAGAAGCAACCTAGAACTAAGGAGAAATTTGCTAAAGGTGAAAACAATCCACCAAAGGTTGTGGCTGCTCTGTCACTGGAGGCTTTCAAGAAGAAACTGGACAGGCATTTGACTGAAATGGTAGAGGGTCTCCTGCTTGAGCAGCGGGTTGGACTAGAGGACCTCCAAGACCCCTTCCGATTCTGTTATTCAATATTCTATATTGTATGATAAGTAAAAAAAAAATCACCTTCTGTAAGAAAGAAATAGCAACTCATTTTTGTATTACAGCCAAGAAAACTACATGGACATTTCCATTAAGTAGCCAAGAACCAGATCCAACCATATGAAGTATTTAGAACTTGTATTAAGTAAATTATATGGGTCTTTGAGGATTCATACTGAAAGAGAATGATTAAGCTTTCACGGCAGTGGAATTTCTTACAGATCAATTCAACTGACTGCCCATGTAGTATTAGCAGTGTCAAAGCTGATTTCTTCTGATAAATTGAGAAGAAATTGAGAAGAGTCAAAGGCATTAAGTAGCAGGGATTTGGGGACTTTCTAGCCAACAAGCCATCGCAGAATCATCAGAATTGCTCAAGTGATCATGATCTCATCCTCAGTGAGATTTTCATTTGGTTCATATTTTGAATATGAACTGAGGAAAAAACCCTGAATATCTTCATAAACAGGATAGAAATGACCCAAAGAGTGTTCTTTTGAAGGGACTGAAATTTTACAGAAGAGAAATACAATGTTTTGTATAATGATCCAATAAGAAAGAAAGAAAGGAAGGAAGGAAGGAAGGAAGGAAGGAAGGAAGGAAGGAAGAAAGAAAGAAAGAAAGAAAGAAAGAAAGAAAGAAAGAAAGAAAGAAAGAAAGAAAGAAAGAAAGAAAGAAAGGAAGGAAGGAAGAAGAGAGAGGGAGGAAAAAAGAAAGAAAGAAAGAAAGAAAGAAAGAAAGAAAGAAAGAAAGAAAGAAAGAAAGAAAGAAAGAAAGAGAAAGTAGAGGAAGGAAAAAAGAAAGAAAGAAAAAAGAAAGAAAGGGAGGAAAGAAGGAAGGAAGGAAAGAAAGAAAGAAAGAAAGAAGGAGGGAAGGAAAGAAAGAAGGAAAGAAGGAAAAAGAAAGAAGGAAAGAAAGAAAAATAAATATTTAAATAAATAAAGAAAGAAAGAAACAAAGAAAGAAAGAAGGAGGGAAGGAAAGAAAGAAAGAAAGAAGGAAAAAGAAAGAAGGAAAGAAAGAAAAAGAAAGAAAGAAAGAAAGAAAGAAAGAAGAGGAAGGAGGGAAAGAAAGAAGAAAAAGGGAAAAAGGAAAGAAGGAAAGAAAGAAGAAGAAGAAAGAAAGAAAGAAAGAAAGAAAGAAAGAAAGAAAGAAAGAAAGAAAGAAAGAAAGAGAGAGAGAGAGAGAGAGAGAGAGAGGGAGGGAGGGAGGGAGGGAGGGAGGGAGGGAGGGAGGAAACATCTCTTTTACAACTTTAGAAAACAAAAGCCAAACCTTTTAACCCCTGGAAAATTCTGTATCTAAAAGCCTCCCCACCCACCCAACTCACAGTTAACATGTTGTATCTGTATGAAAGCCAAGAAGGACACAAAGTCTTCCTTGTTTTGTTTTGTTTTTTCCCTAATTGACTAGGTCGAGGAGCATCCAAGGGCAAGGGGGTCATCAGTCCGAAAATGGTTCATGCAACTGAGCTTCCGAACCCTCAAACAGCTGTACTCATTTGTGCAGTGTGCAGTGAAGGCTAAAAGGGTGTGTAGCTTCAATTGCCTAGTACTTGCACCCATCATTATCATTGTCACCCAAGAGCCATAGAACAATGATATTCCTTCCCTCCTCCCTCCCTCCCTCCTCCAAGAAAGGTTACAAAATGGGACAAAATTCATTTAACAAATGTCTCGCTCATCAACGGAAACATTAAGCTCAGTTGTGGTTGTACATCAAGGACTACCTATACCAGTGGTGGCGAACCTATGGCACGTGTGCCAGAGGCGGCACTCAGAGCCCTCTCTGTGGGCACTCATGCTGTTGCTCCAGCCCCACCTCCCCCTTCGCCCCCTCCTCATCTGCAGCCCACCCTGGAGGACAGTCACCCCTAGGCGTGGCCTGCGCAGAGCAGTGCAGTCAAGCACATGGCAGCTGGGCAGCAGGGACAAGACTCCGCTCTTACGCCCCATCACACGCCCGGGCAATCTGCTGTGGTGGCCCGTGCAGACGGTGGGTGGCCCCGTGGGTGGGCAGGGTGGGAGTGGAGATGGGGGGTGGGGTGGGTGGGGTGGGGCAGGCAGGCCAGAGAGTGGGGCGGGGGGTGGGCCAGAGTGGTTATTGGCCTCTAAAAGGTTCTAAAAGGTTCGCCATCACTGACCTATACCTTTCCTTCCTTCCTTCCTTCCTTCCTTCCTTCCTTCCTTCCTTCCTTCCTTCCTTCCTTCCTTCCTTCCTTCCTCCCTTCCTTCCTTCCTTCTTTCCTTCCTTCCTTCTTTCTTTCCTTCCTTTCTTTCTTCCTTCCTTCCTTCCTTCCTCCTTTGTTTTTTTCCTTCCTTCCTTCCTTCCTTCCTTCCTTCCTTCCTTCCTTCCTTCCTTCCTTCCTTCCTTCCTTCCATCCTTCCTTCTTTCCTTCCTTCCTTCCTTCCTTTCTTCCTTCCTTCCTTTCTTCCTTCCTTCCTTCCATCCTTCCTTCCTTCCTTCCTTCCTTCCTTCCTTCCTTCCTTCCTTCCTTCCTTCCTTCCTTCCTTCCTTCCTTCCTCCTCCTCCCTCATTTCCATCCCTCTTTTTTTAAAACATCTCATGGGGAAGAATAACAAATAGTCGGAATTTTCAACACGCAGAGCTCTCAAACGTCTGAGATGATTATGCTGTTTCTCCTGACCTTTATCAGAAATAATAGTTAATAGCTCTCAATGTGGGTTGGTTAGCTAATTTCTCAGAAAGGCAATAGTCCTGCTGTGTCAGATTGCAGAGTCTCACTTGTTATTTATTTATTTTGTTTTTTTAAAAAAATGCCCTTATCTATATGGTTTTGCAAAGGTAATTATAGTCTTCACTTACAGAACAGAAACAAAATTACCGGTACATAGGTTTTTTTCCTCCATTTCTCCTTTATTTATCATCGAATCTATTCTTTCTACATCATTTTGATACCAGCCAAGCCATTTTTATTGCTGCTGAACAGCTATCCGTGTTATTTTAAACACTCCACCAAGTTCAGAAGTACAAATCCCAGCAGGATTGGGACAAGCCTTCACTTGTTGGAGAGCACAGTCCCACCAGAGCTTGGGAAGACTGATGAAGTATAGAAAAAGATAGTGAAAAAGCTGAACCAACCAGAAGCTGAAATCAACAGAACATCAGTTTTGATCCCGGTGGTCAGGAAGAAATAAGGAAGAGGTTAGATAGATAGGCTTTAAAAGAAACATCTTAAAAGATGTTGAGACTTTGGAAAAAGTGCAGAGAAAGGCAACTCAGGTGATTAAAGGCCTGGAGATTAAAACATATGAAGAACAGTCGCAGGAATTGGGTATGGCCAGTCTAGATAAAAGAAGGACTGGGGGGGGGGACATGATAGCAGTATTCCAGTATTTGAAGGGCTGCCACAAAGAGGAGGGGGTCAACTCCGCCCCGAGGCCTCTCATTTGTGGAGTTCCTCAGGGGTCGGTTCTCTCGCCCCTCCTGTTCAACATCTATATGAAGCCGCTGGGTGAGATCATTCGTGGTTTCGGGGTGGGGTATCATCAGTACGCTGATGATACCCAACTTTTTCTTTCCACCCCGAACCAACCCAGCGATGCCCTCGCCGTGATGTCCCATTGCCTGGAGGCGGTCCAGGTCTGGATGGGGAGAAACAGGCTTCGTCTCAATCCCGCCAAGACTGAGTGGCTGTGCATATCGGCATCTCGGGTTAACCAGACTATTCCATCTCTAACGATGGGGGGTGAGGTGTTACCCCCCGTTGATAGGGCTCGCAACTTGGGCATCCTCCTGGATTCACGACTCAATTTTGAAGACCATATAGGAGCCGTGACCAGGGGGGCTTTTGCCCAGGTTCGCCTGGTGCACCAGTTGCGACCCTATCTGGACCGAGATGCCCTACGCACAGTCACTCATGCGCTCGTGACCTCCCGTTTAGACTACTGCAACACTCTCTACATGGGGCTGCCCTTGAGGACCACTCGGAGGCTTCAGCTGGTGCAGAATGCGGCCGCGCGAGTTGTGATGGGAGTTTCCCGATACTCCCATGTAACACCTCTACTCCGCGAGCTGCATTGGCTCCCGGTTGCCCTCCAGGTGAGATTCAAGGTGCTGGTGATGACCTATAAAGCCCTAAATGGCTTGGGTCCGGGATATCTGAGGGAACACCTGCTGCCGGCATCAAGCTCCCTTCGTCCAGTGCGCTCCCACAGGGAGGGTCTTCTCAGGTTGCCACCGGTAAGAGATTGCCGGCGGACGACACCCAGGGATAGGGCCTTCTCAGTGGGTGCGCCTGCCCTTTGGAACCAGCTGCCAGTGGAGCTTAGGACTGCCCCCGACCTCCGTTCATTCCGCCGGGACCTGAAGACCTGGCTCTTCGAGCTCTCTGGCCCAGGCTGAGAATTTTAGTTTTAATTTTAATTTTAACTGGGGTTTTACTTATGCAGGGACGAATATAATTTTTTAATTTGTTTTTAACTTTTGTATTTTTGTTTTTAATCACCCTGTAAACCGCCCTGAGTCCTTTGGGAAAGGGCGGTATATAAATGTAATAAAATAAATAAATAAATAAATAAATAAACTTAATTAGCAAAGCACCAGAGGGCAGGACAAGAATCAATGGATGGAAACTAATCAAGGAGAGAAGCAATCTGGAATTAAGGAGAAATTTCCTGACAGTGAGAACAATTAATCGTTGGAATGACTTGCCTCCAGAAGTTGTGGGTGCTCCATCACCAGAGATTTTTTAAGAAGAGATTGGGTAGCCATTTTTCTAAAATGGTATAGGGTCTCCTGCTTGAGGATGGGGTGAAGACGTCCAAGGTCCCTTCCAGCTGTGTTATTCTGTTATTCAACTGATTATCCTGTCTTCTCTTCACCATGTGACTTATATATCCCTCTGCCTTCCAGAGTGGCCAGCAAACCAATATCAAAGTGCAGACTTGGGTCATCACCAAGGTCATCACCTTGCCTCAGAGAGAAACTAGATCCTCTTACTCAGCCTGGCATCTTCCAAATGTGGTGCTTTTATCTTTCCTACCCATTCATATTCTTTACTGAGATCTTACAAATAAAGCGGTTTGCTCACCTGTAAAGAATGTCTTGGGACACAAGGCATATACAAAAAGAGAAGATTTTAGAATAGTATAACAGAGTTGAAAGGGACCTTGGAAGTCTTTTAGTCCAATCCTCTGCTCTGGCAGGAAACCTTATACCATTTCAGACAAATGGTTGTCTAATCTCTTCTTTCAAAACTTCCAGTGTTGGGGCAAACAACTTCTGAAGGCAAGTTGTTCCACTGGTTAATTGCTCTAACAGTCAGGAAGTTTCTCCTTAGTTCCAGGTTGCTTCTCTCCTTGATTAGTCTCCATCCATTGCTTCTCGTCCTGCCTTCGGGCGCTTTGGAGAATAGCTTGACTCCCTCTTCTTTGGGGCAGCCCCTGAGATATTGGAACACTGCTATCATGTCCCCCCTCGTCCTTCTTTTCATTAAAGGTCAAAGAACATGAGGCAGACCCAGAAGAAAATAGAGAGACAATGTCAAAGACACACAGCATCAAATAGCAATGGTTGAGGTTCACCAGAAGAGCCAGAACGTCGTATTCCCGCTCCTCTCCTGTGAACACCTGCAGTGGTAAAAGAGGAAGTAAAGAAAGAAAAAATCGAGATCTTACAGTTTTTCTTTCTGCAGCTTCATTGAGATCCCTGGAAGAACTATGTTTGGTTCTTGAAGTTGCTGACAGGAGCGACCTGTGAACCTATCCAAGTTCTGGAGAAACCCAACAGCTCTTGTAATCAGTTGGTTTTGGAGGCCATCCTGTCTGTTATACGTTGCGACTAAACTATATCTCAGTTCTTCTACCTGGAAGCTTGCTCATTATTTCAACTCCTCAAATCTTCAACTTCATTTCAAGGTATTGACAAGAGACAATATAAATATATTTTTTAAAAGAAAGCACCTCATCCTTTCATGGTTTATTTTGGGAACCATGTTGTCATTCCCCACCTCCCAACCTTGGCAGAAAGCAGCTGTAATTAGACAAACTCATAATTTATTGTACGCATCAATTAAAATCAAGATAACATGGATTGTACTTTTCATGCTTACTTGGTGCTTGTACCTGCTAATTAAACTAAAGAAAGATGGTACCCGGGAGATTTGTGCTTGAGAAGACGTCACCTGTCCAGTCCATTTTGTTTTGGAATTATTTTTTTTTTTAATGCCTTCAAGTGACATGAAGAAGAAGCTCCGAATAGCTTTCTAATGAGATTCACATCTGCAAGAGAGCCAAATTTGTCCTCTGGAGAGAATTGTGAAGTCTGCAGCAAGCAAAAACACGCTTCAAAATGTTCATCCCACCCTTGGGAGCTGGCTTTAACATCCAGATACAAGGAAGTCGGCTGCCCAAAGTAATTAACTTGCTTGTGTGTCTGTCCCAGTGGTGGGATTCAAATATGTGAACAACCGGTTCTCTGAGTTGTTTGTTGCCCACTTCATTCTGGGCCTGGGCAACAAACAACTAGCTACCGGTTCTGCCGAAGTGGCGCAAACTGGCTGAATCCCACCACTGGCCTGTCCCCAGTGCTTGGATCACAAACTCCCAAGTGAAATTGAGAATTTTGACCTGTGTCAAAATGATTTGGGTCACTGGAAACGACTGATTTCTTGGTTGGATTGCCATAACTTTTAAATAGAATAGAATAACAAAGTTGGAAGGGACCTTGGAGGTCTTCTAGTCCAACCCCCTGTTCACTCAGGAAACCCCGTACCATTTCAGACAATTGGTTGTCCAATCTCTTCTTAAGAACTTTCAGTGTTGGAGCATTCACAACTTCTGGGGGCAAGTTGTTCTACCGATTAATTGAATAGGTTGACTCCCTCTTCTTTGGGGCAACCCCTGAGATATTGGAAGGCTGCTATCCTGTCACCCCTAGTCTTTCTCTTCATTAAACTAGACATACCCAATTCCAGCAACCGTTCTTTATAATTTGTACCTAAGCATCTACTATGGATGTCAACTGTTGAGTTAGTACCATGGGATTCCACATATTCCTTTTGCCAGATACAATGCAACTTCAAGTTGCTCAGACACGTTTTTGGTTTTAATCTTTTCATATTTCCCCAAACTTTGTCAAATTCTCATAATGTCTGAAACATATTCAACAAAATACTCATTCATCTTTCAACCTGTGGACTCAAATAATCTTTTTCCTCTTCCTCCTGGGCTTCCAATTAAGCTCCCATGTGTAATTAAGTCAGTTCCCAAACATCTTGATGCTCTCTTCATTGGTGATTCCCTGCCACATATTTCTTCCCTTCACATTATGGTCAGTTAGAATCAAGGCTATTTTTGTTGGTTCCCTTTTCCTTATCATTTCACCAACCCCTTTTTATCTCTCGATACTTTTCTTTAGATTTTTTTTTTTACCATTTCATGCTGTGTGTTTCACTTTCCTGTGTGCTGATTTGTGGTTTCATTGATCTTCTGCTTTGTGAATTCAATTCCCAATATGACAGCCAGGGAATGCTATAGACACTGGAAGATTTAAAAATATAATAAATAAACATTGAAGTTAACAGCACCCTTGGCTGTTATTCCCCGCTCTGTTCTTTTGGCCTCTGCTTCTTAAGCCCACCAGTAGAAAGTAGGGGCATGATTTATTTTGTAGCCACTGAGCAGAGTTTCCAGAATTGTGGATATCTTCTTCCTTCTGTGAAACATTGGAACTTTCTGTTGCTCCCTCATATTTGGCAGAAATGAATCCTCTCTCCAATTCAGTAAGTTTGGTCTAGTGGTTAATGCACCAGGCTAGAAAACAGGAGACTGGGACTTCTAATCCCACATCAGGCATGAAAGTCAGCTGGGTGACTTTGGGCCAGTCCCTCAACCCACCTCACAGGGTTGTTGTTGTAGGGAAGATAGGAAGAGGAAGGTGTGCTGGAAGTTGTGAATGCTCCAACACTGGAAGTTTTTAAGAAGAGTCTGGACAATCATTTGTCTGAAATGGTATAGGGTTTCCTGCCTGAGCAGGAGGTTGGACTAGAAGACCTCCAAGGTCCCTTCCAACTCTATCATCATCATCATCATCATCATCATCATCATCATCATCATCATCATCATCATCATCATTAATATCATCATCTTACCACCTTATGAAAAAACTTGTCAATTCTTTTCAGGTAATAATGTTCATCGAATCCCAACTTTTTAACTTTTCTGGTAATGCATTTCTTACTTCTTGGTCTCAGGTATTTCTATCTTTCCTTTCCCCTCCTTTTTTTAAGATTGTGTGCATGGGGAAAAATCTTGGCTCTACAGTTAGATCACAAAAATCCTTCTCTAGATGCTCCCTTCTTTCAATTTTTATTATTCCGCTGGACTCAGAGAAGAAACAAGAGCTTCTTTGGATCTTAGGAAAATCTGTCTTGAGAAGGATTTGAATGATGATCCTTTCTTTAGACTTGATTTTTTTTCCATTGACCAATTGACATCATTCCTACGCTGATTCCTATGCCATCCAAGAAGTCCCAGAGCTCATGTTTGGGATTCTCCATCTTTGAAATATTCACCCTGATCTGCTTCTCTCAGGTTGATTGGCATCAGTTCCTCCAGTTCTTAGAAATCTGGAAGGGCTATCAGAGAAGTGGACTTTTTTCTTGGTCTAATTTAGTAAAACGGGAGGCAATTTATAGCTCTAGAGAACAGATCAGTCAACGAAATATAAATAATTCCGCCTGGAGGAAACTTATTAACTTCGGGCAGATGAATCCTCCACAGGCTAATCAATGACCAAAAGCTAAATATTTTCCTCTTTTTCCACTGTTTGGAATTCTTAACGATAAGTTTCAAATTAGAGGCCAGCGGAGGAAGTGAAGCAGAAGCAGGTTATAAAAATTAACTTGTTTCTGGAACCTTGAAGGATTTCCTCCTACCCTGGTTTCTTTCATTTTTGAGTTCTGATCCCTAATTGCCCTGTCCTTGGATCCATAATAACATTATGAGAGGAGGAAATATATCTTTACTTCTCCCTCTACAGAAAAAGATATGGCACACATCAACCGTTCTCAAACTCTCCTCCTCCTCCTCCTCCTCCTCCCAGGGTTTGATTTTCCGGTCAATAAGCACCTTCTTGCATGACCAAATGCAGTATCGGGCCCAACTGGGCATTTTTCATGTCTGCATTTATTGTATTTTCTTAGTTTTGCTTTGGCCTTCAACACAGATGCCTGCTATCTCTATTAAAGAGGAAGGCAATAGAGACAACAGTATGGGGTGTGTTGTGTAGTGAGTTCCTTGGAGGCAGTAAGCGAGACGAGAAGTTGCAAACAGGAACATTGCTTTATTGAGGCAAACAGGAACAGAACTGAAACAGAGGCTTCTGCGCAGCTACTTATACGGTTGGCCACTAGGCAGCATCCAATAGGTTTAAAAGAACCAATTCCCACCCCAAATCCTCCAATGATCTTCTTGGAGACAGCTTGTCTGTCAAGTCAGTGACCATAACACATGTTGTATTGTGGGTTCTGGAGCGCAGGGAAGACGCCAGGCTGATGAGTACAGCATAACAGCTCTTTATTGGTAGAAGTGACTGTACTGGGGAATAGGGTTTACCTGCCCTCCTTTTATACCTGGCCAGGTGAGCAGCCAGCCAATCGGTTTGAACCTCTGTTTCCCACCAAAACTGTGTTCCCGCCAAAACAGTTACAGTTCATCGGCCCCTGGTGGTGACTGCTATGGAAGTGGGTATGTGTTCTCTTCAGCTGGATACATAACAATACAGACACACCAATGGAGCAACCTTAAGCAGCATTTAAAAGACACATGAAAACAGTTCAAGTAAATCCCAATACATTACAGGATGCTGCTTGCTAGAAAGTTTCCCTACCATTGTAGGTGTTTCTCCCACATTTTCTCTAAGCAGGGGTTTATAACATTTATATATATATATTTATATATATATATTCACAGGGCGGTATATAACATTTATATACCGCCCTGTGAACCGCCCTGAGTCCTCAGGGAGAAGGGCGGTATATAAATGTTATTAAATAAATAAATAAATAAATAAATAAAATTATACTAGAATACCTCCAAGGTCTCTTCCAACTGTTATCTTGTTACCTAATCAGTTTAGATTCAGATTTGGTTATCAAATGCAGCCCTAAAAATGAGGCCTTGATCTAATATTCTTCTCTTTTGAGTTTCAAAATTCCGGTTAAAGGACTGGAAAATAAATGTTTCCCTAAGAAATCCCACTTGTGAGGCATTTATCTCTTCCCCCCCCCTTAAGTTTGTTTGCTGCACATTTTCCTGTTTACTTTAGCTTCCTTCTTCCCCCAGCACACAACCTGCTATCCACCAGTAAAAAAAATCAAAATAACAAAAATGGAAGCATTTGCATTGCTTCCCCCACCCCAGATACCCTTTAGCCAGGATTCAACTCAGCTAGTATGTTTCCCTCTTTCTCTTGTTCTCCAAAATCTGTCCAGGCAAGAGACAAGAAGAGAGGCTTAAAATTTCCCCTTTAATATTATTTTCCATCTTATCCCAAAAGAGATCTGTACTCATTTTGATGAACAAAAAAAGGGGGGGAATGGCAGGGGTATAAAAAGAGAGAAATAGTCTCTTGTTCTTTAATATTTTAGCAATGCTCATTAGTGGCACTTTGGCTAAAGGTCTAACAGCATTTCCGTAATGTGTGCATTCTGGAGAAAAGCTGATCTCATGAGAAATGCCTATAAAAATGTTATTTCAGTAGAAACAAGGCCTAACGTCTCCTTCTTTTCTTGTTGTCTTTAATAAGGAGCTGGAAACAAAAGAGCTGACAGAGTTTTTTCCTTCAGTTCTTCCGGCAAATGGGGATTTACTAAAACACTACCGGCTAGTTCAGTAGATGATTGGGGTTGTTTAAAAACTTTATATACATATACATATACATATACATATACATATACATATACATATACATATACATATGCATATGCATATGCATATGCATATGCATATGCATATGCATATGCATATGCATATGCATATGCATATACATATACATATACATATAAAGTGTGTGTGTGTATGTGTATGTGTATGTATATATGTATATGTATATGTATGTGTGTATAAAAAGGTAAAGGTAAAGGTTCCCCCACACATGCGTGCTAGTCGCTTCCGACTCTAGGGGCCGGTGCTCATCTCCGTTTCAAAGCCGAAGAGCCAGCGCTTGTCCGAGGACGTCTCCGTGGTCATGTGGCTGGCATGACTAGACGCCAAAGGCGCATGGAACGCTGTTACCTTCCCACCGTAATGGTCCTGCCAAACTGCTGACCTTCTGATCGACAAGCTCAGCGTCCTAACCCACTGAGCCACCACGTCCCTTGTGTGTGTTTGTGTGTGTGTGTGTGTGTGTGTGTTAAATGTTTGTTAAGCATTCAGAATACACTTGCTTAGTCCCAGACACGGGACAAATCTTATTTCCTGTTTCAGTCTAGCCCAAGGCCATCAACAGGCAGTAGCCACAGCAGTGGCAGCTCATATTTGTGTACATTTTTTGGCTTGCTATATATATCTCCTCAGCATGCCCATGTTTGTAGGGAAGGGTGGAAGTTGGGATATTTTATTTACTTATTTTTCTGTAATTGTGCTTTTCTGAGGTAATGTTTTTTCTCATGCAACCAGTTTGGTCTTTCCTGTTGAAGGAGGCGTCAGACGAGCCCATGAAGCAGAATGAAGATACATTCATGCTGATAAACTCTGGGGGCTGGTTTCTGTCTTTTTAAAAGAACTGCTCCATTTTTCCTTTGGGGAAATATAATATTCTGCCCTTTAAAATATTTCCTTCTCTGGGGGGGAGGAGGGAGGGCCTGACTTCCCACAGTACCAAATTCGATGAGTTTGAAAGCAGTTGAGTACCAAGGTACTGTATATAAAGGAGGGAACAGAGGCTTCCTTGAACCCCATGGAACTTGAAGAGTATACCTAGCGTGTGCTGAAGGCCCAATGCAAGGCCAGGCCTGTCTATTGATAGCACTAGGTGTAACTGCTTCAGTGAACATAGAAGCAGACATTTTAAGCACCCTAGAAACTAATGAGCTAGGCAACTGTTTTCAAAATGTGGATATCTGCACTGTGTATTACAGCTTCCACAAATAAATTCTATCCCCATCCGGGAAATAAAATGCAATTCCAGAGAGTGGAAAAATGTAGGGAGGGGAGGGGATAGTTATGCTCTTAAAATATCAGGAATGGCATTCATGGTGAATATCCAAATCATTTAATATTCAACAGTTTCTTTCCTGTTATGAATCCATGTAACTGTCATGGTTCTGACAGATGGAACTATTCAAAGAGTTTATGTTAAAGAATCTTTATTTGAGTAGCATAGCATCTGCACTAACATAGTCAAAGCCAAAAACTGAGTTCCCCTCCCCTGGGCACATAGTGTCAAAGCACAATTCCCTCCTCCAGGTGACAGTCATAAATCATATTCTTCAATTAGTTTGAAATGCAGATCTTCCCTCCAGTTCTCCAGCCCGCCAATTCTTATCATCTCTTATTTCAATAACCTTGGTTCTCACACTAGGTTCAGTGTTGTTATGTCTAGCTAAACTCTCATGCACATTCCTCTCCCCAGCATCATCTAACTCTAACTCTAAGAGTAAAACATAAGAAGAAAATGGTAGCATCTCCATTTGTTCTCAAAGCAAAAACATCCGATGTTAGCAGTGTTGACTGTAACAATAGATGATGTTGTTCAACCCCTTCATAACCTTAATTACAATGAAAAAAAAACCTCCCATTTTAATGCTCAGAAACTGATCTGACTCTCCAGCTTTTATGGCTTGGAATAGGCCATCCACAATAGGTCCCTGAAATAAATAAGGTAGCTATTTTTCTTTCTTACTTTGCTCTTCTCATCATTCTTCTTGGTAACAGCTACCCAGGGAAAACTAAGCAAGAACAGCTTGTAATCTTGCTTCACCAGTTTCTTTGTCTCTCCTTTAACACACCCACACATACTCACACAATCACACAAATCAATAAATACTCTTAAAATTATATTGTGGCTGTGTCTGGAAGGATGAAAGTCTTCAAGAAATCAGAAAGAGTGATTCTAGGAGTTCGTACAAAACACTTCTAAAAAACAAAAAACAAAAAAACACAGCTGAGCAGGGGGTTGGACTAGAAGACCTCCAGGGTCCCTTCCAACTCTGATACCTGTATGGAATGCTATTGTTCCAGAAAAAAAAATGAAATAATTGTTCATGATCTGAAAAGACCCAAGGCTGCATAATTCTGTTTCTCAGTCCTGCAAAGCCTCGGTTATCAATGCAAGTAGTGCTTGTTATTGACCACAGTTGGAGCAACTGAGTTATTAAGCGAAGTGGTTGCTAAGTGAATCCTTTGTGCTTAAGATTTGACTTCCGTTTTCCTTTCCTTTACAGACTTAACAGAAGCAGGAGAGTTGGTTACAAAGCTACTTTTCACATAACTGTGAACAATTGCTAAATGAGGCAGTTAGAATAGAATCCATTGCTTCTTGTCTTGTCTTCTGGTGCTTTGGAAAATAGATTGACCCTCTCTTCTTCCTGGTTTTGAAGACCCTCTGTCCAGTGGATAATTAAGAAAATCACTGAAGCCACCAGGATGCCTATCATTCATTGTTGCCTAGAATGGAAGGATGAGGTGAAAGAGTTTGAACTAAAGAATGTACCCCCAGAATGTATTTAGAATAATGTGGGGTTTTTTTTCCCCCAGAATGAAGAATGCGCTCACTTTTTGAGAAATCTGCTCCCAGCCATGCTATGGCCACCAGCATTATAGCTTTGATCCCTGCCAACAATTAAAGACAATTGGGAAGCAATCACTGAAGTTGTGATATCTCATCTATCTTGGTCGGCAGTTTGGCGGGTCGAATCCCGAGTGCCGCGTAACAGAGTGAGCGCCTGTTACTCGTCCCAGCTTCTGCCAACCTAGCAGTTCGAAAGCACGTAAAAAAAAATGCAAGTAGAAAAATAGGGACCACTACGGTGGGAAGGTAACAGCGTTCCGTGCGCCTTTGGCGTCTAGTCATGCCGTCCACATGACCACGGAGACGTCCTCGGATAAGCGCTGGCTCTTCGGCTTTGAAACGGAGATGAGCACCGGCCCCTAGAGTCGGAAAACGACTAGCACGCACGTGCGGGGGAACCTTTACCTTTACCTTTACCAGACAGAATCCTTGTCTGGAAGAAGACCCTGGTTGATGTCTGGATGGAGACGTCTTCCCATAAAGATATTTGTCTCATTCACGGGGGAGGATATGGAAGACTCTGTCTAGAACACATGCATTTAAAATGTTCATTACAGCACATGGTGTCTTGCTGGAAGAGCTGGCCTTTTCAACTCTGGCAGCTGTCAGTGAAAAGAAGAAAGCGCATCTCTGCTTGAGTGGGTTGTTAACACGTTGTCTGGATTCACCGTGGATGAAAGCTCCTTTCTGCTGGCTCAGATGTGGCAGTGAGCAAGAGGCTCCAAGCCAAAAGAAGGTGAGGCTCAGACACATTGCCTCCTTGCCTGAAGTGCAGAAGGTTTTGTAAACTTCTTCTTGCTTTTCTCAGCTCAGCTCCCTGTGGAATTTCCTGCCCTTATAACTTTTGTGTGATAGATATTATAGTAACAGACTGTGCTCTTCGCACACCAATTACTCCTCCTCTGATGGATTTACACCTCCGAGAAGGGCTACATTTGAAAAAAAAAGAAAAACGAAAAACAGATGCTTGGATTCATCCTGAATTCTTTCATTTTAAAACCTTTGTGCTCATCCCTCTGGCCTCTCTGAAAAGAGCAGCAGAATCAGGAAGCTGCACAATTTAAAATAGCAACAAGTGGATATTGTCCAATCCAGCAGGATGAAGTTGGACAATGGGGACCTCAGTCACTTACCAAGACCATGTATTGCCAAAAGTACTCCTCTGGAGATTGACTGGACCTTCTTTTAAGAACAAGCCCAGTTCCCCCCATACAAAGCTAATGTGACCCAGACATTATTGCACGTGTGTTAGTTGATTTACACAATATGATAAGAAGTGTTGATCTTTGTTTAATCCAGGAGAAATGAGGTGGTATCCTGTAGAATAGAATAGAATAGAATAGAATAGAATAGAATAGAATAGAATAGAATAGAATAGAATAGAATAGAATAGAATAGAATAGGAGCTGGAAGGGACCTTGGAGGTCTTCTAGTCCAGCCCCCCGCTCAAGCAGGAGAACCTATACCAGCTCAAACAGGTGAATGTCCAGTCTCTTTTTTAAAATCTCCAGTGATGGAGTGCCCACCATCTCTGGGGGTAAGCTGTTCCACTGGTTGATTGTCCTCACTGTCAGGAGGTTGCTTCTCTCTTTGATGAGTTTCCAACCATTGTTTCTCGTCCTGCCCTCTGGTGCTCTTGTGGCAGCCCTTCAAATACTGGAAGACTGCTATCATCTCTCCCCTATTTCTTCTTTTCTTTAGACTAGTCAAGCCCAAGTTCTGCAGCCATTCTTCATATGTTTTGGTCTTCAGACCTTTAATCATCTTAGTCGCTCTTCTCTGAATTTTTTCCCCCCAAACTCTCAACATCTTTTTTGTGATATGGTGACCAAAATTGGCTGTAGTATTCCAGGTGTGGCCTAACTAGGGTTTTATAAAGCGGTACTAATACTTCGCATGATCTCAATTTTATGCCTCTGTTTATACAACCCAGGATTGTATTAGCTTTTTTGGCTGCTGCTGCATACTGTAGACCATCTCTTCCTCCACCTCACCCACCATTTGCCTTCCCGCAGACATCTTTCCTTTGCAACTCACAGAATTTTCATTACCCCTGAAAATGTCACTGGCTGCTGCAAGGAGCCGATTGTTAAAACTAGCTTGAAAACGTGCAACAACAGCTTTAAAAAGAAACAGCTTAGAGAAAGGCTTGTCTACCAGCCAGGAAATTCTTCTTTCTGGGATAAGCAATTTATGTCTTATCAGTGCAAGAGGAGGAAACAGCAGGTCCCATTGGTGCAAGGAGATTATCAAAATGAAAACAAAGAAACAAACAAACTGTAAATGACAGGCCTATCTGCTAATAATATGGAAAGCCAGAGAGAGAGCGACTTACTGTAGTTCTCATGGACAACTAAGACTCACCTGGGTGGATTGATTTCTACACCTTTTAAAAGGCTCTTCGCAACAGAGATGCATTTGATGGAAGGTAACTTTGTGTTCTTTTGTTGTGTTTTGTTTCATCCTCAACAATGCTGACACATGGGTAGCCTCAGTGTTCAAAGAGGAACAGCAAAATGGAGAAGGAGGGAGAAGAATCACCCCAATGTTTACCAGACTTGTGTTTAACAAGCTGACACTTGCCACATTTCAAAGGTAGCAATTATGAATTTTGTCATCTGGTCATTTGAGATGACCAGGCTCAATCGGAGTGCTAAGCAGAACAAATTTAACATGTTTAAAATGTCAGAGCATTGTTTGGCGAGAGCATAAAAATCACTTCTCAAAAGATAGACAGAAATCCCTCTTCTAAATAAAATTGAATGAAAATAAATGAGATTACATAATGAAATTTTGACTTCAAAGACCGTGATTTAGCAGGCTTTGGATGTAAGGGGGGGGGGAATCTGACTTTTGATTTTGCTTCAAGCAACAGATAAATGTCAGATATTTGGTGATGGACATTTTTGCCCATGTGCAAAGAAATACAATTCTGCATGTTGTTAGGCATGACCATGAGGTAGTGATGTTTGGCATTTTGTACGTTATATTTTAAAATATGTTGTAAATAAACAATCAAAAGCGACAATCAAAAAGGCAAAATGGAAACAAAAAGACCAAGACATCTTCTCACCACCCATCAACACCCAGATAAGCAGATGTCAAGGTAATGGTTTAAAAGCTAACCAACTGATGTAATGTAAGATGTATTATGTAATGTTGGGAATGACTCAGCAGGGTCTGTGTCCCTTTAAGAGCCAGCTG
Organism: Vipera latastei; assembly: GCA_024294585.1. Taxonomy (NCBI): domain Eukaryota; kingdom Metazoa; phylum Chordata; class Lepidosauria; order Squamata; family Viperidae; genus Vipera; species Vipera latastei. Next base: position 213,483,055 of record CM044356.1, read on the forward strand.
GGTCTGTATCTCTTTAAGAGCCTCGTATAAAAGGGAAGGTTCTGCAGATGTGTTCTCTCTCTTTTGTTTCCTGCTGTAACTGCTGTGTGTTGGATCCTGCTGTATTAACACGTGTATGTATATTGTTCCTGGTGTATGATATTGTGGATAGTATAAGATAAACCATCATTTAATATAGACCGTTGTTTACTGTGTTTACTCCTCAGTTATCTCAGCACAATAAGACTGTGCATACTCTGACAGCAGAGAATAACACCAAGGTTAATAGTAAGCCAACAATCAAGAAGTAAACAGTACCCCCAAAAAGGAACTACCAACTCAAACAAAGAAACTAACAGTAAACAACAATTAAGGAGTTACCTAGAACCCTCTCATCAACACTAACAGGCATTTATATATAAGAAGAGAGCAAGCTCCAGTCCCTTCTAGCACTTGATGATGTTACCTAGTAGAGCAGAGATCTTCAAACTCGGCCCTTTTATGAGTCATGGACTTCAACTCCTAGAATTCCTCAGCCAGGTACGCTGGCTGAGGAATTCTGGGAGTTGAAGTCCATGAGTCATAAAAGGGCTGAGTTTGAAGACCACTGTAGTAGAGTAATGAAACATCTTCAAGAAAACTACCAAGCTCAGAGAGTTCCAGGGACCCCAAAGTTCAACCCTGAGCTACAAATATTCTCTTCTATCATTTAAGACAATTATTTGCTGCTCTACTGCCAGGTGTACACAGATACAAAAATAACAATGATTATTTTTCTCTAAATCACAAATAATCTTCTTGTCATTCTTCTCCCTCACAGGAAGACTTTATCTCTTATCTTCCTCTTGTCTTATTAAGCTGCTGGACCTGTGAACAATGTCTCCAGCCCTTTCAAGATTCATCTCCTTTCCCTTTGTATCATTAAATATTTTTTCTGTCTAAATCCTGGATTTCTTTTTGATATCCTTAGATTACTTTGCTCAGCTAATTTGCCTCTTTTTCATTTTTTCTAACAATTTCTTCAAAGGGTACCTGTGGGCAGACCTATCCACCAAGTCTTGAGATGCTACTGGCTCTTGTGTCTGCAATGTCTATTTCTTTTTGTGTCAACACAAAAAAACTCCAATCCTTTTAATGTCTTTTCCAAATGTTGCTTGATCCTCTTCTTTCATCCCTCAGAAGGAGCTTTTTTCAGGTGCTCTTTTAAGAATGGAATGGAATAGAATAGAATAGAATAGAATAGAATAGAATAGAATAGAATAGAATAGAATAGAATAGAGTAGAGTAGAGTAGAGTAGAGTAGAGTAGAGTAGAGTAGAGTAGAGTAGAGTAGAGTAGAGTAGAACAGAACAGAACAGAACAGAACAGAATAGAATGGAATGAAATCTGGAAGGGACCTTGGAGGTTTTCTAGTCCAGCCCCCCACTTAAGCAGGACAACCTATACCATCTCAGACAAGTGACTGTCTAGCCTCTTCTTAAAAATCTCCAGTGATGAAGCACCCATAATTTCTGGTGGCAACCTGTTCCACTGGTTGATTGTCCTCACAGTCAGAAAGTTTCTCCTTAATTCCAGATTGCTTCTCTTTTTGGTCAGTTTCCAACTGTTGTTTCTTGTCCTTCCCTCTGGTGCTTTGGTGAACAACCTGGCCCCCTCTGACTTGTGGCAGCAGATCGGTAACATGAAAATGGCGAGGATGAGTCAGCAGTCAAAGCCCAACCCCCTTTTTGTAAAATAGAGGTGGGAATTTGATTGGAAATCCTCCTTGCCCTTTTGAGATTATTTGGCACACCTTCCATCCCCATGATTAAGTGTCTCCTGATGACCTCTAAGGATAAGTTATCAAATCTCACACATGTGACTGACATTCTATGGGGACCATTTAAAGCTTTACAACAGGGGTCTTCAAACTTGGCCCTTTTATGACTTGTGGACTTCAATTCCCAGAATTCCTCAGCCAAGCACCCTTTGCATTGTATTTATATTATATTATTTTTAAAAGGTGGGTTGTATATTATATATAAAGAGTGGGATCCTTCTGGAAGGAAGAATATTTATCTACCTGGATACCTAGCTTGGCCAGATACTTGAATATTTGTTTCTACCATGTTGTTGTTGTTTAGGGAGACAGTTGTACAAGAGCAGCATGCTTAAATCTTAGCTAAAATTGGATACTGCCTTCAGTTAACCCAGATTGTCATAATCAAAACACAGTACTTCACACCTGAGCTAGTAGAATTTTTGTTATGGAGGTGTTGGTTTTGGGCTCAAAAAAATTCCTTTTACAAGTGAAGAGACATTTGGTTTAATAGGCACCCTTGTTAAAGCAAGAGAATATTATTTCATGTATTACATAGCTTAGTTGTAAAAGAGTGCCAGATGCTCATAAAGGAATACATCCTATTACTGTATTTCTCAATCTTGGTTTATCTGAAGATGTGTGGACTGGGGAATTGTGCTGGCTGGGGAATTCTGGGAGTTGAAGTCCACAGGACTTAAAGTTATCCAGGCTGAGAAACACTGGCCTATTACAAGAAAAGGATTTCCTCTACTTTCAGTTAACAAAGGTTGGAAGACGATCTGTGGCTTAATTGGGGGAGTGAAAAAAGAAAGAAAGACAAAGAAAGAAAGAAGAAACAAAAGAGAGAAGAGAGAAAGAAAAGAAAGAGAAAAGAAAGAGAAAGAAGGAAAGAAAGAAGAGGGAGGGAGGAAAAAAGAGAAAGAAAGAAAGAAAGAAAAGAAAGAAAGAAAGAAAGAAAGAAAGAAAGAAAGAAAGAAAGAAAGAAAGAAAGAAAGAAAGAAAGCCAATGATAAACTTTTGCCTCTTGAGCTGCACAGTACCAAACAGCTTTTTCAACCTGACACACTGCAGATAAGTGGGATTTCTGCTCCTGTAATCCCCACCTGGGGAAGTTTGCATGAAAGCATTGTCTAGGATGTGTTTTGCTTCCTGTTGATAAAGCATCCCCCTCTATTTTCATCAGGAAGCCAGTTGAAGTCTGACATTCTAAGCCAGGAGGTCTCTTGATCTTTTTTTTCAGCCAAAATTTACATTTTGTTTGCCGGTTATTGCACAGGGCTGTGGTCTCAAAGGTAAGGCCAAATCTTCAGTTGAGCTGAGTTCAAACTAATTTAATCAAATGTCCCTAATATATGCAGCAGAAGAGCCAGTTTGGTCTAATGGTTAAGGCCTCCGGCTAGAAAGCAGGAGAATGGTGAGTTCAGTCTCACCTTAAGTATAAATGCTGTGGCTTTGGGCCAATCACCAGAAAACTGTGAGTTCTAGTCCTGACTTAGGCATGGAAATTAGCTACTGTAGTTGACATTAGGCTAGTCACTCACTCTCAGCACAACTCACCTCACAGGGTTGTTGTTGAGAGGAAAATAGGAGGAGGAAACTGTATTAGATAAACCTGCCATCTTGAGTTATTTATAAAAGAGACGAAAGAAAGAAAGAAAGAAAGAAAGAAAGAAAGAAAGAAAGAAAGAAAGAAAGAAAGAAAGAAAGAAAGAGAGAGACAAAAGAAAGAGAAAAGAAAGAAAGAAGGAAAGAAGGAAGAAAGAAAAGAAAGAAAGGACAGAAGGAAAGAAGGAAGGAAGAAAGGAAAGAAAGAAAGGAAGAAAGAAAGAAAGAAAGAAAGAAAGAAAGAAAGAAAGAAAGAGAAAGAAAGAAAGAAAGAAAGAAAGAAAGGAAGGAAGGAAGGAAGGAAGGAAGGAAGGAAGGAAGGAAGGAAAGAAAGAAGGAAAGAAAGAAGGAAAGAAAGAAAGAAACAGAAAAGAAAGAAATGGAAAAGAAAGGAAAGAAGGAAGGAAGAAAGAAAGAAAGAGAAAGAAATAAAAGAAAGAAAGAGAAAAGAAAGGAAAGAGAAGGAAGGAAAGAAAGAAAGAAAGAAAGAAAGAAAGAAAGAAAGAAAGAAAGAAAGAAAGAAAGAAAGAAAGAAAGAAAGAAAGAAAGAAAGAAAGAAAGAAAGAGTATGGGCAGTCCTTGATGTACAACCATAATTGAGCTCAACATTTCTGTTGCTAAGCAAGACATTTGTTAAATGAATTTTGCACCATTTTATGACCTTTCTTGCCACACTTGCTAAGTGAATCACTGCAGTTTAGTAACATGGTTGTTAAGTGAATCTGGCTTCCCCATTCACTTGGCTTGTCAGAATGTTACAAAAAGGGATCAAATGACCCTGGAACACTGCAACCATGATAAATATGAACCAGTTGCCAAGCTACTGAACTGTCATCCTGTAACCAATGGGATCCTGCAATATTTGTAAGTGTGAAAAGTGGCCATAAGACAGTGATGTTGTAACTTTGAACAGTCACTCTATGAACTGTTGTAAGTTGAGGACTGCCTATATCCTCATGTCTTTCATCTGTCCAAGAATTCTATGAGCTCAGTTCTATCAGCCCAAATTATTTTTTGAATTCTGGAGAACAGTGATAGTCCCACATTCAAGTGTTGCTTGAGCAGGGTCTGCAGGATTGTCTGGGACACTACACACCCTCTTCACAACCTGTTTTCCTTGTTATCTTCTGTGAGGAGAGGGCTCTGTGGTATCTGAAGCAGAATATCCAGATTCAGTCACAGTTTTGTTCCGTACAGCATCAGCCTTCTGAACTCTAAGCTTCCTCCTTCCGTTATGTATTCAAGATGGACCGGGATTAATATTTATATGTTACTTATATGTAAGGGTGTATAGATCCATACATATGTTGTATATAGTATGTTTAAATGTGTGTTATGTATGTGTACACTTTGAGAGGAAGCAACTAAACTTCATTTTTAATGTGTGCCATTGTGCCCACAGTAAAAAAAAAATGACAATAAAGGTTATCTTATCTACTTCTCCCTACTGAAGTTTAAAGAACTACTAAAGCTTTACTCTACATTAAATTGTGTTTGCATATGAGATATAAGAGATAAAAGAAAGCAAGAGAGAGAAAAAATATTCAAAATGGCCACAACCTTGATTTTGTTTACTTTAACATGAGGCGGAAACAAACTTCTCTTTACTTTCAGGATTGATGTTAAACCTTTGAGGTTGGCCAAGTCAAGAGAGAGAGAGAGAGAGAGAGAGAGAGAGGGAGGGAGGGAGGGAGGGAGGGAGGGAGGGAGAGAGAGAGAGAGAGAGAGAGAGAGAGAGAGAGAGAGAGAGAGAGAACAGGAATTCCATGAATTAAAACCTATTGGACTAGAAGACTTCCAAGGTCCCATCCAACTCTGTTATTGTAGTGTATGCTGCTAGCATACACAGGAAATGTCAGCGCAGCAGGGGGCTGGACAGCTCCAGGCGATAACCGCTGAGGCGGGAAAAGCCGGACGGAGCAAGTTTGACAGCCCCCGGCATGGTCAGCTCTGGCGGGAAGCCAGGGTTTAAACCTATTGGCCACATGCACTGGCGGGAAGCCCAGGTTCAATTCTATTGGCCATCATTCACCTGGGCAGGTATAAGAAACACCAGGTAAACCCCTTTGTCTCAGATTCATTCCTGATCCGAATAAAAGAAATACTACCCAGCTCAAGTGTCCGTCTCTCTGTGCGACCACGCGACTTTGCACTGGCGACGAGGGTGGGATCCTGCATCGGACAACGCTAGCCGTGGACGGAATCCAATCGGCAGCCCCGGATCCAGACGCAGGACAACCGAGACGATGGGATGACACAACTGGGTCAGTATCCCCTTTTCAATAGCGGCCGCCCCGAGGAGTGGGAAGCCTTCGTGGGGCCGATAGAATGCTACCTGAGGGCGAACGGGGTGAAGGAGGACCGGCAGAGAGCGGCGGTACTGCTCTGCAGCTGCGGCACAGAAACCTACCAGCTGGCGGTCGGTCTCTGCGCACCCGATGACATCCACTCCGTCGGCTACAACGAATTGCTGGCGAAGCTGTCTGAACATTTCAAGCCCGAGACGTCCGAGATCGCCTGGCGGTATCGTTTTGAAAAACGGGATCAGCGACCAGGTGAGTCTGCCAAACAGTATATGGCAGCTCTGAGGCTGGCAGCTCGCCTCTGCAATTTCGAAAATCTAGAAATTAGGCTGCGGGATCGGCTCGTTTGTGAGGTGAGGGACAGGAAGCTGCGCCAGAAACTTTTTGCTAAGCAGAAACTGACCCTGAGGGATGTCCAAGACGAACTCCTAGCCTGGGATGCAGCCGAGGAGCCCGAGACGAGGGAAGGCGGATCCATCCACCAGGTGAGAAGAGGCACCGACGCAGACGGGGCAGAGCTGGAGGTGGATGCCATCAACCGACCTCAGCGATCCTTCAACCCCGACCGAGACAACAGAAAAGAACCGAGACCAGCCACAGCAGGCAAGAGAGACCAGGAGTGCAGATGAGGAACGAGCGGACCCCGGTCTACCCAGCCTCATGGCCACAGCGCGAATCGCCCTCGGTCTACCCAGCAATGCGGCTGCAACTCCCGGTCTACCCAGAACAGTGGCTACGGACACCCCCGGTCTACCCAGTGCTCCGGCTGCGGCGCGAGCGGCTCCCGGTCTACCCATTGTGCAAGCTGCGGAGGACAGCATCCCCGGTCTACCTGCCGTTTCAAGTCGGCGAAGTGTCGGTCGTGCGGAAAAACGGGGCACATTGCGGTGGTCTGCAGAAGCAAGCAGCGGGACAGCCTACACGAGGTGGAAGCCGAGTTCCAGTATGCCACAGGTACTGGGAAGCGGTCGCTGGGGCTGACTGTGAGTCACACGTCGGGACGGCCGGGCATTTTCAAAACAGGGGCTCCTGCGGCGCTAGCCCGAAAAATAAAACTGAGGGTGAGGCTGCAAGGGGTCCCCTGCTTGATGGAGCTGGACTCAGGGTCAGCCGTATCCATCATCTCCGCCAGAACGTTTTTAGACATTTGCAAGCGGAGCGGCCAACGGGTTCCCTTGAGGACATCCAGACTGACCCTCTCTGACTTTCAAAATTCACCGATCAAAATCCGTGGGGAGGCGTTGTTGTGGGTGCAGTACAAGGGATTCAAGGGTAAATTAAGTGTGTTGGTCGTCGAGGGCCAGCGGACTAGCCTTGTGGGGTTAGGGTGGTTTAACGCCTTGGGCATCAAAATCACAGGGATTAATCAGACACGGAGCCATTTGTCCCTAGAAGCAGTCTGCGAGGAATTCGCGGACGTGTTCGATGGGCAGTTGGGAAAGTACACGGGTCCCCCAATCTCATTTAGACTAGATCCCCAGGTACAACCCATAAGGATGAAGGTGAGGCGTGTTCCATTCGCGTTAAAGCAAAAGATAGAGCGGGAATTGGATAAGCTGGTAGACCAGGGGGTGTTAACACCAGTTGATGGAGCAGATTGGGAAACTCCCATCATAACGCCAATTAAAGCAAATGGGGAAATTCGTATCTGCGCTGATTATAAAGGGACTATAAACCGAGCTTTAAGTGCCCATTCTTATCCGGTCCCTGCAGTCAGCAGCATCTTAGTGTCCCTACAAGGCGGGTCGGTGTTCGCTAAATTGGACCTCGCCCAAGCTTATCAGCAATTGCCGGTAGACCCAGGGGCTGCTAGAGCACAAACGATCATCACTCACAAGGGAGCGTTCCGGGTAGACCGGTTGCAGTTTGGGGTTAGCGTAGCGCCGGGGATATTTCAGGAGGTGATGGAAAGGACGCTTAAGGGAATACCAGGGGTTTGCCCTTATTTTGATGACGTCCTGATCGCAGCCAGCTCCCCGGACGTGCTGGCGACCCGTTTAAGGACGGTCCTTGAGAGGTTCAGGGGGGCAGGTCTCAAACTCAAAAGGGAGAAGTGCAGGATTGGGGTCCCAGAGACAGAATTCCTGGGGTTCAGGATAGATGCTCAAGGCATCCACCCATCTGCATCAAAGGTGAGGGCAATCAAAGAAGCCCCTGTTCCCAAAAACAAGCCTGAATTGCAGGCGTTCTTGGGGCTCCTCAATTTCTACCACACATTCCTGCCTCACAAAGCCTCAATTGCAGAACCCCTACATAGGCTACTTGACAAGCAAGCGCCTTGGGAGTGGACTGACAAACATGCAAAAGCATTCCAAACACTAAAAAACATGTTAGCAAGCGATGCCACTGTCACCCATTTCAGGGAAGATCAGCCAATCTGTCTTGCGTGCGATGCATCCCCTTATGGGATTGGAGCAGTGCTCAGCCATCTCAAGGAGGATGGAACTCAGGCTCCCATCACCTACTACTCCAGAACCCTGTCAGCTGCAGAGCGGAACTACGCCCAGATAGACAAGGAGGCACTGGCAGTGGTTGCTGGAGTAAAGAAATTTCATGATTACCTGTATGGCAGAGATTTCATAATCTTCACAGACCATAAACCTTTATTAGGACTATTCACAACAGAGAAACAAACACCACAGATTTTGTCACCTAGAATGCTAAGATGGTCAATATTTCTCTCTGCATATTCTTGTAAATTGATACACAGACCAGGGAAGGAGATGGGGCATGCTGATGGTCTCAGCAGACTGCCCCTAATGGACAGGGAGCTGGACCCAGCACCGGCTGCCCAAATCCTGGCAATCCAAGAACTGCCAGAATGCCCCCTCAACGCGAAGGACATAGCCACAGAGACACCAAAAGACAAGGTTCTGAGCAGGGTTCATTCGTGGGTGAGTAGTGGGTGGCAAGACAAATCACCAGGGCAAGAGTTCACTGCTTACTTCTCAAGAAGGTTTGAACTGTCCACACACAAAGGGTGCCTTTTGTGGGGAAACAGAGTCATAATTCCCACAAGGCTCAGGGAAAGAGTTCTCCAATCACTACATGAAGGACACCCAGGGATAGTAAGAATGAAGGCTCTAGCAAGGAGTTACCTGTGGTGGCCAGGGTTGGACAAGGAGATAGAAGCACAGGTAACGGGGTGTTACACATGCCAGAGGACACGGCCAGAACAACCACATGCACCAGTCCATAAGTGGGAGGAAACACACTCACCCTGGTCCAGGGTGCACATAGACTACGCTGGCCCATTCCAAGGTCACACATTTCTGGTAGTTGTGGATAGTCATTCAAAATGGCTTGAGGTGGTACCTGTAAGCAGCATGACATCAGCAGGGACCATCCAAGCATTGAGGGGGATATTTGCTACACATGGGTTGCCTGATGTAATCGTGTCAGATAATGGAACGCAATTTACTTCCTCGGATTTCCAGGTGTTCCTGAGGACCTTGGGGATTAGACACGTCACCTCGGCCCCCTTCCACCGTGCCAGTAATGGATTGGCAGAACGATTCGTGAGAACAACAAAAGATGCACTCAAGCGCATAGTACAGGGAGACTGGAAGCAAAGACTAGCCACATTCCTCCTTCACCAACACGCAACACCTTGCACTGCCACAGGCAAAAGCCCAGCGGAACTCAGATGGGGGAAACGCCTCATTACAACTTTAGACAGGCTCCATCCGGACAGAGTAGCCGCAGACACGGGGAACCCCAACATCAAGACACATTTTACCTCAGGAGACCTCATTTGGGCCAGGAACTACAGTACGGGTTATCCATGGGTGCCAGGGGAAATTATAGAGCAAACAGGGCCCCTTTCCTACAGAGTAAGGGTGGAGGGGGGACTCCTGTGGAAAAGGCATCTGGATCAACTGAGGAAAAGGACTCCTGAAAGGGGGGCAGAGGACACACTGGGGGTTGAGGAGGAAGATCCAACACAAAAGCCAATACAAACACATTCACCAAGGAGGATGGTTGGGGGGGAGCAATGGCAACCCCTGTACAGGCAGGAGTCTGATAGAGAAACCAGGCAGTCACCAGGAATCAGCAAATCACACACACAGACACACAGCAACCTTCCTCAACAGGAGCTTCAGGAAGGAATGAATAGCCACGCCACCATACCTCCGGAAGAACCTGTACCAAGAAGGTCAAGTAGACCACACAAAGCGCCAAGCTACCTTGCTGACTATGTACATTCATAAAGGGGCACAGATCAACAAGTGTATCCATTGTAACTATTTTTTGTAAATATGTGTATATAGTTGGAGATGGTATGACAGAGGAAAATCCTCACTATGGGGGAAGGGGTGTAGTGTATGCTGCTAGCATACACAGGAAATGCCAGCGCAGCAGGGGGCTGGACAGCTCCAGGCGATAACCGCTGAGGCGGGAAAAGCCGGACGGAGCAAGTTTGACAGCCCCCGGCATGGTCAGCTCTGGCGGGAAGCCAGGGTTTAAACCTATTGGCCACATGCACTGGCGGGAAGCCCAGGTTCAATTCTATTGGCCATCATTCACCTGGGCAGGTATAAGAAACACCAGGTAAACCCCTTTGTCTCAGATTCATTCCTGATCCGAATAAAAGAAATACTACCCAGCTCAAGTGTCCGTCTCTCTGTGCGACCACGCGACTTTGCAGTTATTCAATTTTATTTTTAACAGAGTGAGCGCCTGTTACTCGTCCCAGCTTCTGCCAACCTAGCAGTTCGAAAGCACGTAAAAATGCAAGTAGAAAAATAGGGACCACTACGGTGGGAAGGTAACAGCGTTCCGTGCGCCTTTGGCGTCTAGTCATGCCGGCCACATGACCACGGAGACGTCCTCGGACAAGCGCTGGCTCTTCGGCTTTGAAATGGAGATGAGCACCGGCCCCTAGAGTTGGAAACGACTAGCACGCATGTGCGGGGGAACCTTTACCTTTACCTTTTTTTAAGCAGAAACTAGGCAAAGGCCAGGCTGTAGAAATGCAGATTTGATCACCCCATTAAGAAAGACTGAAGCCCCATTCATGAGCAAATGCTACCAGGCAGAAGCCCATTCAAGACAAAATATTATGAAATCCCTTGCAGCAAAACTGGCAGCTAACAATAGCAGAGTGATAGAATTAAAACCAGCAACCCCTCACCCAAAAAAATCCACCATAGGAAGTAAGCCATCAGCCACAGCCACAGAGAAGCAGGACATGACCTTTAGGGCATAACAAGATTAACCCACAACCATCAGACTACCAAAAGGACATGCTCAAAAGCTCAGGTCAAAGTTCATGCCACAGGAACAGGAAAGAACCTCAAACACAAAAGCCCAAGAAGGTATAAAACCCCACCACTCCCAGCTACATGTGGTCAGCTGCTCCAGAGCCACATGTCTTGTGGTTCTGCTCTTCAATAAACTGCACCCTTCTTTCTAAAGCAGTCTCCATTTTGTTTATTCCCGGCTTTGACAGAAGCCTGGTGAAGATTTTTTTTTCTTTCAACAACAGAATTTTGAAAAGCTGCCAGAATTCTTTCCTGTCCCAAATTATGCTAAACAAAATCAAGATGGGGTCATTTTGAGTTTCTTTCTCATGTTTCTTTCCTATCTCTAGACTGCAAACTCTCTTCTTCAACTCGACAGTGTTGAGAAACACTAGGATAATGTGACAGGTTAGGATAAGGAAACGGAATGAGGGAAAACAATGAGCATAATGGAGCTGGTAAGTAAATTGTGCTTGTCATTGTCTTGCTGCAATCTAACTGCTGAGTAGAAAATGTGTCAGGAGTGGCCACATTAACCACACTATCAAGGTCAAGCATACTGAATGAGTTGCCATGGGAAACAAATTACGAAGATGTCAGCTAAAGCTTGAGGGTCCCTCAAGCATTTACCTATTAAATGCTTGAGAGATTTCAGGAACAACAGAAAGCTGAGAATGAGCACAGCAGTAATAAGAAGGATGTCTAAAGCAGATGTTACTTTGACCTTACAGTAGCTGTTTATAATTTGACTGCTACGTTCCTGGCCCTCATTTTACCAGAGACTTGCCAGAAAGGAGTTAGAGAAGACAATGCATTTTTCAGGACGATGGCACCACCAATCTAGCCTTCTCAAGGTCCCCGTGTAACACACCCTGCCGAAGGATCACCGAGTGAGAACTTCACAGCAGATGTCCAACCCAGCTGAATGAGCAGAAAGAGCCACAGGATCAAGAGGAGAAAACAAATTTTAGGGGAAGTAATTCAAGTGTGAATAGGCTGTCTATTACAGGAGGACCCTGTAAAACCAAATGCTCAGTTGTGGCATTGAGTGTTGGGCAATTTAAAAACCTGCAGACTATGAAATCTACTTCTCTGTCTGAATTCAATTTTCTGAGATAGAGACTTTGTTCCAGGCACAATCTCATTAAGGCATCAGGTTAGGAACCAGGAGGTGGTGAATTCTAGTCCCACCTTAGGCATGAAAGCTACTGGGGGACTTTGGACAGTCACTCTCTCTCTCTAAGGTCAACCCACTTAAGGGATTGTTGTTCTGGGGAAAATGGGAGGATAAAGCAATGTTGGGTATACTGGCCACCTTGAGCTATTTATGAAAATAATAAAGGCAGGAATAGGGTAAAGTAGAGTAGGGTAGGATAGAGTGGAGTGGAGTGGAGTGGAGTAGAGTGAAAGGGAAGAGGAGAGGAGAGGAGAGGAGAGGAGAGGAGAGGAGAGGAGAGGAGAGGAGAGGAGAGGAGAGGAGAAAATTAGAATAGAATAGAATAGAATAGAATAGAATAGAATAGAATAGAATAGAATAGAATAGAATAGAATAGAATAGAATAGAATAGAATAGAATAGACTATGGAATGGAATAGAGTAGAGTAGAGTAGAGTAGAGTAGAGTAGAGTAGAGTAGAGTAGAGTAGAGTAGAGTAGAGTAGAATAGAATAGAATAGAATAGAATAGAATAGAATAGAATAGAATAGAATAGAATAGAATAGAATAGAATAGAATAGAATAACATCTGGTTTATTCTCTAGTGGAACAATCTTTTTAAAATCCAGGAGAGTCATTCTTTGTTTGGCCAGTCCTTCTCAGGAACAAACAAACAAACCTGTATATACACAGACATATTCCTAAAAGGACTTAGGAAGAAATGTTTATACACACATATTCCAAAGAAGGACTTACAGACTGATTTATGTGCTTTAAGGAGATTTTTGACCATGAAACTATCCATGAACAGATGTTTTTTCTGGGGCACGGATATAATTGTCCCACCATGCTAATAGGAAGAAATACAAGGGAAAAATAACAAGGCATGAAAATTGTTCTTTCGGTGATTGAGAGCTAAGCATGGGGTACTAAATCTCTTTGCCTTGCAGCTTATTTCAGACTTCTGATTCCCCTTTTCCTTCTTTTCCCCAAGATCAAATGTGCCTTTTGCTAGACAAAGGAAGAAAGATATGCAGAGAGGCTACTTTCCAAGGGTGTGTGCACCCCACTGCCCTTGGCATTCAGAGACAACTATAGGGTTTTCCACATAAAGAGAACAAAGTCTTCTGTGCCACAGCATAGAAAGATGCCCCATGGTTGAGCATAGAGGCCCCAGTCAAGACACAAAGAAAAATGCCTAAAATACAATAGATGATGCCATCCTGAGTTCAGTTCCTCTGAAGTCAAATTGTAATGCATGAGAATACATAGGGGTCAAAGAACAGAACATCAATTTAGCAGAAGGAAAAGGCGCTTGGACTGCAAGGCTGCTTCCACCATCTTGCCTTTTTTTTGCCACCACCTCCACTGACCTCACTGATCCCCCTGCATTGTGGGAAATTAATTTGGTAGCCCTAACTCTTTGATGGTGCATCCTGCAAGATGTCCGATAGCTTACCTAGGATGCTAGGTGTTGATCCTGGCATGGATACGATGAAAAAGTGTCAAGATCAAAGAGCCTTTGAGCTGAGATCAGTTCCTGGTGACTTCATGGATATGTCTTTCCATGACAGTATAGAAATGAGTGGATATGGCTTCTGCCAAGATATTTCCTGGTCTAGTCCATAGTCCTGGAAATTCCTGTTGCTGTTCTTCAGTTGCTAAGCCATGTCTGACTCTTCATGACCTCATGGACGATGGCACACCAAGCCCCTCCCTGTCCTCCACTGTTTCCCTGAGTTTGCCCAAATCCATGTCCACCATGTTGATGACCCTATCTAACCATCGTATCCTCTGTCATCTCCTTTTCCTTTTGCCTTCCATTTTTCCCAACATCAGGCTCTTTTCCAATGAGTGCTCTCTTCTCACTGGGTGGCCAACGTATTTAAGCTTCAGCCTCACTATCTGTCCTTCCAAAGAACAATTAGGGTTGATGGGGATTTCTAGAATCTCAAATCTGAAACTTCCATTTTTCATGCTGGCACCTAATAAAAGTCGTCCCTCCAAGCATTATGCAGGCTGCAAGTCAGGATAGAATAGAATAGAATAGAATAGAATAGAATAGAATAGAATAGAATAGAATAGAATAGAATAGAATAGAGTAGAGTAGAGTAGAGTAGAGTAGAGTAGAGTAGAGTAGAGTAGAGTAGAGTAGAGTAGAGTAGAGTAGAGTAGAATAGAATAGAATAGAATAGAATAGAATAGAATAGAATAGAATAGAATAGAATAGAATAGAATAGAGTAGAGTAGAATATGGAATGGAATGGAATGGAATGGAATAGAATAGAATAGAATAGAATAGAATAGAATAGAATAGAATAGAATAGAATAGAATAGAATAGAATAGAATAGAATAGAATAGAATAGAATAGAATAGAATAGAATAGAATAGAATAGAATAGATTTATTGTCACTTTAAATGTACACTAATCAGCATACATTTAACTGAAATTCTGTTGCATTCAGCTCTCAAAGGGTAACCCACCTCCAGTATATACTACATAAACATGACAAAAGATTATGCATATATGATATATCCACATACATACACATATATGACACAGAGAAAGAATACAGTCTAGTTTGGATGTATACATATACATGGTGAGAAAAAAATCCTGCGAATTTACAAGGAACAAAGCTGTTGCAGAATCTACTTTGAATGAGATGGGTTATAACAAGGGCTATAATTACAATTGTACTTACAGTTCAGTGAATTAGGGAGGTATCTCTCCGAGTTGCTTCTCAATGTTATCTTGTAGTTCTAAATTAAAAACAACAACAACAACAAAGTCTTGCTCCCCTTTTGCCTAGATAATGGTTCCTTCTTATCTCTGTCAAGATCAACTTCCTTACTCTCTACACAGGCTGACCTTGCTTACCTTCTGGATTAGCCAGAAGAATCAGCTGAATGTATCACCTGGTGACACTCTTAAACATTTCTTAAATGTTTTGAAGTATCTCATCTCTGCTTGTCCATTCATTCGTCCATCCATCCGTCCATCCCTCTCTCCCTCAATCCTTCAAAGGTATTCTTCTGCTCAACTCCTGCTAGCCCAAAAGGGGATAGGTTCACTGCAAACTTCACTCTGTGGGGTCCTTCGCCCTTTCTATTCTTGAAGAGAATGAGGTTTGCAGCACTGATGATGTTACCTAGTTGGGTAATGAAACATCCCCAAGAAAACAATCAAACTCAGTAAGCATCAAGGACCCCTTCATATCGATCCTGAGCTACAAATACTCTTTCCTATTAGTAAAACTCACTCTTGAGCTTTCAATAACTGCCTTATACATTATGACTTTCATGACCCAGCAGATATACAGAAGTCTTTAGAGCTCTAGACTCTGGCTGTATCCACCCATCTACCCTGGAGCTGAACTGAATCACGTCTGCTAATTTTCGCAATTGGTTTTGACTGCTCCTGTGGCTTGCAAAGGCTGAACTCATCTGTGAATCTGTGATGTGTTTATCAGAAATTTCCACTTCCTCTCCAGACCCACCCAGGGCTCTGCAAGTTCCCTCAGGCAAAAGGAAATGCATGATTTTTTATGATGAAAGGAAGGCTCGTGGACAATTGGGAAGTCTTTCTTTTGAAAACTTTATCAGGAAAATCAGGAAACTACCAGTGGATTAATTAAATCCAAAGTGAAACTCTAGGGATTTTTTTATTATCATTATTTTGAAAGGAAAAGAAAAAGAGCCTTTCCTTCTGCAAGGATAACATTGATTATATTATTAAGTGAATTGCTTTGATACTAGTGCACCCATATTAATGAAGAAAAAGTGTCAACGCTAGGATCTGATTTCCTTCTCAACGAAAACTCCGTCTTAAAGAACTGAAGAGGGAATTGCTGACAGATGTTTTTACAGTGCCAAAGTTGAGCTCTATGAAAATATATTAGCAGCTGAAATAAAACTCAGAACTTGTCCAACAGCTAAACCTGCCCTGGGTCCTATCTTGTTTATTTGCTTCAAGAATGTGTTGTTGTTGTTGTTGTTTTAAAAAAAACCCTTTCAAGACTACAGGTCTCTGAAAATCACTTGGAGTAAATAACCAACCACCATCAAAACTATATTTATATCCCACCTTTATCAACAGCGGTGTACATAATGCTCCAATTTTTTCCACAGCAACAATTCTGTCAAGTGGGTTGGCTGAGAGAGAGAGAGAGAGAGTCACTGGCCCAAGGTCACTCAGCCATCTCTCATAGAACTTAGAATAATAAAGTGGGAAAGGACCTCGGAGGTCTTCTAGCCCAGCCCCCTGCTCAAGCAGGAGACGCTATACCAGGGGTCTTCAAACGTGGCCCTTTTATGACTTGTGGACTTCAACTCCCAGAATTCTGGGAGTTGAAGTCTACAAGTCATAAAAGGGCCACGTTTGAAGACCCCTGTCCTATAGTTTCTGATTTATTCCACTCAAAAGAGAAAACAGAGACAAAAAACAGACGATTGGTTACTACAGGATAGACCACTGTAGGAGAAGGAGCGGCAAAACCTGAGGGTGGAATTAAAAGAGGGAACAGCCTAGAATCCCTATGTAGCCACAAGAGAACTAAGTCCAAACTCCTTTGAATTTCATGGATCCTTACTTAACTTCCTAGCAGGTGCTAACCATGAGTTGAGAAGATTTCTGTGCAGAGGCCTTGAGTAGCTTCATGTGTGGCTGAGGGGTTCTGGGAGTTGAAGTCTACAAGTCATAAAAGGGGCATGTTTGGAGACTCCTGCTCTATACGATTCCAGACAAGTGGCTCTCCATTTTTGTTCTGTTTTTGAAAGCCTTCAGTGAAAGACTGCAAGTAGTTCTTGAATTGAATTGAACCTTTATTGTCAAAGTACAACCATGTATACACTGAAATTGGCTGAGCCTCCCTTCGTGCCCCCCCCACAACTCACAGTGACAACAAACCCACCATCTTGTTACACTGTGTGAGCTAACTGCACAACACACTGGCCTCGCAAGTCAGTTATTTCCCATTCAAGAGCCTAACAGCCCATTGATAGAAGCTGTTCTTCAGCCTGTTGGTACAGCTGGCTACACTCCTGTATCTCCTACCCAATGGTAGGAGAGTCAAGAGGTACTGACCAGGGTGTGAGTCAACCAGGGTGTGACTGACTACCATTTCTTTAGTAACTATTCAAAGTTACAATGCCACTGAAAAAAAGTGATTTTCAGCCAGTCTTTGTACTTAAGATCATTGTAACAGCCCCACATGATCAAAATATGGCCGCTTGGCACTGGCATATATTTGTGACAATCGCAATGTCTCAGGTGACCTGATTATCATTTGAGATTTTCCCAGCTGGAAGCATTCTTTCAAACTAGCCCTGGTTTAGAATAGAATAACAGAGTTGGAAGGAACCTTGTAGGTCATCTAGTCCAATCCTCCACCCAAACAGGAGACCCAACACCATTTCTGACAGATGGCAGTCCAGTCTCTTCTTGAAAGCTTCCAATGATGAAGCTCCCACAACTTCAGAAAGCAAGCTGTTCCATCGGTTTATTGTTCTCACTGTCAGAAAATTTCTCCTTATTTCTAGGTTGGATCTCTCCTTGATCAGTTTCCATCTGTTATTCCTTGTCTGGCCTTCTGGTGCTTTGCAAAATAGGTTGACCCCCCCTCTTCTTTGTGACATCCCCTCAAATATTGGAACACTGCTGTCTTTTCACCCTTGGTCCTTCTCTTCACTAGACTAGCCATGCCCAGTTCCTGCAACTGTTCTTTACATGTTTTAGCCTCCAGCTCCCTAATCATCTTTGTTGCTCTTCTCTGCACTTTTTCTAGACTCTCAACATCTTTTTTATAGTGTGGAGACCAAAACTGTTTGCAGTATTCTACTTGTGGTCTGAATAGAATAGAGTAGAGTAGAGTAGAGTAGAGTAGAGTAGAGTAGAGTAGAGTAGAGTAGAGTATAGAGTAGAGTAGAGTAGAGTAGAGTAGAGTAGAGTAGAGGGGAGTGGAGTGGAGTGAAGTGGAGTGGAGTGGAGTGGAATAGAATAGAATAGAATAGAATAGAATAGAATAGAATAGAATAGAATAGAATAGAATAGAATAGAATAGAATAGAATAGAATAGAATAGAATAGAATAGAATAGAATAGAATAGAATAGAATAGAATAGAACAGAATAGAATAGAATAGAATATCTTCATTGTCATTGTGTAACTCACAACAAAATTAAGTGCTGTCCACAGTGCGCACTACACACAAGTAAAAACCACAAATAAGAACATATATTATATGCACACATCCTTCACATTCTATTCACCATTCTATACACTATTCACTATTACTAAGGCTTTATAGAGTGATACAGTATTAGTACCTCACGTGATCTTGATTGAATCCCTCTGTTCATGCAATTTAGGATTGCATTGGCTTTTTAAAAGGGAAAATATGGGAATCTCTAATGCCTGTGTTTCGGAAGAACAGTTCCTCCCCTGCACAAGACAGTTATTATTATATTTTTCAAACAGAACTGAACAAGAGGGAGAGAAAAGCATGCTGTGGCTTGATCTATTATATAAATGAAACAGCTGGCAGTAGGTTGAATATTTATTTCCTGGGTTGCTCTGCAGATGGCTGAGTCTTCTCCACATCTTTGCTTCTTGCCTGCCCTTACAACGCAATTCATTTTAGCTTTGACTGGGGAATGCAAAGCAATAAACATCTCTATCCAAATGGAGGCTGATGCTCTTCATTCTTTATTACAGAGTTTCCTCAGTTTAAAATGATTCACAGGTTGAGTGACAGGGCAATTCGGAGGGCAGACAGCAAAACTTAAATTTTTGCAAGGGGGGAAGTAGCGTATATATTAAATCACTTGCAGACATTAGTCAGTCATGCGGTGTCTTCAGCCTACAGACTGAAGATTTTTTTAGACAATCGAGGGGGGGAAAAAGGACACCAAGAACATCTTGGCAGTGAGGCAAAAATCTCCACAATTAACAGATCAGCTTTAATGTTCTTTCACACAGGACTGTGTTGCAGGTTTGTTAAGATTTTTTCTTCATCATCTTTTTTTATGACTGCAAGAAAGCATTAATCTTTTTAGAGGAATGAAAGGAGAAAGAAAATAAAGCCAATTCCATTCCATGTTTCTTCCTGTAGTTCTGAATAAGAAAGGAGAGAACAACAACCTGCCTTTAATCAGTAGAACAACCTGCCTCCAGAAGTGGCGAATGCTCCAACACTGGAAGTTTTTAAAAAGAGACTGGACAGCCATTTGTCTGAAATGGTATAGGGCAGAGGTAGGCCACCTTGGCTCTTTTATGACTCGTGGACTTCAACTCCCAGAATTCCTGAGCCAGCCAAGCTGAGGGAAAAGGGAAAGGTTTCCAAGCTTAGCCATGTTGTCTCAAGAATTCTGGAAGTTGAAGTCCACAAGTCATAAAAGAGCCAAGGTTGCCTACCCCTGGTATAGGTTTTCCTGCCTGAGTGGGGGATTGGACTAGATGACCTCCAAGGTACCTTTCAACTTTATTATTATTATTATTATTATTATTATTATTATTATTATTATTATTATTATTATTATTATTATTATTATTATTATTATTATTATTATTATTCACACAGTCAGCCAGATTCAGACTGGATTTGGCATTTTTGTCTATTGAGTCCTTACCAAGGACCTGGGATAGGCAGATGTGGATGTTTGATGGTATTACAGATATTGTCGCAGGATGGAAGCAGCTCCTAGTAAGGCCGCCTTTTGCAATTGACTAATGGCAAATTTGTCAATGCAAATGATGTTCAAGTGCTGCTCCAGTTGTTTTGAGATTGCACCCAAGGTGCCTATTACTACTGGTACTATCCTTGCTTGCCTTTGCCACAGTCTTTCTATTTCTATTTGTAGGTCTTTGTAAGAACTTCTCCAGTTCTTTCTCATCTATGTATTCTGCTGTCTCCAGGCACTGCCACATCCACTATCCAGACTTTTTTGTCTTTCTTATCGACAATTGTTAAGTCCAGGGTGTTATGTTGCAGGTGTTTGAATTCTGAAGTCCCAGAGCAGTTTAACTTTATCATTTTCTATGACTTTCTCTATTTTATGATCCCACCAGTTGTTTATTATTATTATTATTATTATTATTATTATTATTATTATTATTATTATTATTATTATTATTATTATTATTATTATTATTATCATCATCATCATCATCATCATCTAATTTTGGAAGAGCTAGATTTCTTCCTTCTTGTCTGTAATGGCAACTGACTCATATTTATGATGGCTACAGTGTCCTGGTTCATGGGATCATGTTTTGTGACCTTCTGACAAACCAAGTCAATGGGGAAGGCAGAGTCACTAAACAACCATGTTATTACTTTAGCACCTGAAGGTTGTAACATGGGGCAAACTAATTAATAAATGTCTCACTTAACAATTGTGGTCATAAGTCAAGGACTATCTGTCAATTTCCGCAAGAAGGCAACCAAGTTCAGAGATCACCAAGGACTTTATAGGATAGATCGACAGAAGCCTGAGAAGGCATCCAACACAGCTATTTTTCAAGGACAACAAAGTCAAGGCAGATCTGTTCCAAATCTCTTTCTCATGCTTTCTACTTTTCTAGGGCTGAATAACCCATTCACTTGTCTCAACTGCCTTCTCGAGATTTTGCAAGTACCAGTTCGACGGTTTGCAAAATGGTTAGGATGCTGAAATAGACCACTCTCAATGCTGCTAACATCGGATGTTCTTGCTTTGACAACGTATGGAGATGCAGCCATTTTCCTTCTTAAGTTTTACTCTCAGAGTTAGAATTAGACGATCCTAGGGGAGAGGAGGAGGAATGTGTATGGGAGTTAGTTAGACATAACAATATTGTAGCAGTGTGAGAATCAAGGTTTTTTGAAATAAGAGGTGATAAGAAATGGTGGGTTGGAGAGCTGGAGGGAAAGCCTGCATTTCAAACTAATTGGAAAATGTGATTTATGACTGTTAATCAAAGGAGGGAATTGAGCTCGATGCTATGTGCTCAGGGGAGGGGAATTCAGATTTTGGCTTTGCCTAGGTACGTGCTGATGCTATGCTACTCGAATAAAGATTCTTTAAGGTAAACAATGCCTCGAAGTTCTTTGAAGAGTTTCATCTGTTGGAACCATGACACCACCTTTTATTAGTTTCACCTTACAGATTCTCCCACGGCTTTTGTTGTTTCCTTCTTCTCCTTCCAAAGAAGCAGAAGAGTAATCCAGAGAAGCAGCAGCAGCTTTCTTCCTTCATGCCAATGTTTCTCAACCTCAACAACTGGAAGAGGTGTGGACTTCAACCCCCAGAATTCCCCAGCCAGCATGAGACTCTAGAAAAAGTGCAGAGAAGAGTGACAAGGATGCTTAGGGAGCTGGAGGCTAAAACATATGAAGAACGGTTGCAGGAACTGGGAATGGCTAGACTAGTGATGAGAAGGACCAGGGGAGACATGACTGCAGTGTTCCAATATTTGAGGGGCTGTCACAAAGAGGAGGGGGTCAACCTATTTTCCAAAGCACCTGAAGGCCAGACAAGGAATAATGGATGGAAACTGATCAAGGAGAGACTCAACTTAGGAATAAGGAGAAAGTTTCTGACTGTGAGAACAATCAACCAATGGGACAGACAGCCTTCAGATGTTGTGGGTGCTTCATCACTGGAAGCTTTCAAGAAGAGACTGGACTGCCATCTGTCAGAAACTACAGACTGATCAGCCTGAACACAATTAAACCTCAGTTATGGGAGCTGAAGTCCACCCCTCTTCCTCTTGCCAAGGATGAGAAACACGGCTCTGTGCTATTCTATTGTCTAAGAATTCTGTTCTTCCTTCAACTGCTGAGCTCTTCTGGTTTTCTTCCTGCTCAAAGCAAAGGAAACCAGAAAGCCAGAAGTAGCCTTAGGGAGCGATGCAGCTCTTTCCCTACCTTGTCGCCTCCTTGCTGTTTGTCACAGAAGGTAGCATTTTTGGTTGGCTGTCATTGGTTTGTGGGTGGGGAAGGTAGACAATCAAATCTGAAGTCAGTAAAATTAAATGGAAAGACAGGAGAGAGGAGGCATTTTTAAAACCCATCCTGTGGCCAGAATGTTTACCGCATGGCTTTCTCTGGAAAAAAAAGTAGGTTTTCATGTCCAATATAGTGGGACTGAGTGATGAGTGACAGGTACGATATGGAAGTTTCAGAACTGTGTCTTTAGAAGATGGAAGGATGATAACACTACCAACCACAGCAACAGCAGTCACGATATTCACATTTTCTACCCTTGTCAAGTGATGGAAATAGAAATAGGCTTGGAGGTGGTGATAATTTTCCTAGGCGAATGAGAGGCAAGCTACTAATGTAATGAAATCATAGGTTATTGTACTATTCAGACAGAAGGTGAGGGACACCCAGCTGAGTCCTTAATCTTTTCTTCAAAGAAGAAGGTCTTGGATGCATGTCTGAAGGACCTCTGTGAAAAAGAATTTAGAAGATACAGATTTCAAACAGTTGTTCGGGTGGGACCATTTTTATATGTGCAAAGAGCTCACCATGAACCACCATGATCACTCAAGCATATGATTCTGCTCCTTGTGTGGACTGGATATTTGCAAGGAAAAATGCAGAGAACCAGCCTTCTTAAACTACAGGGTAATCCTTGGACAAATATTCAAGGAGATATAAAAGAACATCTGATGAAAGTGAGATATATAAAAAATATAAGAAGAAAGGGTTAGGAAATGCACCTGCAGATTAAACAATAACTTGGGGAGTATTATTCTAAGGACTTATGCTTAGTTAAAGTATGGTATCTTCCTCTAAATAAACTACAGTTCTTCATTCCTTGTTTAAATGTCTGTAAATGAAAGTAAATGTAAATGTCCCAGGATAATGTTGCAGGATCCAGTCTGGATCTGTTTCCTGGAATAGTGGAAAAGAAGAAGGGAGGGGGAAAAAAACACCTTTACTGTATGTTTGGCACAGTCATCTATGAATTTCAGACTTAGAATAGATGACTTCCTTTAAAAAAAATAAAATCCTTGTTTTAAATTTAGGCCATGTTAGTGTTAACAGCTTTGACGGCTTGTCTGAAAGAATTCCTTTCGGAATTCAGCAGGGTTCTTCTTGTCATAACTTTTTAATGCCTGGGCAGGCATGTTTGAACCCAATCTGGCAGTCAGCCATCAGCTCTGAAAGGGGATTAAACAACAAAATTATATTTACCTGCTGCAGTGTCAGATAGAATCATTCACAGCCATTGATTTGGCACAGCCTGAACGTCCATCAATCAGAATAGAGCTAGAAGGATCCTTGGAGGTCTTCTAGCCCAACCC
>CM044356.1:213508935-213521979 GCA_024294585.1 Vipera latastei
TGTCAGCTATAGTTGCCAGTAAAACATCACAAAATCTGTTCTCTAGACCATGGTCACTAAACCCTGAAGCCCAACACTGCCGATAATCATGATGGTTTCCGGAGGAATTCTTTTCTACATCCCAGAGGAATAGTTTGGTTGGGGGGCTGATCCTTTAAAATGATAATACAGCTTACTCTCAAATGTAGTCATAACCATCTTACATAAAATGATAATTCAAGGTCACACAGAGTTAATTCAAGGACAATGAAACTAAAACTCATTGGCACTCCAGTGCTGACAGAGAATCAACATTTCAACACTCAAAACTTTTTCCATTTAATGTATGACTATGCACAGAGACAGTAACTGAATGAAGTCTAGCAATCTTTATTGTAATAATTGAAGATTGATTTAATGGTAGATGGATTAGATCATTATCCTCCTTTTCATCATTGTCTTCGGTTCAAAGGGGTTTTAAAAGGTCACTCTGGCAGGCCGTAAAAAACAGAACAGCAGTTAATGTGCACTTATTTTATTTCCCAAACATTGCAGGGGAAAATTGATTCTGATCCAGCATACAACTGCATTGCCCCCGCAAAAAAAAAACGTTCAGAGTATTTAGCCTCGGAATAAGGCTGATTTGATAGGCAAGTCAGATCTTTAACTGATTCATAAATGAAGAGTGCCAGATATTAATCTATAAAATGGGGAGGAGGAGGAGGAGGAGGAGGAGGAGGAGGAGGAGGAGGAGGAGGAGGAGGAGGGAAAGAAGAACAGTTAGAACAATTAACCAGTGGAACAACCTGTCTCCAGAAGTGATGAATGCTCCAACACTGGAAGTTTTTAAGAGGAGACTGGACAGCTATTTTGCCTGAAATGGTATAGGGTTTCCTGCCTGAGCAGGGGGGTTGGACTAGATGACCTCCAAGGTCC
Organism: Vipera latastei; assembly: GCA_024294585.1. Lineage (NCBI taxonomy): Eukaryota > Metazoa > Chordata > Lepidosauria > Squamata > Viperidae > Vipera > Vipera latastei. The sequence continues at coordinate 213,509,851 of CM044356.1, forward strand.
CTTCCAACTTTCTTCTTCTTCTTCTTCTTCTTCTTCTTCTTCTTCTTCTTCTTCTTCTTCTTCTTCTTCTTCTTCTTCTTCTTCTTATTATTATTATTAAATTAATAATAATAATATTATTATTATTAGGAGAAGGAGAAGGAGAAGGAGAAGGAGAAGGAGAAGGAGAAGGAGAAGGAGAAGGAGAAGGAGAAGGAGAAGGAGAAGGAGAAGGAGAAGGAGAAGAACCTTGTCCTATCTGGAACACTAAGGCAGATATGGCTAGTAGTTGAGATCACTGGAAATTTTCAAAACAAAAGTGACCAAATGCCTGGAAATAGAGAATGACAAGCCAATTTGATTCAGAACAGATTTAATCATATTAAAAGTGTTTTTAAAATTATATTAACCAGCTTAACTGTTTGCATTCTTTTCATGACTTACTAATTTTTAGATTGGAATATTAAACATTTCTGCATCAGTTTTGGAAAGGAAGGAAGGGAGGAAGGAAGGGAGGAGGAAGGAAGGAATGAAAGGAGGGAGGGAGGGGAGGAGGGAGGAGGAGGGAGGAAGGGAAGGGAAACAGTCAATGCAATTCACAAGTAAATTGTGACAGAAAGGCTAGGAAATACAGAGAATCTATTCTTTTAGAGTGGAGTAACCACGTTGAATGAAAACAAATGCAAATCGATATGTTGTAGCAAAACATAAGCTCCTTTTGGAAGGGGGAACAAGCAGGAAGTTGGTCCCCTTCCCGTCCCTTATTTTCAAGACTAGCTCTGATCTCAAAGGTTGAAACGGCTCACTCGGTCAAACCTGTCCTCAACACTTAAGTGGCTTCCTCAGTCTTTCTGTCACCAGGTCAGCCTGATTTCAGAGGCCAAAAGCCAGGAGAGCATCAGGGTATGTCTCAGAATTGATGGATGGGTCTGCCTAAACAGTTCTCTCTCTTGTTTTAGAGGAAGCTTGCTTTTCAAACGATGGGACTGTCAAACAGAAAAAGGGAAAAGGCTCCAAATTTGTTACCCTGTTCTGACCTTGGAGAGAGGCTTGCTTTTCTCTGTCTGAAAAATCAGGTGACATCATTGCAACGTGAAAGGACTCGGTTGACCAGACGGCTCTGTTTCTACCATTAATATATTTCCAACAAGGACAGTGATCAATCTCAGTCACTGAGGCCAAAGAGGCTGATGCCCAAAACGAGCTTCTGAAAGATCACAGTTTTATGCAGTCCCCCCGCCCCCGCCCCCATTTTTATTTTTATTTTTTGCATTTTTCACATCTTTCTCTCAGTACACCTATCACATATAGTGACAGCTGAGGGTGAAGTTTCGTTGGTTGGTTTTCGCTACCAGGCTAGGTACAATCTTTTTTTTTTTGGCTTTAGATTACAAAAATGCTTTTACTATCAAACCATGTCAGTTAGATGTCAAAAATAATTAATTCTGGGCTTTCCCCACCTCTCTTTTAAGTATTTTCTTCTTCTTCTTCTTCTCTCTTCTTCTTCTTCTTCTTCTTCTTCTTCTTCTTCTTCTTCTTCTTCTTCTTCTTCTTCTTCTTCTTCTTCTTCTTTCTTCTTCTTCTCTCCTCCTCCTCCTCCTCCTCCTCCTCCTCCTCCTCCTCCTCTCTTCTCTTCCTTCCTCTCTTTCTCTTTCTCTTTCTCTTTCCTCTTTCTCTTTCCTCTCTTTCTCTTTCTCTTTCTCTTTCTTCTCTTTCTCTTTCTCTTTCTCTTTCTTCTTTCTCTTTCTCTTTTTCTTTTTTCTTTCTCTTTCTTTCTCTTTCTCCTCCTTTTTCTTCTTCTTCCTCTCTCCTCTCCTCCTTCTCTCCTCCTCCCTCCTCCCTCCTCCTCTCCTCCTCCTCTCCTCCTCTTCTTTATTCATTTTCTATTGTTACAATTCATTCATGCTTACGAACGACGTGTTGTCTGGGTTGATTGCTTAGTAATAGCAAGTTAAGTTCTTGCTCTCTATCCCGTTTTTCCACCCATTGATAAAATAAGTTCCATGTTTGAAAGTATTCTATATCTTCTTTTTCTCCAATCTTCAATGTAAGTCTGTCCATTTCAAGCACAGTCCTGTATTTTCTTGATTATTTCTTCATCCAAAGGTATTTCATCATTTTTCCAGTGCTGAGCAAACACAATCAGGCTAGGCAACATCTTCAGCTGAGTTTTAGGGGATGTCAGTGTGAGTGTTCTTCCTGTTTATGAGGGCTTCAGGTGTGGGTGTGTCAAGTGAGGGTCTTGTGATGGTCTTGTGATGGGTCACGTGGGAGTCATAGCAAAGGTTTGAGGGAGAAATCCATGAAAAATTCCAATATTAGCCCCGCTAATATTAATAGCGGTGCCTGCCAAGGGATGTGTTCGTGATTCCTCACCAGCCAGTTGATCTGGCAGCTGAGTCTGAGAAATCAGATTGAGGAGGAGGGGGCCTGGAGTGACATTAGAGTCAGAGGAAGGCTCTGAGGAGCTCCAAGACTTACAGTCAGATGAAGAGCCTGGCCCTCTACTCATGCTCAGGCTGAGACACAGCTGTTCTGTGATGAAGCACAGTTGGGACAAATCCAGGATGCACGAAAGCGCCAGGAAGAGAAGCGAGTAGGACAGAGGAATGCAATGGGGTGGCTCCAAAGGCAAAGGAGAAGGCATTAGGAAGCAGCCGCCCTTGGCTGAATTATAAAAGGGAAGGTGTGGGAGGGGCCTGGTTGCCAAAGGCAACCGTTTGCTGTTGAGGATCGAGTTTCTGTGCGAACTGTGTTTGTTTGCCTTGGACATTGACTCAGGTCTGTGAGAATAAAAGGGGTTGCCTTTTCTTGTGGTTCCTGCCTGTTTTTTGGAAGAGGGGTTCCTCCTTCTGAGCATAACAAGGACTCATGTAGGCTGGGACAGAACAGGATGGTCCAAAAATGTCAAGATGGTGGCCACCATGATGCAGTCAAAGGTCTGCCTGATTTTTAGGTGTGTGTCAAGTGTTTGCGAACTACAGTGGTTGCCTGTTCGCTTTGGGGTACAATTCAAGCTGGTGGCTATCACTTTTAAAGCCTTTCATGGCTCAAGGATCTAGATACAGGTTACAGCATGACTGGCACCAGAAATTGCATTGCAAAGTGAGGAGTTCGTTGAGTGAGTTGCACCCAATATTACAAGCTTTTTGCCACAGCTGTTAAATGAATCGCCTCAGTTGTTAAGCGAATCACATGACTGTTAAACAAATGCAGCTTTCCCCTGTTGACTTTGCCCATTAGAAGACAGCCAGGAAGGTCACAAGGGAAATCATGGGAACCCAAGATGCAGATACAGATAATCCTCCACTTACAACCACAGTTGAGCCCAAAAATTTCCATTGCTCAGCGAGACAGTTGCTAAGTGAATTTTGCCTCATTTTATGACCTTCCTTGCCCCATTTGTTAAGCGAATCACTGCAGTTGTTAAGTTAGTAACACAGTTGTTCAGGGAATCTGGCTTCCCATTAACTTTGCTTGACGGAAGGTCATAAAAGATGATCACATGACCCCGGAACATTGCAACTGTCATAAGTACATGCCAGTTGCCAAGCATCCAAATTTTGGTCATGTGGCTACAGGAATGCTGCAATGGTTGCAAGTGTGAAAAATGATCACAAATCATTTTTTCCCCAATGCCGTTGTAACTTCAACATGGTCACTAAACAAATGGTTATAAGTCAAGGACTCTAAGTCAAGGACTACCTGTACATACCACTTACCAAGCACTTGGACCAGTTCTAAGTCATTGTTTACAATGCCATCACACCTCCAGATTTTGATCTACAGACTCAACTGTTCTGAATAGAATCTGCCAACTCAACTAGATTGGGAATAATGGTATCAAGAATGAAAACTTTGACCAGCTGCATGCCTCTTCATTTCTTCTTGCCTTTAGAGTTGGGGGTGGGAGCGGGGAGGGAGATGTTGCTTTACAAGGGTTTAGATGGAGAAATGAAACCTTTTTTTATTATTATTCTGCCTGAAGTCCGTGAGAGCCTGAACCACTTCAAGGACACTGGAACAAGTGTGGAAGAAAAGCAGCCGGTTCCCATACCAATAGGAAATTGTTTACAGTTGTGAAAGGGCAGGGGCTTGGACGATGAGGCTGTTGTTTTACTTCTTTGATCTGGTGTCTGGGAACCTCAGAATGAATTTTGCTTCGACAGTACTATGCCATCTATTCAATAAAAGAGTAAGAATTCTGGAACCGGAATGAGCCTGGTGATTTTATTTGGATCTTGAGTTGGATGTTGACAGGGTGTGTGTGTGTCCCTCCAGATTTTCTTTCATCTATGACAAGGTTCTCCAACTTGGCAACTTTAAGACATAATAATAATAATAATAATAATAATAATAATAATAATAATAATAATAATAATAATAATAATAATAATAATAATAATAATAATAATAATAAGAAGAAGAAGAAGAAGAAGAAGAAGAAGAAGAAGAAGAAGAAGAAGGAGAAGGAGAAGGAGAAGGAGAAGGAGAAGGAGAAGGAGAAGGAGAAGGAGAAGGAGAAGGAGAAGGAGAAGGAGAAGGAGAGGGAGAGGGAGAGGGAGAGGGAGAGGGAGAGGAAGAGGAAGAAGAAGAAGAAGAAGAAGAAGAAGAAGAAGAAGAAGAAGAAGAAGAAGAAGAAGAAGAAGAAGAAGAAGAAGAAGAAGAAGAAGAAGAAGAAGAAGAAGAAGAAGAAGAAGAAGAAGAAGTTGGAAGGGACCTTGGAGGCCATCTAGTCCAACCCCTGCACAGGCAGGAAACCCTATACCATTTCAGACAAATGGCTGTCCAGTCTCTTCTTAAAAACTTCCAGTGTTGGAGCATTCACCACTTCTGGAGGCAGGTTGCTCACTGGTTAGTTTTTTCTAACTGTCCACTAACTTGTGGACTTCAACTACCAGAATTCTTCAATCAGCCCATGCTGGCTGGGGAATTCTGGAGTTGAAGTCTACAAGTCTTAACATTGCAAAGCTTGGAGACTGCTGAGCTACAAGATTCTTAGATCATTGTCATTGTCTCTGAATAGCATCCTCACTAGAAATTAGGCTTACCTCAAATATTTTTGGGATTTCAGAAGATGATTAAAAACTGATTATTTCAGCAAGTTTTTAAGAGGGAGGTGAATTGAGAGAGATTTCTCCAGTGTAGATCTATATGATTTTATGAGTTTTTATGGTTCCTCTGAACAGGAATATTTTACTATGTAGTATTGTTTATTTATCTGATTATATTTTTGGTCTTTTAATCCTTCCTCTACATGGTATGTTTGCAAAACCACTCAGAATGAGTTTAGTATTGGTGTGGGATATAAGGCTAGTCAAACAAATAAATGAATAAATGAAATAGAATTGTTGTCATACAATCTTTATGGTGTAATAAAATATTTATTGTTCCCAGTCCCTATTACAAATGCTCTACCATTATTTAAGAGAAATACCGCCTATATTTCTGATGATCCATCCAGGGGAGAACACGTATTCATGACAAAGGGCCTTTAGAAGGAAAATAATGGACCTTCTTGCAGTGATTTTCTTTTTTTCTACTGCACACAGTAGACTTCCAGTGGCCTTCGTGGAAGACAATTTTGTAGCCGTGAGGTCCTTGGTGCTCTGTGAGTTTGGCTGTTTTCTTGCAGACTTTTTTTTTTTAATTGAAAAGTTTTACAGTACATTTTTTAAATAGAAAAGACTCCCTCCTCCCCTCCCCTCCCCCAACCCTCTAGCACACAGTTGCCTCCTTCCACCTGAAACAACCCTGAAGGAGAATTTATCTCTCTACATACGTAATTGGTTCCCCAATCTAACTCCTCTTACGATCCTTCCCCCCCCTCCCTTCTTAACATCCCAGTAGAACTGATGTTGCTGCAATTAAAATTAGTTTTGTGGGTCCTGCACTCTTGAACAATAAAGAACAGATCTTGCTTTCATCTGCGTGACATCCTTTCAGGTATTAGAAGCTTTTAAGATATGCCCATCAGGCTTCTCTTCCCAAAGATTAAACATAAGGGTACCTTCAGCAGTGTTCCAATATTTGAGGGGGTTGTCACAGAGAGGAGGGGGGTGTCAACCTCTTGTCCAAGGCACCTGAAGGCCAGACAAGGAATAATGGATGGAAACAGTTCAAGGAGAGATTCAACCTGGAAATAAGGAGAAATTTTCTGACAGTGAGAACAATCAGCCAATGGGACAGACTGCCTTCAGATTTTGTTGGTGCTTCATCACTGGGGGCTTTCAAAAAGACACTGGACTGCCCTCTGTCGGAAATGGTGTAGAGACTCCTACTTGGGAGGATGTTGGGACTAGATGACCTTCAAGGTCCCTTCCAACTATGTCATTCTATTCTATTCAATCTCTCATCTAGCCTTCAGATTCTCCTTGTTACCTGTCTTGAAACTTGTTCCACTTTCTCTGAATCCTTTTTTAAAGGGTTCTGCTACAGAGGAAGAGAAGATGTATTGCAATGCTGCATGGACAATTTATTTCCTTTAAACCAGACATGTCAAACTCGCGACGTCACGTGACATCGCATGATGTATCGGCACTGTTTTGCCATTGGTTGCAATGGGGTGGGCACAGCTTCCGTTTGATGCATCCGCCCCACGGGCCGGCAGTTTGAAGAGCTACCATTAATAGTGTAAATGTTTTTTTTAGCTGTGCCCCCATATCATGTTTTGCCTTTATGCTAAATAGTTTGCCTGATAGAAAAGCTGGACTTCCCTTGGATAAGAAGATGTTTTGCTTCTTATCCAAGAAGCTCCATGAGTTCTGGCTTGTTGAATGAGAAGAGAAAACTCTTCTTCTTCCTCAAGGGAAAAAGAAAGAAAAATAATAATAATCCAGTTGCACCTTTCAGACAACCATGACCTGGATGACAGAGAATCTCCATAAACATCTGGACTTCCTTCCTTCCTTCCTTCCTTCCTTCCTTCCTTCCTTCCTTCCTTCCTTCCTTCCTTCCTTCCTTCCTTCCTTCCTTCCTTCCTTCCTGTGAGGTGGCCTCACAAGATCGATGATTCGTTAAGGTGCTTCAAGTAAAAAAGAGCAGCATGCAAGGATGCAATCAGTCAAAGCTTTATTAAACGATAAAGTAAATAGAAAGAGTTCCTGGCATGGAGGCATCCATGCCTGGTTGAGCTCATGGATCAGCTAGCAAGCAAGCAGAAGAGAAAACAAAAAAAGCAAAAGCCAAGAGCAGCCCCTGAGCAGAGGTTTTTATGGGGGTCCTCAGCCCCTCCCTTACCAATTAACTCTCTCCCAATGGGGCTGCAGGGGCCGGGGACCCCTGACCCATCAGTGGGAGCAAAGATGCCTCTTTGCTCCCATCTGATGACCTCTTTGGGGAACTGCATGGCTGGCACAAAAAACATCTAACCCTTCCTTCCTTCCTTCCTTCTTCCTTCCTTCCTTCCTTCCTTCCTTCCTTCCTTCCTTCCTTCCTTCCTTCCTTCCTTCCTTCCTATCAGCATAGCTGAAAACTATTTTTGTCAGTGACCATTCTTACTCTAGGCTTGTACTGCAGATGCACAAGTTGTGCTCCCAGGCAGTCATTTTGCAAGAGCACACAAAAGATGCTTTCAAAATTCGACATATATGAGAATTAGGACTTATCTTATGGCAGATTTCTTCCACCTTTTGTCTTCCTGGACTAGTGAGGGATCTAGAAGTTTAAGTAGTGCTCAGGTCAAGCTCAAATCCTGTTGACCCAGGTACATTTGAGCAACAGTACAAAAGCTATTAGTCCCGCATTGTTTTTAGATATTGTTTCCCCCCCCCCAACTTCCCATGTCTCTTATGGCCTTGGATGATCTTCCATTCAAGAACTAACATGTCTGATCCTGTTTATCATCTCAAGATCATCTAAGACAACAGCCAGAAGCTGTTTCACGTAAGTGAAACTTCTCTTGGTGAATACAGTTAGTCCCCCACTTAACAACCATTTCATTTAGTGACCATTCAAAGTTACAATGGCACTGAAAAAAGTGACTTGTGACCATTTTTCACACTTACAACCTTTGCGGCATCCCCATGGTCACGTGATGAAAATTCAGACACTTGGCAACTGACTCATATTTATGACGGCTGCAGTGTCCCCGGGGTTGTGTGATCCCCTTTTGCGACCTTCTGACAAGCAAAGCCAAAGGGAAATCCAGATTCACTAACAACTGCGTTACTAACTTAACAACTGCAGGGATTCACTTAACAAGTGTGGCAGGAAAGGTTGTAAAATGGGGCAAAATTGACCGAACAACTATCTCAGTTAACAATAGAAATTTTGGGGTCAAATTGTGGTCATACGTTGAGGACTACCTGTACTAAAAACTCACTTGAGAGAAATTTCTCTTGGTGATTACACGGTGTGTGTGCTTGATTGCACATATAATCACACACACACACACACACACACACACACACACACACACACACACACACAATACCCTGGAAGTAGTTTCCATTGAATTCCCAATGGAATCTCCCAGAAATCTCCCCACTTCAGAACCGGATCTGAACTAGTTCCCATAACGCTCAATCAATTTGGCTTTCATTGAGGTGTGCTGTCATCTCAGCCTTCTTGAGAGAGTCTTGGTTGGAAAAAAGAAAATATAAATCCCTGATATGCAGGTTCTGAGGTTTTGCTTGATAAAAAATGCAGGAACCAGAAGTTGCCTTCAAGCTGTACGTTTTTATTCAGCTGAACAAAGACGGGCTTCTCTAAAAAGAGACAAAAGCCCCAAATATCAGAAAAGCCTTATTTTTATACCTACTTTGATTACATAAACAATTCACCCAGCAAAGCTGACACACATAAGATAAAGACTTCGCCCTTTAAGGCTGGCACACTGTGGATAAGAAGGAAGAAAGCAGAAGTAGATTAAAATGTTCCTTTTTGGGTGTTCCCCAAAGACACCATGTGTTCCTTTTGGGTGGTTGAGGTGTTGCCAGGTGGGTTAGGATATTGGGTGTTTCCTTTGCTGTCCTTTTATGACCTTGCATTCATGGTTCTGCAAGTGGCCAGAGATAGCGGAGCCATCTGCACCTATCACAATTGATACTGTCTCTTAAGTCCTGATCATCATCCCAAAGGCCTTCTCTCCCTTTCTCTTCTTGGCTAGTTCCCTCCATCAGCAGCTTAGTCATTTGAGATGCAGGATTCGTGTCAGGGTTGCCAACATTCCCACTGAATGAATTACGCAGTTACAAATAAACACACCACCCTGGGACAAAATGGTGTTGTTTCATGGCTTAATTAATTACATCTCAAACTTCATTTTTCAGCCAAGGTTGGCCCCGAAGCGGATTGCAGCAATTACAATCCATCGCAAAGATGCAATATATGGTCTAAAGCTGTATCTGGGGATCCAGGAAAGGCTATCATCACTGCTCATAATTCCAGCTTCTCTTTCTCTCTCTCTCTCTCTCTCTCTCTCTCTCTCTCTCTCTCTCTCTCTCTCTCTCTCTCTCTCTCTCTCTCTCTCTCTCCTCTCTCTCTCTCCTCTCTCTTTCTCTCTCTCTCTGTCTCTCTCTCTCTCTCCCCTCCCTCTCCCTCTCTCCCTCTCCTCCCTCCTCTCCCTCTCTCCCTCTTCCCCCCCCTCTCTCTCTTGTTATCTCGTATTTGAGTTAATTTTGCCATGGCTGGCTTGGCAATTAACTCCTTCCACACTGGTTTACTTAAAGTCTTTCACTCACCCTGTAGGGGAAAAAAATGCAGTCAAAGAGAACAACTTTATTATTATTATTATTATTATTATTATTATTATTATTATTATTATTATTAGTAGTAGTAGTAGTAGTAGTAGTAGTAGTAGTATTTTTAATACTGCTGCTGAAGACCAGGATTGCACACAAGATCCCCAAACACTTGAGAAAGTATTGGCATGTTTTAAGAAAAGGGGGCAAAACCTGTGTGGAAAGTAATTATATTATCTGCGCTTAATTAATTGAATTTAAATGTAATTGAATTAAAATTTAATTAAGTCAGATTTTGATTAATTTTGACTTGGCTTGGCTAGCTCTGCTCATTTTAGGGAATGTGGCCCCCTTGGCATGCCATTCAAGGAAAAGTGTGGATTGTGTACCTCCACAATATGAATATACACATGGACAGCACATGCATTTTTACATGCTTTCGAACTGCTAGGTTGGCAGAAGCTGGGACGAGTAACAGGCGCTCACTCTGTTACGCGGCACTCGGGATTCGACCTGCCAAACTGCCGACCTTCTGATCGACAAGCTCAGCGTCCTAGCCCACTGAGCCACCGTGTCTAATTCCTGCAGCCCGTTCCTCACATGTTTAATCTCCAGACTTTAATCATCTTGGTTGCTCTTCTCTGCACTTTTTCTAAAGTCTCAACATTTTTTTTTTGTAATGTTTGATAAAAAAAAAGAGAAAAAAGAGATCCCAGAATGAAAAGAACAGTTTGATCTTTCTTTCTCTTGACCTAGATATAAATTGCTACAGAAAATAATTATAAGGAAACTGATCTATGGTAGATAAACATGAGCACTGATTGTTCCAGTGTATGCTAATAAGGAAGGAGGTTGACTTCGTGTGCCCATGTCTCATCATAAACATGTAATATTTCCCAGTTTTGGATGGTTCACTTCCCTTTGAACTTTTATCTTGTGTTTCCTTGAGTTGTTTGACTTTCTTCTCTGGGGTTAAACAACTGTCCTTCCTTCATAGGGCTGATCCCAGTCAGCTGCAATGAGAAGGAAAATATTTGCCTCCTCTTCCAGTAGTGCACAATTCAAAACTTTTGATCAAAGGGAAAGGAATTTAGTATTTATGGGTGTTTATCTATCTATCTATCTATCTATCTATCTATCTATCTATCTATCTATCTAATCTATCTATCTATCTATCTATTATCTATCTATCTATCTATCTATCTAACTATCTATCTAATCTATCTATCTATCTATCTATCTATCTATTTCTATCTATCTATTCTATCTATCCTGTCTGTCTGTCTGTCTGTCTGTCTGTCTGTCTGTCTGTCTGTCTGTCTGTCTATCTATCTATCTATCTATCTATCTATCTATCTATCTATCTATCTATCTATCTATCTATCTATCTATCATCTCTCTCTCTCTCATCTCTCATCTATCTTTTTATCTAATCTATCTTATTAAATTTCTATGACACCATCTCACTATCATGACTTTCTGGATGATTTGCAACATGATAAAAACAATAATATAAAACAGTAAAACAATATAGCATTATAAATAGTAGAAAATTAGCTAAGATAGGTGCCAGTATACAATAGGGTAGAGCTGGCTTTTTTATTTAACAACAACAACAACAACAGCAACAATACAACAGCAACAACAACAACAACAACAACAAAATAATAATAATAATAATAATAATAATAATAATAATAATAATAATAATAATAATAATAATAATAATAATAATAATAATAAAGTTGGAAGGAACCTTGGAGGTCTTCTAGTCCAACCCCCTGCTCAGGCAGGAAACTCTATATCATTTCAGACAAATAGCTGTTTAGACTCTTCTTAAAAAACTTCCAGTGTTGCAGCATTCATAACTTCTGGAGGGAGGTTGTTCCACTGAGAAGGAGAATGGGAATGGACCTCGGGAGGGGAGCCTGGGCAGAAAAAAGCCTTTCCCTGGACCTCATCAGCTAGAATTCCTTGGCTGATGGGTCTATAGCATAGGTGAGTGGAGCAAGTCAATCCCATTGGGGTGAGTCTGTTCTTCAGATGTCAGAACCTGGTTGTTGGGAGGGGGGTGATTTCTTTATTCTTGGTTCCTGTGGGTTCAGCCATACTCCTGGGTGGGGTAGAGAAGCTATGGGTGCTACAATGTATCCTCTCTGCTTTCCTCTATCTGCTTGCTCTGTGATCTATTTCCCTTGCTGCCAGCCTGGGGTGAGAATGGAATGTGCCTCTGGCCGTCTGCCTTATCTCTTGCTGCAGAAGAAGAGAGACGCCAAAGACCTAACACCCTGTTCTGTCCCAGCCTATTACATCCTTGTTACTTCACAAGGCAACCTCTAATTTAGCAGTAGACTGGATAAATAAACCCCTTTTTATGAAGTTAAAGACCTTGTCCACAAACAAAACAGAGCACGGGCCCAACAGGAAATAACTCACTGGTAACATAAGCAGACCATCATCTCTTGAC
>CM044356.1:213521992-213809106 GCA_024294585.1 Vipera latastei
TGTAGAGAGGATATTAAGTGAATTGGAATTTGGCCTCTTCATAGAAACTGGATGGCCTCTACATGGGAACTGATGGCCATACATAATGGTTGCGTGGGCGGCCATAATTGGCCCAGACAGGAGCACTCGACCATCGATAGTCTCCACTAACATGGGCGGATCCACCGGGGGCACTGGGGAACAGCCCATTTGGCCACAAATGCTGAGTCCATAAAATTTGTGGTGGCCCCAGAGTCAATTAAGGCATGGACTGGAATCCCCTCTGGCTTGCGCAGGAAGGATCAGACGTGCCTCCAATATCAGATGCCGTGGAGGTCCACAGGCAGCATCAGAAAGACGTCGCTCAGTGTTGTTGTGGGACGCCCCGATCTATCACACCGTGTAGATCGGGGCTCGGGGCGTTTCCCGACAGAAAAGTAGGGGACTTTCTCGGGGCAGACTCAGTCACTGATGCCTGCTGTCGCTTCTTTGGGGCAAAAAGCAGCCAAATGCCCAGGGTCCCCACAGTAAAAACACAACCCTCACGATCGTCGTCTGTTCATTTCAGTCATCGATAGATGAGACCCTGGCAGCATCCAGCTCCATTGGCTCCTCCCTTTGAACTGGGGGCTCACGCACAACAGGGGCTGCAGGGGTCTGTGGGGTGGCACGGCGACTCCTTCGCTGCTGCAAACCAAGCATCGATCTGCAGGCAGAGATGGATCAGCCCCATTCAGGTCTGAGGGAATATCCACACGGGCCAGCTCATCCAACATCTCCTCCGACAATCCATCCTGAAAGGCATCCACAAGCGCAGCCTCATTCCAGGCGGAATCCTGGCTAAGCAGCCAGAAAATCGCTGATATAGCCCTGTAAGGGGGCGTTGACCCTGCCTCAGAGCTTTCAGGCGTCGAGTAGCAGTCTGCGTCTTAATAGGGGTCCTCATACATCAGACGCATATGATCACAAAACCCCACAAAGTTGTCCAACAATGGGCTAGGTTGAGCCAGCAGAGGCCGTGCCCCAACGAGCTGCATCACCCAAAAGAAGGCTTAACACAAACCCCCACCTTATCCCGGTCAGTGGGGAAATCAGCTGCTCTCACGCTGATAAAGAGCTGGCATTGTCCCAGGAAAGCAGGAAACAGTTCTGGATTGCCAGTAAAATTTATCCGGCATTGCAACTTGGCATTTTCTCCTGGGTGGGGGTGATGGTGGGGGTGCAGCATGAACCTGAGCTTGCAGTGTGAGCCACCTGAGCTGCCAGCAAAGTGAGTTGCTGGGTGAGCTGGGCATTCTCAGCACGTAGCTGCTCCATAATATTAGTAAGGGGGTGGGAGGCTGAAGGCAAACTTGTTCTGTACCAGCCTGCTACCCGGCCCTGCAGAAAAGGCAGGGACAACCCCCCTCTTACAATAAGGCCAAGAGGCTGGAATTATGCCTGCCAAATTTATTACTACAAAAACAAATGGAACAAGACAAACCAAGAAACAGGAGCTTAAAGAAACAGGAACAATCCAAGCGGTTGCCTTCAGCAAATACCAGCCCTCCCCCACACATTCCCCTTATATAGAGTTCAAGGCGTGGCTTCTCTCTGCCTCCTTCCGAGAAGCCCCATTGCCTTCCTCTGTTTGCTCCTAATTGACTGCCTCCTGCGTCGGGCGTCCTTGAACAGGGCCAGCTGTGGGTCATCTTCATCCACGCTGTCAGGCTCACACAGCTGGGTCTCCGTGGTGACCAAGTGGGAGGGGCCTGGCTGAGGGCTCTCATCAGCAAGATCTTCAACCCCCTCAGCAAGGTCTTCAACACCCCCCTCCTCCTCCTCTGAGTCATCCGACCCAACTGCCGAACCACACAGGCTGACCCTGAATCACAACAGATTCATCATATCTTCCAGAGACACCATCTCAAGGTCTAAGCCTGGGATTGGAGTGCAACACCTCACCAACCAGGCCACTGTTGAAGAGACTGTTCCCAAAACAACCATTTCAAATATAATTGGACAATGAAGGGACCAGGGGAGGAGAAGAACGGGGATGGGGAAAGGTAACTGGGTAATTTCAGTGTGTGAACTTAGGTTCTGGCTTTGCTATATTGTAAACCACTCGGCTTTTAGTAAAGTATACCTTTCCACTACAAATAGAGTTTGTAGAGTTGAGGGTCTTTCTTAAGTAAAGGACCAGGCTGGGGCAGGTCTAACAGTTTGTCTCATTTGGTGCATGGGTTGTGACACTGATGTGCATACAAAAGAGACAGGACTTGCATTAACAACACCTTGGCCTCCTTCTTTCAGGTTTGGGCACTCTTCTTCCTGATACTGCTGCTTTGAAAGAAACCAGATCAAGGGCCAGGTGACCACCAAGGATGTCATCCATTGGCAGTAAAACAGAAGAACAGAATGAAATGCTATCCACTAGGCCAGGGCTTTTCAACCAGTGGTACGGGGTACCACCTGTGATACATTGGCACCTGGCAGGGTGGTACGTGACCATCCTAGAAAAGTGGTAGCTGGGGAGGGGGAATGAGCTGAACTGGTGGCAGCACCGCACAAGCCTGAGCGAGAGACGGCTGGAGCTGCAGGGCTGTCAGGGCTCAGCGGAAGCACCAGGATCGGTGCCAGGCTCCAGCTGGAGCTCGGCACTGATCCCGGCGCTTCTGCTGAGCCCGGAAGAAGCGCCGATCAGCTGGAATGTTGCAGCATCTCCAGGGTCTTGTGATTTACATTCAGAGGCTTGGCAACTGATTCATATTTATGACGGTCACAGTGTCCCAGGGTCATGTGAAGTGACCAAAACCTGCTGCAACCACCCAGCAGATGGGGAGGGGAAATAAAAACCAAACACCCCCACCACCACTGCCAATCCTCAATAGAAATGCTCACAACATTGAAAACCTCAGACGGGATGAAGAGCATCACCAGGCGGGCAGGCAGGTGTCTTGCTCGGCTGTGGCTTGGAGGGCACTTTTTTCAGTGCCATTGTAACTTTGAACAGTCACTAAGTGAACTGTTGTAAGTCGAGTGTCGCGCCCGTGGTGCCGGCGAGCGTCGAGTGGGCGTGTACATGCAACGCGTATTTAACAGTGTTGGATGCGGGTAGCAGCCAACGCTGGCTTTGTTCCTTTTGGAGTTTGTTTGCACTTTGTTTGCGTCTGCTCAATAAACCGTTCCTGAGAACTCAGCATTCGTCTCGGTTGCTTGATTTTCCTGCTCTCCGGACGAGGCTTGAGATCGAGGACTACCTGTACTTCATCACTTTTTCCCTTTTTTTTTTGTCATCAAGTTTTTGACGCCTTGCTAGGCGACTGGTGGTATTCGGATGTTGCCATATCTTAAAAGTGGTACAATGGGTGAAAAGGTTGAAAAGCCCTGCACTGGGCCAGGGCTTTGAAAGTAACTCAGGATTCAACATGAAAGCTTTTCTAGCACACAGTTGCCTCCTTCCACCTGAAACAACCCTTGAAGGAGAATTTATCTCTCTACATACGTAATTGGTTCCCCAATCTAACTCCTCTTACATCCTCCCCCCCCTCCTTCTTAACATTCTAGTAGAACTGAAGTTGCTGCAATTAAAATTAGTTTTGTGGGTCCTGCACTCTTGGACAATAAAGATCTTGCTTTCATCTGCATGACATCCTTTCAGGTATTAGAAGCTTTTAAGATATGCCCATCAGGCTTCTCTTCCCAAAGATTAAACATAAGGGTACCTTCAGCAGTGTTCCAATATTTGAGGGGGTTTCACAGAGAGGAGGGGGGGGTCAACCTCTTGTCCAAAGCACCTGAAGGCCAGACAAGGAATAATGGATGGAAACAGTTCAAGGAGAGATTCAACCTGGAAATAAGGAGAAATTTTCTGACAGTGAGAACAATCAACCAATGGGACAGACTGCCTTCAGATTTTGTTGATGCTTCATCACTGGGGGCTTTCAAAAAGACACTGGACTGCCCTCTGTCGGGAAATGGTGTAGAGACTCCTACTTGGGAGGATGTTGGACTAGATGACCTTCAAGGTCCCTTCCAACTATGTCATTCTATTCTATTCAATCTCTCATCTAGCCTTCAGATTCTCCTTGTTACCTGTCTTGAAACTTGTTCCACTTTCTCTGAATCCTTTTTTAAAGGGTGGCATCCAGGTTCTTCTACAGAGGAAGAGAAGATGTATTGCAATGCTGCATGGACAATTATTTCCTTTAAACCAGACATGTCAAACTCGCGACGTCACGTGACATCGCATGATGTATCGGCACTGTTTTGCCATTGGTTGCAATGGGGTGGGCACAGCTTCCGTTTGATGCATCCGCCCCACGGGCCAGCAGTTTGAAGAGCTACCATTAATAGTGTAAATGTTTTTTTTAGCTGTGCCCCCATATCATGTTTTGCCTTTATGCTAAATAGTTTACCTGATAGAAAAGCTGGACTTCCTTGGATAAGAAGATGTTTTGCTTCTTATCCAAGAAGCTCCATGAGTTCTGGCTTGTTGAATGAGAAGAGAAAACTCTTCTTCTTCCTCAAGGGAAAAAGAAAGAAAAATAATAATAATCCAGTTGCACCTTTCAGACAACCATGACCTGGATGACAGAGAATCTCCATAAACATCTGGACTTCCTTCCTTCCTTCCTTCCTGCCTTCCTTCCTTCCTTCCTTCCTTCCTTCCTTCCTTCCTTCCTTCCTTCCTTCCTTCCTTCCTGTGAGGTGGCCTCACAAGATCGATGATTCGTTAAGGTGCTTCCAAGCAAAAAAGAGCAGCATGCAGGGATGCAATCAGTCAAAGCTTTATTAAACGATAAAGTAAATAGAAAGAGTTCCCTGGCATGGAGGCATCCATGCCTGGGTTGAGCTCATGGATCAGCTAGCAAGCAAGCAGAAGAGGAAAACAAAAACAGCAAAAGCCAAGAGCAGCCCCTGAGCAGAGGTTTTTATGGGGGTCCTCAGCCCCTCCCTTACCAATTAACTCTCTCCAATGGCGCTGCAGGGGCCGGGGACCCCTGACCCATCAGTGGGAGCAAAGATGCCTCTTTGCTCTCATCTGATGACCTCTTTGGGGACCTGCCATGGCTGGCACAAAAACATCTAACCCACCCTTCCTTCCTTCCTTCCTTCCTTCCTTCCTTCCTTCCTTCCTTCCTTCCTTCCTTCCTTCCTTCCTTCCTTCCTTCCTTCCTTCCTTCCTATCAGCATAGCTGAGAACATTTTTGTCAGTGACCATTCTTACTCTAGGCTTGTACTGCAGATGCACAAGTTGTGCTCCCAGGCAGTCATTTTGCAAGAGCACACAAAAGATGCTTTCAAAATTCGACATGTATGAGAATTAGGACTTATGTTATGGCAGATTTCTTCCACCTTTTGTCTTCCTGGACTAGTGAGGGATCTAGAAGTTTAAGTAGTGCTCAGGTCAAGCTCAAATCCTGTTGACCCAGGTACATTTGAGCAGCAGTACAAAAGCTATTAGTCCCGCATTGTTTTTAGATATTGTTTTTCCCCCCCAACTTCCCAGTCTCTTTATGGCCTTGGATGATCTTCCATTCAAGAACTAACCATGTCTGATCCTGTTTATCATCTCAAGATCATCTTAAGAGAACAGCCAGAAGCTGACACCTGTTTTATACTAAAAAACTCACGTAAGTGAAACTTCTCTTGGTGAATACAGTTAGTCCCCCCACTTAACAACATTTCATTTAGTGACCATTCAAAGTTACAATGGCACTGAAAAAAGTGGCTTGTGACCATTTTTCACACTTACAACCTTTGCAGCATCCCCATGGTCATGTGATGAAAATTCAGACACTTGGCAACTGACTCATATTTATGATGGCTGCAGTGTCCCGGGGTTGTGTGATCCCCTTTTGCGACCTTCTGACAAGCAAAGCCAAAGGGAAATCCAGATTCACTTAACAACTGCGTTACTAACTTAACAACTGCAGGGATTCACTTAACAAGTGTGGCAGGAAAGGTTGTAAAATGGGGCAAAATTGACCGAACAACTATCTCAGTTAACAATAGAAATTTTGGGGTCAAATTGTGGTCATACGTTGAGGACTACCTGTACTAAAAACTCACTTGAGAGAAATTTCTCTTGGTGATTACACGTGTGTGTGCTTGATTGCACATATAATCACACACACGCACACACACACACACACACACACACACACACAATACCCTGGAAGTAGTTTCCATTGAATTCCCAATGGAATCTCCCAGAAATCTCCCCACTTCAGAACCGGATCTGAACTAGTTCCCATAAAGCTCAATCAATTTGGCTTTCATTGAGGTGTGCTGTCATCTCAGCCTTCTTGAGAGAGTCTTGGTTGGAAAAAAGAAAATATAAATCCCTGATATGCAGGTTCTGAGGTTTTGCTTGATAAAAAATACAGGAAACCAGAAGTTGGCTTCAAGCTGTACGTTTTTATTCAGCTGAACAAAGACGGGCTTCTCTAAGTGACAAAAGCCCCAAATATCAGAAAAGCCTTATTTTTATACCTACTTTGATTACATAAGCAATTCACCCAGCAAAGCTGACACACATAAGATAAAGACTTCGCCCTTTAAGGCTGGCACACTGTGGATAAGAAGGAAGAAAGCAGAAGTAGATAAAATGTTTCCTTTTGAGTGCTCCCCCCAAGACACCAGATGTTCCCTTTTTGGGTGGTTGAGGTGTTGCCAGGTGGGTTAGGATATTGGGTGTTTCCTTTGCTGTCCTTTTATGACCTTGCATTCATGGTTCTGCAAGTGGCCAGAGATAGCGGAGCCATCTGCACCTATTCATAATTGATACTGTCTCTTAAGTCCTGATCATCATCCCCAAGGCCTTCTCTCCCTTTCTCTTCTTGGCTAGTTCCCTCCATCAGCAGCTTAGTCATTTGAGATGCAGGATTCGTGTCAGGTTGCCAACATTCCCACTGAATGAATTATGCAGTTACAAATAAACACACCACCCTGGGACAAAATGGTGTTGTTTCATGGCTTAATTAATTACATCTCAAACTTCATTTTTCAGCCAAGGTTGGCCCCGAAGCGGATTGCAACAATTACAATCCATCGCAAAGATGCAATATATGGTCTAAAGCTGTATCTGGGGATCCAGGAAAGGCTATCATCACTGCTCATAATTCCAGCTTTTCTCTCTCTCTCTCTCTCTCTCTCTCTCTCTCTCTCTCTCTCTCTCTCTCTCTCTCTCTCTCTCTCTCTCTCTCTCTCTCTCTCTCTCTCTCTCTCTCTTTCTCTCTCTCTCTCTCTCTCTCTCTCCCTCCCTCTCCCTCTCTCCCTCTCTCCCTCTTCCCCCCCCTCTCTCTCTTGTTATCTCGTATTTGAGTTAATTTTGCCATGGCTGGCTTGGCAATTAACTTCCTTCCACACTGGTTTACTTAAAGTCTTTTACTCACCCTGTAGGGAAAAAAAAATGCAGTCAAAGAGAACAACTTTATTATTATTATTATTATTATTATTATTATTATTATTATTATTATTATTATTATTAGTAGTAGTAGTAGTAGTAGTAGTAGTATTTTTAATACTGCTGCTGAAGACCAGGATTGCACACAGATCCCCAAACACTTGAGAAAGTATTGGCATGTTTTAAGAAAAGGGGGCAAAACTGTGTGGAAAGTAATTATATTATCTGCGCTTAATTAATTGAATTTAAATGTAATTGAATTAAAATTTAATTAAGTCAGATTTTGATTAATTTTGACTTGGCTTGGCTAGCTCTGCTCATTTTAGGGAATGTGGCCCCCTTGGCATGCCATTCAAAGGAAAAGTGTGGATTGTGTACCTCCACAATATGAATATACACATGGACAGCACATGCATGCACATACATATGTAAGCAGATAACAACATGATGTAGCTGAACTGGGGTGGGGAGGGGGTATTTCCAAGCAGACAGACTGTAGTCATTGCTAGCTTATTCATCTCAGCAGCAACACAATCCTTATTAAACCAATTTTAATAATTGCTTAAATATGGGGTAACGTAGTTAGAATAGAATAGAGATGGAAATGTTCTTGGAGATCTTCTAGTCAAACCCTCTGCTCAAGCAGGAGATAACATTTCAGACAAGTGGTTTTTCAATCTCTTCTTAAAAATCTCCAGAGCAACTTCTGAAGGCAAGCTGTTCCTCTAGTTAATTGTTCTCACTGTTAGGAAGTTTCTCCTTAATTCCAGGTTGCTTCTCTCTTTGGTCAGTTTCCAACCATTGTTTCTTGTCCTGCCTTCTGGTTCTTTGGAAAATAAACTGACCCCCCTCTTCTTCGTGGAAGCCTCTCACTGCTAATACTGCTATCGTGACCCCCCTAGTCCTTCTTTTCTCTAGATTAAAGGTAAAGGTTCCCCCGCACATGCGTGCTAGTCGTTTCTGACTCTAGGGGCCAGTGCTCATCTCCGTTTCATAGCCGAAGAGCCAGCGTTTGTCCGAGGACGTCTCCGTGGTCATGTGGCCGGCATGACTAGACGTCAAAGGCGCACGGAACGCTGTTACCTTCCCACCGTAGTGGTCCCTATTTTTTTACTTCCATTTTTACATGCTTTCGAACTGCTAGGTTGGCAGAAGCTGGGACGAGTAACAGGCGCTCACTCTGCTACACGGCACTCGGGATTCGACCTGCCAAACTGCCGACCTTCTGATCGACAAGCTCAGCGTCCTAGCCCACTGAGCCACCGTGTCTAATTCCTGCAGCCGTTCCTCACATGTTTTAATCTCCAGACTTTAATCATCTTGGTTGCTCTTCTCTGCACTTTTTCTAAAGTCTCAACATTTTTTTTTGTAATGTTTGATAAAAAAAAAAGAGAAAAAAGAGATCCCAGAATGAAGAGAACAGTTTGATCTTTCTTTCTCTTGACCTAGATATAAATTGCTAGAGAAAATAATTATAAGGAAACTGATCTATGGTAGATAAACATGAGCACTGATTGTTCCAGTGTAGCTAATAAGGAAGGAGGTTGACTTCGTGTGCCCATGTCTCATCATAAACATGTAATATTTCCCAGTTTTGGATGGTTCACTTCCCTTTGAACTTTTATCTTGTGTTTCCTTGAGTTGTTTGACTTTCTTCTCTGGGGTTAAACAACTGTCCTTCCTTCATAGGGCTGATCCAGTCAGCTGCAATGAGAAGGAAAATATTTGCCTCCTCTTCCAGTAGTGCACAGTTCAAAAATTTTGATCAAAGGGAAAGGAATTTAGTATTTATGGGTGTTTATCTATCTATCTATCTATCTATCTATCTATCTATCTATCTATCTATCTATCTATCTATCTATCTATCTATCTATCTATCTATCTATCTATCTATCTATCCTGTCTGTCTGTCTGTCTGTCTGTCTGTCTGTCTGTCTGTCTGTCTGTCTGTCTGTCTGTCTATCTATCTATCTATCTATCTATCTATCTATCTATCTATCTATCTATCTATCTATCTATCTATCTATCTATCATCTCTCTCTCTCTCATCTCTCATCTATCTTTTTATCTAATTAAATTTATCTTATTAAATTTCTATGACACCATCTCACTATCATGACTTTCTGGATGATTTGCAACATGATAAAAACAATAATATAAAACAGTAAAACAATATAGCATTATAAATAGTAGAAAATTAGCTAAGATAGGTGCCAGTATACAATAGGGTAGAGCTGGCTTTTTTATTTAACAACAACAACAACAACAACAACAACAACAACAACAACAACAACAACAACATAATAATAATAATAATAATAATAATAATAATAATAATAATAATAATAATAATAATAATAATAATAATAATAATAAAGTTGGAAGGAACCTTGGAGGTCTTCTAGTCCAACCCCCTGCTCAGGCAGGAAACTCTATATCATTTCAGACAAATAGCTGTTTAGACTCTTCTTAAAAAACTTCCAGTGTTGCAGCATTCATAACTTCTGGAGGGAGGTTGTTCCACTGAGAAGGAGAATGGGAATGGACCTCGGGAGGGGAGCCTGGGCAGAAAAAAGCCTTTCCCCTGGACCTCATCAGCTAGAATTCCTTGGCTGATGGGTCTATAGCATAGGTGAGTGGAGCAAGTCAATCCCATTGGGGTGAGTCTGTTCTTCAGATGTCAGAACCTGGTTGTTGGGAGGGGGGTGATTTCTTTATTCTTGGTTCCTGTGGGTTCAGCCATACTCCTGGGTGGGGTAGAGAAGCTATGGGTGCTACAATGTATCCTCTCTGCTTTCCTCTATCTGCTTGCTCTTTGATCTATTTCCCTTGCTGCCAGCCTGGGGTGAGAATGGAATGTGCCTCTGGCCATCTGCCTTATCTCTTGCTGCAGAAGAAGAGAGACGCAAAGACCTAACACCCTGTTCTGTCCCAGCCTATTACATCCTTGTTACTTCACAAGGCAACCCCTAATTTAGCAGTAGACTGGATAAATAAACCCCTTTTTATTGAAGTTAAAGACCTTGTCCACAAACAAAACAGAGCACGGGCCAACAGGAAATAACTCACTGGTAACATAAGCAGACCATCATCTCTTGACACAGAAGTTCTTTGCAAACGGTTGCCTCCAGCAACCAGCCCTGCCCACATATTCCCTTTTTGTTATGCAGCCCCCAAGGTGTGGCTTCTCACTGCTTTCTCCTTCTCCCCTGGAGTCGCCCAATTGCCTCCCTCTGATTTACTTGTGTGACCTGTCTATGTTTACAAGGATCTCTGAGGTCTTCCAGCTATGCTTCCTCCGAGTCTGACTCCACCTCCCAGCCCAGCTGGCTTTCAGCTTGACCACTAGTGGAAGGGCCAGGTTCTTCCTCACTCTGTAAGTCTGGTAACTCATCAGAGCCTTCCTCTGACTCTGATGGCTCCCCAGGCCCCTCCTCCTCCTCCTCTGATTCCCTGGACTCAGCTGCTGGGATCACAGGCTGGCACAGAATCACAACACAACCTGACAGCCATGGGAAAGATATCTTATCAATCCCATTCCCACAGCAGGTTCACACCTGGAAATTGGCTCATTTGAACTGACCAGATGGACTGTTGGGGTGGGGTTTGCCAGTTACTCTTTTAACCTATTGATTCACACATGAAACTCTGAGATCCTGCCTTCTATGCCTACAGTCAACTTCTCCTAATAAAAGTTCCTGTTGGAATGAAGCTGTTCCAGGAGTTCTTCTTTCTTGGGAAGAGGGATTGAGGCAGGTCCTTACAGATAACCTGGACCATTTCATGATGGTTTTAAAGGCAATAACAACAGCTTGAAATTGGACCCAGAAGCAAATTAACAACCAGTACAGCTGATACAACAGAGTTGTTACACAGGACAGTCCAGAATTGTTCATGCAGTTGTATTCTTTACCAGCTGTAGCTTCTGAATATTCTTCAAGGCTAGCCCCATGTAGACAGAATCGCAGTAGTCCAAATCCAAAACTGAATTCTCACTTTTCTTTCTCCATTCCATACCTAATGTTCTAAAGCTATGTGTGTCTAATCTTCTTGAGCAGATAATGCTGAGCTTGGGAGTGTGGCAATATCCAGCATCATATTACTCTCCCACTGGTAGTGTGAAGGATAATTTTATGCATTATAGGACTAATTATTTCATTCTCTGTGGGAGACAATAACCATTTACATGAGATAAGGCTCCAATGTGCAACTCCTCCTAAGCCTTGGGAGATTTGGGAACTAGGTCATGACCTCAGAATTGCTCCAGGGTAGGACCATAAGAAGGAGACTAGTATGGTTACTAACATTCTTTATTTACACAGCCTATTTTTTTTATTTTAACATTTTATTGTAGCATAGCTTTTCACACTTGGTAAAATACCTTGGGAGTTTTCTTCAATGAGAAAAAGCAGAGACCCATATTTAATAGGTAATTAAAAAAAACAACGCCAAAGAATTGAGGCCTTTGAACTCTGGTGCTGGAGAAGACTCCTGCGAGTCCCTTGGACTGCAAGGCGATCAAACCGGTCAGTCCTAGAGGAGATCAACCCTGACTGCTCTGTAGAAGGCCAGATCCTGAAATTGAAACTCAAATACTTTGGCCACCTGATGAGAAGGAAGGACTCACTGGAGAAGAGCCTAATGCTGGGAAAGGTTTGAGGGCAAGAGAAGAAGGGGACGACAGAGAATGAGGTGGCTGGATGGAGTCACTGAAGCAGGAGGCGTGAGCTTAAATGGACTCCAGAAGATGGTAGAGGACAGGAAGGCCTGGAGGAACGTTGTCCATAGGGTCACGATGGGTCGGACACGACTTCGCAGCTAACAACAACAACAACAAAAAACAATAACAAGAAGTCTGTAATTTTGGTTCTCAATGACTCATTTTAAATGAAATAATGGAAAAATGAAAGAAGAAGCAGAAGCAGAAGCAGAAGCAGAAGGAGAAGGGGAAGGGGAAGGGGGGAAAAGAAGGAGGAGGAGGAGGAGGAGAGGAGGAGGAGGAGGAGGAGGAGGAGGAAGAGAAGAAGAAGAAGAAGAAGAAGAAGAAGAAGAAAGAAGAAGAAGAAGAAGAAGAAGAAGAAGAAGAAGAAGGAGGAGGGAGGAGGAGGAGGAGGAGGAGGAGGAGGAGGAGGAGGAAGGAGGAGGAGGAGGAGGAGGAGGAGGAGGAGGAGAAGGAGAGAGGAGGAGGAGGAGGAGGAGAAGAAGGAGGAGGAGGAGGAGGAGGAGGGAAGAGGGAGGAGGAAGAGGAAGAAGGAGAAGGAGAAGGAGAAGGGGAAAGGGAACGAAGAAGAAGAAGAAGAAGAAAGATGAAGAAGAAGAAGAAGAAGAGAAGAAGAAGAAGAAGAAGAAGAAGAAGAAGAAGAAGAAGAAGAGAAGAAGAAGAAGAAGAAGAAGAAGAAGAAGAAGAAGAAGAAGAAGAAGAAGAAGAAGAAGAGGAGGAGGAGGAGGAGGAGGAGGAGGAGGAGGAGGAGGAGGAGGAGGAGGAGGAGGAGGAGGAGGAGGAGGAGGAGGAGGGAGGAGGGAGAGGAGGATCTTACCTTGGTGTTTTTAACACCTTGTAGTTAGAAACCCCATGGGAATGACTCCATAGAACTACCCTTCTGATACCCCAGATGAAGAACCTATAATATTGTCAGGAACAAAAGATCAGTTCCACACATGAAGCTCCAAATAAACAGATTTATTGCTAATCATATTTATGCACAAGCTTACAGCAGCTTTTTGGACTTAGATAAGGGCCAATGGAATTTCAAGGGAGTTTGAACCTTGGTTCACTTGTGGCTATGAAAGGTTTTGTGAAGAGGGAGGAGGAGGAGGAGAAGGAGGGAGGAGGAGGAGGAGGAGGAGGAAGAGGAGAAGGAGAAGGAGAAGGGGGGAGAAGAAGAAGGAGGAGGAGGAGGAGGAGGGCGAAGAGAGGGAGGAGGAGACTCAAATTTATTTTTTATTTTGCACATGTGCATTTAGGATGAACATCTTGTCTTTGGCACTAATTTCCCTTGTTCTCTGCATAGGTATCAACTTTCATCCCTCCCACATTTCCCCGTTTTACTGCCTTGTTCTAGTCTGTAATATTTCCTTCAGTATGAGAGCTTGTTTTGGACTGTATAACAGACTCTTTTGTGAAATAGAAGGACACTACTACAACCTCTTCATGACCTGTTTTCTTTGTTACCCCATACAGCATTAACCTTGTGAACTCTCAAGCTTCCTCCTTCCATTATATATTCAAAATGGACAGTGTTTAATATTTATTTATGTATATGTAGGGGTGTGATTCTATACATATGTGTACCTATAGTTAGGTGTGTGTCATGTATATGTTCTACTTTGAGAGCGGGTAACTAAATTTAATTTTTAATGTGTGCTATTCTGCCCACAGTAAAAAAAAAAGACAATAAAAGTTGTCTTGCCTTGCCTTGCCTTATCATCATTGATTCATACATCTCTCTCACCCAGGTGACACAAACAGAAACAAGTGATGCTTCTCCCCCCCACCACATAATTTATAGGGATTGATGGCCCACCTGATCCAAACAGGAGACTATGTTAATGAAAACCAAAAAATGGATGATGCCTGCCCCAGCATACCCTGATCAAATTAAGTCAAATTAAAAATGCATTCATATGGCTTCATATTTTCTTGACTTACAGTAATCATTGGGGACCTAAAGAGGACCAAAAAGGAAATTCCCATTTTGCCCTGGATCTCTTATTCAAGGGTGACTGTAATCCCTACTACAGCTCCAGAATAAAAGATCAGTAGTTCCAAGCCAGAGGTGTCAAACTTGCAATGTCATGTGACGTGTCGTGACGTATCTCAACTTTTTTGCCATTGCCCGGCAATGGGGTAGGTGCGGTTTCGCTATGATGCATCTACTCCATGGGCCGGCAGTTTGACACCCCTGTTCTATGCAGTGGGCATCAATCTTGAGAGACAGACAGACAGACAGACAGAAAAATATTTTTTTTTCTCCCATGACCATTGCAAAAACCTCTGTGTTTGAAGGAAGCTATGCCCTGCAAAATTTTCACATGGAGAATAGAAATAGAATAGAATAGAATAGAATAGAATAGAATTAGAATAGAATAGAATAGAATAGAATAGAATAGAATAGAATAGAATAGAATAGTTGTAAGGGACCTTGGAGGTCTTCTAGATCAGGGGTTATCAAACTCGCAATGTCACGTGAACGTATCACGACATATTGTGACTTTTTTGCCATTTCCGGTGTTTTACTATGATGCATCCAGCTGTGGGTCAGCAGCTTGACACCCCTGTTCTAGATGAACCCCCTGCTCAGGCAGGAGACCTTATGCCATTTCGGACCAAATGGTTATCCATTCAGAAAGAGTACTAATGACCAGATGACTGCAAGTAATAAAATTCCTTCCATCCTCAGAACTGAAGAAGCTTTTTGGAATGAGAAGCAAAATGTCTTCAAGGAAAGTCCAGTTGCCTTTTGCAAAAAAAAAAAAAAAAAAAAAAACACACACCCTTTGGGTCACACCTCTTAAAAATTGCTGAGGTTAAGAAACACTGGTCTAACACATTTATAACATATTCAGTCAACCAATTCAATATTTTTTCTTACAAGAAGAAGCTACTAAAATGAAGAATTTCAGCTGGTATTGACAATGCAATCCAGTCCCTGTAACAGGTGAATAGGGACTTGCAATAAAAGCCGTGAATTTTCAACATATGCACACTCACTTATACATGGTGCCTAACAAACATTAGGGATCTAAAACCCTGAAATGGAGAGGAACATAAAAAAAAACAACACAGCCATTTGGAAGGGAGGGAATTACTGAATTAAAGAAATAAAATCTTTCTGAAAAGGCTTCCTGCTCTGCATTTCAATATCACCTAGAGTCCATTTATTTATTATGGATGGGAGGAAGAAAAGTAGATGGAAAAATGGCCACAGAATGTTTTCAAATTAGCGGTCTCTGTGGTGCACTATTAGATATTGGAGATAAGCTAAAATATGATTATTACGGAAATGGCTCCTGACAGCATAGTTGGGGAAGATATTTGTTTTTCTCCCCTTCTGCAGTGGACGTTACGCTGCTTAGCTGTTGGCATTTTGGTACCCGGGAATTTGGCTTTAGCTGTAAGAAAGAAAATTATTTAAAAGAAGAAACAGGAGACAGCTGTATCTGCATCTCTTCTCCATCCTTCTAAACTCTATCATGTTCTATAGCAGGGGTCTTGAAACTTGGCCCTTCTATAACTTGTGGACTTTGACTCCCAGAATTCCTCAGCCAGGCATGCTGGCTGAGGAATTCTGAGAGTTGAAGTCTACAAGTCATAAAAGGGCCAAGTTTGAAGACCCCTGTCCTATAGTTTCTGATTTATTCCGCTCAAAAGAGAAAACAGAGACAAAAAACAGACGATTGGTTACTACAGGATAGACCACTGTAGGAGAAGGAGCCGCAGAACCTGAGGATGCAATTATTTATTTATTTATTTATTTATTTTTTAATTTTAATTCCATTTATATCCCGCCCTTCTCCGAAGACTCAGGGCGGCTTACAAGCTTAGCAGTAGCCTTCATTCTATGTATATGCCTGCTTATTAGGGCTTTCACCCCCCCCAAGCGGCATTATTACAAAGTCAGCTTAATTGCCCCCAACAATCTGGGTCCTCATTTTACCTACCTCAGAAGGATGGAAGGCTGAGTCAACCTTGAGCCTGGTGGGATGCAAACCTGCACTAATTGCAGGCAGCTGGTGTTACTTAAGGAGGCATTAGCCCACTGCTCCACCAAGGCTCTTTAAAAGAGGGAACAGCCTAGAATCCCTATGTAGCCACAAGAGAACCAAGTCCAAACTCCCTTGAATTTCCTGGATCCTTACTTAACCTCCTAGCAGGTGCTAACCGTGAGTTGAGAAGATTTCTGTGCATAGGCCTTGAGTGGCTTCCTGTGTGGACCCGATCTATTGATTAACTGACTAAAAAAAACACCCTCAATAACTATTGTGAAGGGAGATACGTGATTTAATCAAACACATTCGTTAAACTGAATTAATTTGATTTGATGATTTGAACCGGTAATTTCAGCAGAACTGTATCTTCAGATGGAAACAATAATTTTTGAATCGAAGGAACATTTTGAATTGGATTTTGCCTGAGGAATGGCTTCTTAAACACCTCTGAAAAATTAACATTCCCCAGCTAGCTCTTCTCATTATATCTTGATCTTTCTATCTTTATTTGTACTACTAATATCAGTCTGTACGCATTGCATTTAATTTGCTAAGCATTGCTCTCCTTAATGAAAATAAAATAAAATATGAATGCAGCTTTTTTATACTTACTGTGAGGCTTATGAAATATACAAAAGTGAAAAGTGCCAATCCAGATTTACTATGGAAATCTGCAGATGAAACATCCGAGACTATTCTTTGAGCAACAGATGGGAAGTAAAGATAACTGGACGTGGGTCCAAATCCAGTTTTTGGCCTCTTGACAGAGTGTCAGGAAGCAGCATTTTTATGTTGACTCATTGCTAGTCAAGGAAGATGTGCCTGTGGCTTTGATGGGTAGTTTACTTGATACATTGAGAATAACAATCTCCCAAATTCACTTTGAGTGGGATAGATGTGCAAAATGTTATGGGATGACAGAGATGATGTTTCATGATACCATCTAAAATGTGATTTTTATTATTTTATTTTATTTTATTTTATTTTATTTTATTTTATTTTATTATTTTATTATTTTATTTTATTTTATTTTATTTTATTTTATTTTATTTTATTTTATTTTATTTTATTTTATTTTATTTTATTTTATTTTATTTTATTTTATTTTATTTTATTTATTATTTTATTTTATTTTATTTTATTTTATTTTATTTTATTATTTTATTTTATTTTATTATTTTATTTTATTTTATTTTATTTTATTTTATTTTATTTTATTTTATTTTATTATTTTATTTTATTTTATTTTATTTTATTTTATTTTATTTTATTTTATTTTATTTTATTTTATTTTATTATTTTATTTTATTTTATTTTATTTTATTTTATTTTATTTTATTTTATTTTATTTTATTTTATTTATTTTATTTATTTTATTTTATTTTATTTTATTTTATTTTATTTTATTTTATTTTATTTTATTATTTTATTTTATTATTTTAGTTGAGTCGAGTCGAGTCTAGTCTAGTCTAGTCTAGTTTATTTTTTTATTTTATTTATGTTGCCCATCTCAACTAGAAACCTCTGAGGAAATACACAGGGTCTTCTGTAGTCAGCATGTAGCCCCCAGAAGTAGATTGACTTCTTGGCTGATACACATGGTAAGAGAGGGGAAGACAGAAGGGGTGTGAGTGTTATGAATGTGGCCCATACAAAAACATATTCCTATGTCTTCTTATTTTGCACTATAAAAAATTAACAAAATTTGACGAGAACCCACCTCTTGAATCCATTCCAACATCGGGAATATTATCAGTACTAGATGAAGAGCTGATGAATATTCATAGAATAGTCTGTTTGCCTTTGTGTTCCTTGATGGAAAAGAGAGCTAAAGGGAATAACAGAATAACAGTCAGAAGGGACCTTGGAGGTCTTCTAATCCAATCCTCTGCTCAAGCAGAAGACCTTATACAGTACCATTTCAGACAAATGGTTGTCCAATCTCCTTCAGGGATGGCGTATCCACAACTTCTGGAGGCAAGCCATTCTACCAGTTAATGGTCTACCTCACTGTCAGGAAATTTCTCCTTAGTTCTAGGTTGTTTCTCTCCTTGATTGGTTTCCATCCATTGCTTCTTCTTCTGACTTCTGGTGCTTTGGACAATAGGTTGACTCCCTCTTCTTTGTGGCAGCCCCTGAGATATTGGAACACTGCTATCCTGTCACCCCTCCTCCTTCTTTTCATTAAACTAGGCATACCCAATTCCTGCAACCGTTCCTCATGTTTTAGCCTTCAGTCCCCTAATCAACCTTGCTAGCAAAAGTGCAGTCAAGAAAAATGTTTGTATTCCTTTGGGTATTCTCCCGCCCCCCACAAGAAATATTATATCAGAATGTACTATTCATTAGTAATTTCATAAATTTGGGAACATGAGGATGTATAAGAAAAACCTGGTGGCATTTCTATATAGCAATCCTGAGAAACGGCTCATTTTTTGACATGATGGATCTATTTGTGCCATCTAAATCCATTCTTGTATCGATTTTCTTTGGAACAACGGCCTTTCTGATTGCCAAACAGAAGTCAGAGTAGCTGAATGACAAAGATTACATTTTGCTTAGAGATTAAAAGAAAAAAAGAGAGAGAGCTAAAGGCCATGTTATACCTAGGATAAGAATGTTCCTTGAAAAAAGAATCAAGATACAGTGATATAATTTTATTTTTAGCTCTCTGTGACAGAAGAATGTTAGAGATTTTACGGAACTCATCACAATTATGAGCCTTGGTGGAGCAGTGGGCTAATGCCCCCTTAAATAACACCAGCTGCCTGCAATTAGTGCAGGTTCGAGTCCCACCAGGCTCAAGGTTGACTCAGCCTTCCATCCTTCCGAGGTAGGTAAAATGAGGACCCAGATTGTTGGGGGCAATAAGCTGACTTTGTAATAATGCCGCTTGGGGGTGTGTGTGAAAGCCCTAATAAGCAGGCATATACATAGAATGAAGGCTATTGCTAAGCACATTTGATTTGTGCTTAGATTGTAAGCCGCCCTGAGTCTTCGGAGAAGGGCGGGATATAAATGGGATTTAATTTTTTTTTATAAAAGCATTGTTGTTTTGTGGGTAGAAATCAGACCTGAAAGTCCATTTTTCTATGTCTCCCTCATGTCCCCGCTGACTTGCCTAAAAGCCAAGAATGTGTTGAAAACTTGGTTAGCTTAAAAAAAAAAGACACCTTTCATTCAAATTTTAAAGGGTGGAGTTTGATAAGGCAGCCCCTGAAGTTTCCCTGGCCTTCATCTCTCTATTATATTGTACAAGTTACAGACTCATTTTATAATTCCCAGCGATGATCTCACCACTAACTGCAGTACATAATGATGACTTGTTCCATTTTGTTCCGTTCTATTTTGTTTTAACGTTTTAATTTTTAATTCTGATCTTTAATGATGGACTTTTTCTAACTACCTGCGTGGCTTGGGCCAATTTTCATCTCCTTTACACTAAATAGTTGCACTGTATTCCTCACGTCTGAGCATTAAAAATAAAGGAGAGAAACAGAAGATTTAATCTACAGCTCGCTGTCTGTCATGGACAATCTCTGTTGCTGTTGTTCTAAACTCAGTCTGTGTTAAAGAAATTTAATTTCACCCATTGTAGGAAAATACCGGAAGCCATTATAACTGAATACATGACACTGATGACAATCATTGCCATGAGATGCCACCTGAATTTTTAAAATTATCCTTCCCACCTTCTCCTTCAGTAGAAAAACTGATGGTAGAACAGTGAGGGAATAGTTATCTTTTTTTTCAAATAAATACAACTTATAAGAGGGCCAGTTTGTAATGGTTAAGGCACCAAGCTAGAAAGTGGGAGATGGCGGGTTATAGTCCTAGTGTCATGGTTCCGATAAATGAGACCAGTAAAATAAGAACTCTGAGGGAATTGCTTTCCTCAAAGAACACTTTTAATGGCTACATAGTATTGGCACGAACAAAGGTGAAACCAAAACTGAAAGTTCCCCCCCCCCAAAAAAAAATTACAAAGTAAAAGTTGAACTCCCCAACCTTGTCATAAATCACAATCCCCAATTAACAACTTTGGTAGCTTCAGCCCGCCAAACACTTAGGCTGCTTGAACATGGTTTCCACGAGAAAATTATTGTTTTGACTTAAACTATAAAAATGCATTTCCCCCCCTCCCATTGCTTGTGGCAACCTAAAATGAGGAAAGATAGCTGCAGCCAGAGTCATTTGAAAGTTTGACACCTACCTTAGACATGAGAGGTGGTGGATGGCTTTGGGCCAATCACCAGGCGTCTGTGAGTTCTAGTACCGCCTTAGGCATGAAAGCCAGCTGGGTGACTTTGGGCTAGTCACTCTCTCCCAGCTCTAACCCACCTCACAGGGCTGTTGATGTGGGGAAAATGGGAGAAGGAAGGTGTGTTGGATATGCTCTCCACCTTGAGATATTTGTAAAAATAATAAAATAATAAATAATAATAAAAATAATAAAATAATAATAAAGGCAGGTAAAGGTTTCCTCTCTCCAGTCGTGTCTGATTCTTGGGGGTGATGCTCATCTCCATTAGGCAAGAGAGCCAGTATTGTCCAAAGATGCTTCCCTGGTCATGTGACCAGTATGACTAGATGTCGAGGTTCATGGAACACTGTTATCTTCCCACTGAAGTGGTACTTGTTTATCTGCTCACATTTTCATGTTTTTGAACTGCTAGGTGGGAAGGAGCTGGGCCAAGTAACAGGAGCTCATCCCATCATGCGGTGCTTGGGACTTGAACCTGGGCTGGCAGGTTTCCAGCTGGCAAGTTCAATGTCTTTAACCACTGAGCCATCATGCCCCCTTAAAGGAAGGATACAAGCAAACAGAAAAAAAACAAACAAATATTTGAAGAACAAGCTATTATTAGAAAGACATGTGGAACATGGAGATATCAGCTGAGACCTTCCTGAAACTGAAGGATTGCATATCCTTCTGTTTCAAGGAACTCCTTCAGAAGTTGTGTGTGCTCCATCATTGGAGGCTTTCAAAAAGAGACTGGACAACCATCTCTCAAATGGTATAAGGTCTCCTGCTCAAGCAGGGGGTTGGGCCAGAAGACCTCTGAGGTCCCTTCCAACTGTATTATTCTACGTGACCATTTATAGCCTTGTCCCCTCTCAGCTGAAATACTTTGACTGTCTTCATATGAGGCTCCTGTTGGAAATTTCCACTAGAGGTGAACTAATCCACTTCCTTTTCCACATTAAACTATTTAGGGGGATTTGCACCGATCCACATTCATATCACCTCATACATTCCCCCAAAGACAGAAATAACTATAGCCTGGAGGCCTCTCAGTTGGTAGAAAGTTTTCCAGTCGGAGAGGAAATCAGCAGCATAAAAAGTGTTCAGCTCAGCTTTACCTGACATACACCTGAGTCCAATCTATACTTTCCAGCGCTGGCTTTCATCAGCTAGGGCAGGAGCGGATGACAGGTGGTGCTGTTTGATGTATGTGCTGCACAGTTGGTGGTCTGGATGCAGCCCATTTTACTTCGCAACGAGGCAAGTGGCACAGAACATAGACACAGTCGATTCTGTAATTGCTTTCTCCTTGGCTTGCGATGCTGGAAAAAAGCACTGCATTCCTGGCTTGTTTTTCTTTGTTTTCCATACAAATGGAGTTGGCTGCTCTCTGGTCATCTTGTTACTTTGGTTTTGTGGCTTTAGGAGAGTTGTGTTACTATTTTTTTTTCTTTTTTACAACAAGATGGGAGAAAGCAATGGAGAAGCCTTATGGCCCAGGATGTTTACCCGAGGGCTCACGGTGGGCCTTTCAAAAAAAAAAAAGAAGATTATTTGATTCAAAGGTGCTTTTTCAAAAGGCAACTGGACTTTGTTTTTCCTTGAAGACATTTTGCTTCTCATCCAAGAGGCTTCTTCAGCTCTGATGAGAAGTGAAATGTCTTCAAAGTCCAGTTGCCTTTTGAAAAAGCACCTTTGGGACAACCATGACCTGGATGATCGAGAATCTCCATAGACCTTCTTTGATCCAGATTAACTAAATGGAAAACTGGCCCATTGCAAAGAGAAATTCTAGTTTATAGTGTATTTATTTGTAAGAATGCCTTTGGGCCCTGCAAAGGTCCCACTGGGCTAGTAGAGAACGCGCTAAAGACTACTTTACCCACTAACAGATGCTTTCTAACTGGCTTTACCTACTGTGGAGTCCTGGTGCTGTCTGAGTTTGATTGCTTGCTGATGTTTAATTACCCAAGCAGGTATCATAATCCGTGCTAGTGGCTGTGGGGTTTTCTCCCTCATTATATACAGAGCCTTGCCCTGCCAAGTGTGTGTGTGTGTGTGTGTGTGTGTGTGTGTGTGTGTGTGTGTGTGTGTGGTTTTCTCCATGGTAGTTAGGATGGAGATTAGGGTATTGTTTTGGGTTAGGGTCCTTTGGTAAATCCATTAGATTGTGGCAAGTATACAGAATCCGAGAGCATCACTAGAAAATTCCTGGATGCCTGACACTGAGAAATTGGCCATTATCTGGCACATAGAGATAAGCGACATCTACATATCATTCAAAAAAGACAATCGAAATGTCAAAAAGGAAAAAAAAAAGACCCAAACCCATCCTTACTATCAATCAACATCCTGATGAGCAGAGATGAACATCAAGAAGCAAACATTACTCCGATCACATACTAATAGTGAATAACAACCTAATGAAGGAACCACCAAGATCACCCTCGTCAACACTGACAGAGTACACAGAACACAGAATACCAGAGCTGGAAGGGACATTGAAGGTCTTCTAGTCCAGCCCCCTCCTCAAACAGGAGAACCTATATCATTCCAGACAAATGGCCGTCCAGTCTCTTCTTGAAAGTCTCCAGGGATGGAGGACCCACAACCTCTGAAAGCAAGTTGTTCCACTGGCTGATTGTATTCACTGTTAGGAAATTTCTCCTTAGTTTTAGGTTGCTTCTCTCCTTGATTAGTTTATATAGTAGTATATAAGAGGGAAACACCCCCTCTTCTATCACAGATGATGTTACCTAGTTGAGTAACAAAATGTCTACAAGAAAATAACCAAGCTCAGAGAGCACCAAGGAACCCACTATATAGAATCCACTATCCAATTTCTCCCCCTTCATGCTCAGTGACAATTATCAATTTTGCTTTCATTCAGTTTCACATTCTCTCAAATATATGTTTCTGTTGGACCATATGTTCAACAGTTTGGAAATTCTGGTTCCCCTCTTCCATGTCTGTCCATGTGTACCAATATCTATCTATCTATCTATCTATCTATCTATCTATCTATCTATCTATCTATCTATCTATCTATCTATCTATCTATCTATCTATCTATCTCTATCTCTATCTCTATCTCTATCTCTATCTCTATCTCTATCTCTATCTCTATCTCTATCTCTATCTCTATCTCTATCTCTATCTCTATCTCTATCTCTATCTCTATCTATCTATCTATCTATCTAAACCCTATGGACAGTACCAAAAGGCAAAACGATATGATACTGGAAGATGAGCCCCTCAGGTCGGAAGGCGTCCAATATGCTACTGGGGAAGAGCAGAGGGATAGTACTAGTAGCGCCAGAAAGAATGAAGCGACTGGGCCAAAGCCGAAAGGACGCTCAGCTGTGGATGTGTCTGGTGGTGAAAGGAAAGTCCGATGCTGTAAAGATTTTTTCTCCATAGGAACCTGGAATGTAAGATCCATGAATCAAGGAAAGCTGGACGTGGTCAAACAAGAGATGACAAGGCTGAACATCGACATCTTAGGTATCAGCGAACTAAAATGGACAGGAATGGGTGAATTTAATTCAGATGACCATCATGTATACTACTGTGGGCAAGAATCCCTCAGAAGAAATGGAGTAGCCTTCATAGTCAATAAAAGAGTAGGAAAAGCAATACTGGGATACAATCCTCAAAATGACAGAATGATCTCAGTTCGAATCCAAGGCAAACCATTCAATATTACAGTAGTGCAAGTCTATACCCCAACCACCAGTTGGACTCCAGAAGATGATAGAGGACAGGAAGGCCTGGAGGAACATTGTCCATAGGGTCGCGATGGGTTGGACATGACTTCGCAGCTAACAACAACAACAATCCAATTTCTCTAAATGACCAGAGAAATAAATGAATAAAATAACATTTTAATTAAAAAGGACAAAGCATTATTTTATTTCTACAACAACTCACCAAGCCACTCCCTAACCCCAGAAAGCATGTTTAGCTCTTTCTAAACTTAGAAATTAAATGTTTGCAAAAGCTCTACCGACTAAAGATCTCTATCGCTGTCTTCTCCAACCTTATGCTATGTGGGTGTACTGAACTGCAGTGATTCTGCTGCCAGATGAAAAAAAAGTATGATATTTTTTCTCTAGTTATAGAAGTTAGCTACATTGCAAAGTACGTATACTGAAAGGAAGTAAAAATTGAAGACTCAGTAGGCCATTCTTTCCAGCACTTAAATGGAGGCATCTGTGCCCTAATTTAGCCGGCAAACTTCCTCAGAGATTGTTCCACTGTTTAATTGTTCTAACTGTCAGGACATTTCTCTGAAGCAACCTAGAACTAAGGAGAAACGTCCTGACAGTTAGAACAATTAAACAGTGGAACAACCTGCCTCCAGAAGTGGTGAATGCTCCAACACTGGAAGTTTTTAAGAAGAGACTGGACAGCCATTTGTCTGAAATGGTATATGGTTTCCTGCCTGAGCAAGGGGTTGGACTAGATGACCTCCAAGGTCCCTTCCAACTTTATTATTATTATTATTATTATTATTATTATTATTATTATTATTATTATTATTATTATTATTATTATTATTATTATTATTATTATTATTATTATTATTATTATTATATGTTCCTCTCCACTACAATTTGCAAATGGAAGTTGTTGAATATGAAACGTGAAGAGAATCTTCTCAGGGGAAATATAGAGGCCAACCGTAGGAAAGTTTTAATGAGGCTGATGAAGATCAAAAATGGTTTGTGCAGTGCTAACACACTCCAGATTTGAGGTGAGGAGGGAGAGAAACATAAAAATATCCGAGATGGAAGGGACCTTGGAGGCCTTTTACTTCAAATTCCTTCTCAAGCAGGAGACGCTATCTCATTTTAGACAGCTACTGTAGCTGTCCAGTCTCTTCTTAAAAGCCTCCAGTGATGGAGCACCAACAGCTTCAAAAGGCAAGCTGCTACACCACCTGATTGTTGACACTGTCAGAAAACTTCCCCTTATTTCTAGGTTGCTTCTCCAGATATATCTCACTGCTATTGGTTCCTAGAAAAAAGAGCTGTGACCAATAGCTGCATAATTGACATACTGAAAGATCTTACCAAGTTGGAGAAGTTGGTCTTTCCTTCCCTATGCTGATCAGCACTGATAAAGCTTACTTATGAGTTTGTTTTTTTATTTATGTATTAATTTGTGCAATCATTTGTGTTGTTGTTGTTAGCTGCAAAGTCATGTCTGACCCATCACGACCCCATGGACAACGTTCCTCCAGGCCTTCCTGTCCTCTACCATCTTCTGGAGTCCATTTAAGCTCATGCCTACTGCTTCAGTGACTCCATCCAGCCACCTCATTCCCTGTCGTCCCCTTCTTCTCTTTTTTTTAAATTTTTTTATTGCTTTTATGAAAACATATATTTAAATTCTCTTGCTCTCAACCTTTCCCAGCATGAGGCTCTTCTCCAGTGAGTCCTTCCTTCTCATTAGGTGGCCAAAGTATTTGAGTTTCAACTTCAGGATCTGGCCTTCTAAAGAGCAGTCAGGGTTGATCTCCTCTAGGACTGACTGGTATGATCGCCTGGCAGTCCAAGGGACTCACAGGAGTCTTCTCCAGCACCATAGCTCAAAGGCCTCAATTCTTTGGTGCTCAGCCTTTATTATGGTCCAACTTTCACTGCCATACATTGCAACTGGGAAGACCATAGCCTTGACTACAGTATATGCACTTTTGTTGACAGGGTGATGTCTCTGCTTTTTAGTGTGCTGTCTAGATTTGTCATGGTTTTCCTCCCCAGAAGCAAGCGTCTTTTAATTTCTTGGCTGCAGTCCCCATCTGCAGTGATCATTTGTATAACCCCCCCATAATTCTCTTGACTCTAGGTACCTTTCCATCCTAAAACATTACAATAGTTAAGTGTCCTAAATTAAAAGTCTCCTGCATGAGCAAGGAGTTGCACTAGAAGACCTCAAAGTTCCCTTCCAGCTCTGATATTCCGTTAACTGTTCTCTGCTTAATTGAGGTTCTCCTTATCAAAAGCCGTGTGGAAAAGCACAAATTTCTTATTCTGTTAAAGACTAACTGTTCTAGAGTGAGTAGGTTGTTATTATGGAGGTAATCCACTGGGCCTTCTCTCTCAGAGCATATTTATGATGTCTCACCAAAAAAATAATGGATGATCTCTCTCAGTGGCTTCATGTAGAAGTTAAAGAGAATAGGGGAAAGGAGAAGATCTAGGTTATTCCATACTGAAACCACAAGTTCTCTGCTTCTCTTCCCACCAAAAGCAATTAAAGCAAGGGGGTCCTTGGTGCACTCTGAGCTTGGATGTTTTCTTGCAGATGAATTTGCAACCTTCACAGGAGACCATGGTTCATAGCACTAAATGCCACTGAGGCATCTAACAGGAATCAAAATGGTATCCATCTTACAGCCAAGAGCAACTATAGTTATCCATAAGAATGACCAGTGTGATTTCTGCTCCATGTTTAGGCCTGAATCCTAATAGGAAGAAATAATAATAATAATAATAAAAAACTGCTATTGTCCCATCATCTTCTCCTCAGGTAAAGCTAAAGGTAAAGATTCCCCCGCACACGCGTGCTAGTTGTTTCCAACTCTAGGGGCCGGTGCTCATCTCTGTTTCAAAGCCGAAGAGCCAGTGCTTGTCTGAGGACGTCTCCGTGGTCATGTGGCCGGCATGACTAGATGCCAAAGGCGCATGGAACACTGTTACCTTCCCACCGTCGTGGTCCTTATTTTTCTACTTGCATTTTTATGTGCTTTCAAACTGCTAGGTTGGCAGAAGCTGGGACGAGTAACAGACGCTCACTCTGTTACGCGGCACTCAGGATTCGACCCGTCAAACTGTCGACCTTCTGATCAACAAGCTCAGCGTCCTAACCCACTGAACCACCACGTCCCTCTCTTCTCCTCAACTTTCTCTAATTAGAGATGGCTGGAAGCAGGATGGTAGTTATCTAACATGGCCAAGTTAAGTAAAGGTTTCTTGATTTAAAGGGGATACCACCACTTCTTTGAAGTTATTCACTGCCTCCTGCACTCATTTCATTGTTCACCTTCTGGTTATACCTTCCAGCCAGATGTGTCCAAAATTTAAAACCCAGATGCTGGAGCTCCTCCCATTCATTACCATGGAGACCTCAACATAAATGTTTACACATCTCATGGTCCTTCCATAAGATGACAGTGCTGATGAGAATCTTAAGAGTTGATTGGAATGAAGGAAATTTCTCCTATGTTTGCAAAAAGAACAGCTGGGTGAAGGTGGAAATCTATATTAGCATTAGCCTTTCTTTAAAAAAAAAACCTCTTTGTAATTGATTAGCTGTTGAAACATGTTGATGAGTGAATTTTAATAAGTTTACATTCTGAACACAAACTATGTCAAATGACTCAAACTCAAATATCCGTGTCATTAAGAATGAAAGAAATGAGCCCTGGTGGAGCTGTAGTTTTTCTATAAATATTTAGACGGAGTTATAACGGGTTTGATTATTTATTAAAGGGAATTAATTTCAATAGTCAGCCCTCAATGTAACCACCAAACATGTTTTCCATCGCCTTCCTAAGCCCTAATTTTTATGTCCCATTGCATGTGTGAAGGAATCCAGATTTTTGTCCAGGTTTGCAGTAGAAACTTGAGATGCTCTGGAAATATATCTTTGCTGGGCTAAGGGTTATGACATAATTGAGCCCAAAATATCTGCTGCTAAGCAAGACAAGGAGAGTGCAAAACTTGGGTTGAAACTAAACATTAAGAAAACCAAGATCATGGCATCTGGCCCTCTCAATTCCTGGCAAATAGATGGGGAAGAAATGGAGGTACTGACAGATTTTATTTTCCTGGGCTCCAAGATCACTGCAGATGGGGACTGTAGCCAAGAAATTAAAAGACGCTTGCTCCTCGGGAGGAAAGCCATGGCAAATCTAGACAGCACACTAAAAAGCAGAGACATCACCCTGTCAACAAAAGTGTGTATAGTCAAGGCTATGGTCTTCCCAGTTGCAATGTATGGCAGTGAAAGTTGGACCATAAGAAAGGCTGAGCGCCAAAGAATTGAGGCCTTTGAACTATGGTGCTGGAGAAGACTCCTGCGAGTCCCTTGGACTGCAAGGCGATCAAACCGGTCAGTCCTAGAGGAGATCAACCCTGACTGCTCTTTAGAAGGCCAGATCCTGAAGCTAAAACTCAAATCCTTTGGCCACCTAATGAGAAGGAAGGACTCACTGGAGCCTAATGCTGGGAAAGCTTGAGGGCAAGAGAAGAAGGGGATGACAGAGAATGAGGTGGATGGATGGAGTCACTGAAGCAGTAGGTGTGAGCTTAACGGGACTCCAGAAGATGGTAGAGGACAGGAAGGCCTGGAGGAACGTTGTCCATAGGGTCGCGATGGGTCGGACATGACTTCGCAACTAACAACAACATGGCCTTTCTTGACACTTTTCGTAATTGAATTGCTGCAGTTGTTAAGCTAGTAAGTGAATTTGGCTTCCCCCATTGACTTTGCTTGTCAGAAGGTGTCAAAAGGTAATCACATGACCCTGGGACACTACAACCATCACAGCTACGAGTCAGTTGTCATGCATCTGAAACCTGATCATGTGACCATGGGGATGCTGTAACGGTCGTAAGTGTGAAAATGGTCATAAGCCATTTTTAAAAAAGTTTTATTGAATTTCTAATTTTACATTTAAATATTTAAAAAGCAATGTGGCGGCTGGGTTAAACGATAATTCAATAACATACAAGTAACTTTAGTACCAGTGTCAAACTACTATATTAAATATTTCCTCTCTTTTCCCCTTAGTATTTACTGTCTCATGTTTAAACTAATACAATTATTATATCAATTAAATAAAAATAACTTTCTTACATTTATCAATATTTTTTAGTTTATACATATCCTGGTTATTTTAACATTCAATCTTTATAGACAATCAATGTCCTAATTAGTTTTTCCCAATTTTTAGTTTCCCATTAATATTTAAATTCAACGTTTAACATTTATAATTTCCGAGTTTTAAATAACCCCAGTTCCCTTTATCACAATTCATCACAAAAATCTAATGTTCAGGATACACATCTTATCTATTTGAATATATTCTATTTCTCACCATCTTACATCAACTAATTAATACTACAGTATAACTGTCATGGTTCCAACAGATGGAACTCTTCAAAGAAATTCTTATTTTCTGTTAATTTCCAAATGCCTTAAATTTAATAACCACAATTTCTCTTATTTCAACATTAAATACTTCCATTTTTTTTTTTGTTGTTGTAGCTTTGAACAGTCATGAAACAGTTACACAGG
Organism: Vipera latastei; assembly: GCA_024294585.1. NCBI lineage: Eukaryota > Metazoa > Chordata > Lepidosauria > Squamata > Viperidae > Vipera > Vipera latastei. The sequence goes on from CM044356.1 coordinate 213,551,623, forward strand.
GCTACCTGTAGACCTGAATGCCTCACTCCTATACTAAGTCTTTAAACATTTAATTTGAAGCAGAAGAACTGATTATGCTTCTTAACACCTTCTGCCAAAACTGTTTAGAGTACCCTTTTCAAGCTGATAAGCATATGTGAATACTGAAGGGTAAATGTTACCTGTACAGCCATAGCAATAGCACTTAGACTTATATAAGGCTTCACACTGCTTTACAGCCCTCTCTAAGCAGTTTACAGAGTCAGCATATGGCACCCAACAATCTGGGTCCTCATTTTATTGACCTCAGAAGGATGGAAGGCTGAGTCAACCTTAAGCTGGTCAGGATCGAACTCTTGGCAGTGGGCAGAGTTAGCCTGTAATACTGCATTCTAACCACCAGTGGTGGGATTCAGCCAGTTCGCACCACTTCGGCAGAACCGGTCGCTAATTTTTTTTTGCCCAGGCCCAAAATGGACTTCCGGAAGCAGCATCCACACAGAGAACCGGCTGTTCACATGTTTGAATCCCACCACTGCTAACCACTGCACCACCACGGCTCTTACTATGGCTGTCTAAGCGGTTTACAGAGTCGGCATATTGCCCCCAACAATCTAGGTCCTCATTTTACCAACCTCAGAAGGATGGAAGGCTGAGTCAACCTTGAGATGGTGAGAATCGAACTGCTGGCAGTTCAGCAGAATTAAGCCTGCAATACTGCATTCTAACCACTGTGCCACCATGGCTCATAGACCGAACCTCCCTTCCTTAGGAGTTAATAAAGCTTAGGCTTGCAAAAATTATGTCCTAAACCCAAATGTGGCTTGATTGCTCCTCCAAATTTCCATCCCAACTTCAAAAGAGATTTTTGCCTATTCCTTGATTATTATACGTTATTTGAGCCAATAAGTTTTTTTTTCAGGCCTATCATTTAGAGAGCAGGAAGCTATACCGGTAATCTTTGACCATTCAAATTTACAACACCACTGGGGGAAAAAAATCCTTTTCAGTGCAGGATCAGCTAGAACATCTTTGACAACCTGAGTTGCATGAGCTTTATTGAAGGAGAACTCTACTCATTGCCAGTTTCTTGTTGTTATAATTGCTCTTTTGCATGGTTCAAATGTCCAAGTCTCACAGGAGGCCTTCCTTTATACTTACCCCAAGCCTTTAAGGAGATCGTACAAGGTCATTTACAGCAATGATGGACAGGGCTGAGCCTTCAGTCAAATAACACCCTACTCCTTTCCCTTAAACTTTACCACCTTATGGGAGATAGGAAGTGTGTCTTTTCCATGGCATCTTATCAGACCCAAGACCAAGAATAACACATGGTGATTCTTCCAAGCTGAATTCTTCACGGTTTTACACCTATAAGACAAAATCTTGCCAGATTGAGGACATTACTGTCTGTATCTATAATATACTCTGTGAATTCATAAGGAGGGACTGTCTTCACCCTCTTTCTCCCACACACATATCTAAGTTGAGTTGTCTCTTATTCCTCTAGAACGCACCCCTTTCTTTCCTAGGAATCCACCTCTTTACTATCTATATAGTAGGGGTCTCCGAACCTGGCAACTTTAAGACTTGTGGACTGTCTGTTACAATTCCCCATGCTGGCTGGGGAATTCTAGGAGTTGAAGACGACACACCTTACAGTTGCCAAGTTTGGAGACTCTTGGTATACACCAGGCTTAGGCAACCTTGGCTCTTTTATGACTTGTGGACTTCAACTCCATGCCGGCTCAGGAATTCTGGGAGTTGAAGTCCACAACTCATAAAAGAGCCAAGGTTGCCTACCCCTGGTGTATACCATCACAGTTCCTGCTTTATTGGAGCACTCTTCCCACTTACGTCTGGCAGGCCTCGACTCTCCTAGCCTTCCTAAAATAGCATTAAAGACTAAGATGGGTGGCTGTATAAAAAGTTTTAAATAAAAAAGCAGATAAATAACAGCCCCTATTTCTCCTTTCCTAAACAAATAAACCACCAAATAATACCCCTATCTCTCCGAACCATTCCAGAAGTTGCTTTTTCCAATGAGAAAAAATGAAAACTATTCTGTCAGAAGTTGCTTCAGCTATACCCAGTGGTGGGTGTTGTGATTCAGGGTCAGCCTGTGGGTTCGGCAGTTGGGTCGGACGACGACTCAGAGGAGGAGGGGGGTGTTGAAGATCTTGCTGATGATAGCCCTCAGGCAGGCCCCTCCCACTTGGTCACCATGGAGACCCAGCTGTGTGAGCCTGACAGTGTGGATGAAGATGACCCACAGCTGGCCCTGTTCAAGGACGCCCGACGCAGGAGGCAGTCAAGTAGGAGCAAACAGAGGAAGGCTGTGGGGCTTCTCGGAAGGAGGCAAAGAGAGGCCACACCCTGAACGCTTTATAAAGGGAATGTTTGGGGAGGGCTGGTTTGCTGAAAGCAACCGCTCAGATAGTGTTTCAAAGCTCCGGTATCTTGGTGTCTTGTTTGTTTTTGTAATAAATTTGGCAAACGTATTCCAGCCTCTTGCCGTCTGTAAAGGGGTTGCCTTTTCTGCAAGGCCGGTAGCAGGCTGGTACAGAACAGTGGGATTCGGCCAGTTTGCACCAGTTTGGCAGAACCGGTAGCTAATTTTTGTTTGTTGCCCAGGCCCAGAATGGACTTCCGGAAGTGGCATCACACAGAGAACCGGTTGTTCACGTATTTGAATCCCACCACTGCTTGCTTGCTTGCTTCCTTCTTTCCTTCCTGCTTTTCCCCTCCCATTTGTCTTCCTTCCTTCCTTCCTTCCTTCCTTCCTTCCTTCCTTCCTTCCTTCCTTCCTTCCTTCCTTCCTTCCTTCCTTCCTTCCTTCCTTCCTTCTTTCCTTCTTTTCTACCTCCCTTCCATTCATGCTCTCCTTCCTTCCTTCCTTCCTTCCTCCCTCCCTCCCTCCCTCCCTTCCTTCCTTCCTTCCTTCCTTCCTTCCTTCCTTCCTTCCTTCCTTCCTTCCTTCCTTCCTTCCTTCCTTCCTCCCTTCCTGTGGTGGGATTCAGCCGGTTTGCACCACTTCGGCACAACCGGTAGCTAATTTTTTGTTGCCCAAGCCCAGAATGGACTTCCGGAAGTGACATCCACACAAAGAATGGGTTGTTCACATATTTGAATCCCACCACTGGTTGTAAGTTAAGGATACCAATAAATTATGCAGCTTCCAAGTGGAGCACGTAGGAGATTGCTATACCCTCAATTGTACTCCCGGTTGCTGTCAGTCAGAAGGTTTGGAGAGAACAACATTCTGCATTTGTGCCCAGATTCGAAGCCGGGATTAGGTTGTTCGCTGAGGCACAGGTGGGCTTCTTCCTCCCTTGATTTGGTCATTAAAAATCCTCTATCTGCTTCAATACTTTCTCCCTGAGGCCTCTATCACCACTCTCTTGGCCAGTGATTAGGAGACAGGCAATTGGCCTTGTGAACTTATTACAGGTCTTTTTCTAATGATCTGATAATGATGGGAAGCCTAAGTCAAGCAGCCTGACAGATAATGATGTCAATTATGCAAAACAGAAATGATGGCTTCGAGTCCCAAAGAGACTCCATCTGAAACCGGGAGGGGAGGAAAAAAAAAATAGAAGAGTGAAAGCCTATTTATTTATAGGCTTTAAAAAAAATAATAACTCCGTCATCTTTGAGGATGCTGGCAGAGGATAATAAAAAGGGACAGAAGGAAAGAACAAGTTGGTATGTGGGGAAAACAACACACCTATAAAAACATTTTTTTAAAAAAAAAAGAATAAAAGAAAAAGCGGGAACAGATGAAAGAAGATGCAGTGAGAAAGTTTTAAAACATGGGTTTCATTAGCTTGTCCTTTTTTCTTCCTTAAAGTGGACGTGTTACATTTGGGCAAATAGTTGTTCTTTGTGAGGTAACTTAATATGTTTCTTTGCTATGGTATTTCAGAGGTAGAATGACAGACCCCCTGAACTGTTGTAAATCATGACACTTTTCTTGCAGATTCAAATGCTTACTTTGCTGGATGTTGGTCATATCTTATTTTAGTCATGGAAGGTTTAACTGGGATAAACCTTTATTTTTATTTATACATCACATATCTACATCATCCAGCTCGCACAAGGGATTCTGAGTGGGTTACAATAAAAACCACATCAGTGCAAAAGCAGAAATAAAAACAAAAATAAAATTTCAAAGGTAGGGTTACAATATTAAAAAAAGTGTAGGCAAAGGAGTGGCAGAACCTGGGTGAAAGAGTTAAAAGAGGGATCAGTCTAGAATCCCTACACAGTCACAAATGAGCAAAGCCCAAATGTCCTTGAATTCCATTGACCCTTTTTTTTAAAAAAAACTCCAAGCAGGTGCTAACCATTAGATGAGAAGATTCCTGTGCATAGGCATGATTAGCAAATCAATAAATCAATACATCAGATAATAATAATAATAATAATAATAATAATAATAATAATAATAATAATAATAATAATAATAATAATAAGAAGAAGAAGAAGAAGAAGAAGAAGAAGAAGAAGAAGAAGAAGAAGAAGAAGAAGAAGAAGAAGAAGAAGAAGAAGAAGAAGAAGAAGAAGAAGAAGAAGAAGAAGAAGAAGAAGAAGAAGAAGAAGAAGTTGGAAGGGACCTTGGAGGTCATCTAGTCCAACCCCCTGCTCAGGCAGGAAACCCTATACCATTTCAGGCAAATGGCTGGCCAGTCTCTTCTTAAAAACTTCCAGCGTTGGAGCATTCACCACTTCTGGAGGCAGGTTGTTCCACTGGTTAATTGTTCTAACTGTCAGGAAGTTTCTCCTTAGTTCTAGGTTGCTTCTCTCCTTGACTAGTTTCCATCCGTTGCTTCTTATCCTGCTTTCAGGTGCTTTGGAGAATAGCTTGACTCCCTCTTCTTAAATTGGATCTGATTGGAATGTGTGGATCTGATTTTTTCTTCTTGACAGAAAGTCAATAAAGTGGAAAGGAAAACCTGATGAAACCTACCATCCCCAGTGTTGCATATCAGTCTGATTCTCCATGCCAATTGGCAGAGCTAAGTCTTAACTCTCTTTTTAAAAGCGAGATGAGTGGGGATCCACCTCACCTCTAAGGACCAAATGTTTCAGAGGCCTCTCTTCCTGAAGCCTGCCAGTCAAAATTCTGATAGAAGAGAATATTTGTACTGTAGCTCAGGGTTTGAACTGAGGGGTCCTGGTTGTTCTCTGAGCTTGGTTGCTCAGAGTTGTCTGATGATGTTACTTAGTTTGGTAATGAAATATCTGCAAGAAAACTACCAAGCTAAGTGAGCATCAAGGAGCCCCCACAGTCAAAATTCTTAAACAGTGCAAAGTTAACTCTGCAACGCATCCACTTTGCTTGACTGGATGGGATGGAATGCTGTAACTGGGATAAGATGGAACCTCAGGAAAGCAGATTTCATGCCATGAAAGGCTTTAAAGATGAAAAAGATATGCAAACCCCAAGCCCCTAGACTCTACACGTCTATGCTATATCACGTTTGTGCCTTATACATGATGTTTCTCTGAGTCGTAAACCCTGTTATATGGATGTAATGTATTGCTAAATAAGAGGAGTGTTGTGTCTGGAAATCACTACTTGGATGGAAGATCACAGGCAACTTTGAAGTTGTAGACCAGACCAGATGGGGGAGGAGGGGGAGGGAAGGAGTAGGAGAAAGGCATTGGCAAATAACTTTTCTATTCTTATCAAGAAAACAGTATGGACATATTATCAGAAGTTGAGTTCAACTCAAATAAGATTTTATCTGCTATAGCCTGCAAGGCATCAGTGACAAGATCGATGCAGAATGAAATTCTTTTTTCTTTCAACTACTAGATCTCTAATCCCCTTTTTGCATCATATTGCCATAGCAACACTCTAATCCCATAGTTGACAACTTGCATTGTTTCAGAAGAATGGTGAAGAAAAGCTGCACCTGTTAGATTTCTGCTAGTAAAAGTGGTACTTTAAAACAGTGGAACCTTGGAATTATCTGACCATATTCACAGTCATCATTATGATTATTTTAAGGTTCATTTTATGTATGTATGTATTGTATGTATCAAATTCATTCATTCATTCAACCAATCAATTTATTTGCCTGAAATGGTATAGGGTTTCCTTCCTAAGCAGGGAGTTGGACTAGAAGACCTCCAAGGTCCCTTCCAACTCTATTATTCTATTCTATTCTATTCTATTCTATTCTATTCTATTCTATTCTATTCTATTCTATTCTATTCTATTCTATTCTATTCTATTCCACTCCACTCCACTCCACTCCACTCCACTCCACTCCACTCCACTCCACTCCACTCCACTCCACTCCATTCCATTCCATTCCATTCCATTCCATTCCATTCCATTCTATTCTATTCTATTCTATTCTATTCTATTCTATTCTATTCTATTCTATTCTATTCTATTCTATTCTATTCTATTCTATTCCATATTTTCTATTCTATTCTATTCTATTCTATTCTATTCTATTCTATTCTATTCTATTCTATTCTATTCTATTCTATTCTATTCTATTCTATTCTATTCTATTCTATTCTATTCTACTCCACTCCACTCCACTCCACTCCACTCCACTCCACTCCACTCCACTCCATTCCATTCCATTCCATTCCATTCCATTCCATTCCATTCCATTCTATTCTATTCTATTCTATTCTATTCTATTCTATTCTATTCTATTCTATTCTATTCCATATTTTCTATTCTATTCTATTCTATTCTATTCTATTCTATTCTATTCTATTCTATTCTATTCTATTCTATTCTATTCTATTCTATTCTATTCTATTCTATTCTATTCTATTCCATTCCACTCCACTCCACTCCACTCCACTCCACTCCACTCCACTCCATTCCATTCCATTCCATTCCATTCCATTCCATTCCATTCTATTCTATTCTATTCTATTCTATTCTATTCTATTCTATTCTATTCTATTCTATTCCATATTTTCTATTCTATTCTATTCTATTCTATTCTATTCTATTCTATTCTATTCTATTCTATTCTATTCTATTCTATTCTATTCTATTCTATTCTATTCTATTCTATTCTATTCTACTCTACTCTACTCTACTCTACTCTACTCTATTCTATTCCATATATTCTATTCTATTCTATTCTATTCTATTCTATTCTATTCTATTCTATTCTATTCTATTCTATTCTATTCTATTCTATTCTATTCTATTCCATTCCATTCCATTCCATTCCATTCCATTCTATTCTATTCTATTCTATTCTATTCTATTCTATTCTATTCCATATTTTCTATTCTATTCTATTCTATTCTATTCTATTCTATTCTATTCTATTCTATTCTATTCTATTCTATTCTATTCTATTCTATTCTATTCTATTCTATTCTATTCTATTCCATATTTTCTATTCTATTCTATTCTATTCTATTCTATTCTATTCTATTCTATTCTATTCTATTCTATTCTATTCTATTCTATTCTATTCTATTCTATTCTATTCTATTCTATTCTATTCTATTCTACTCTACTCTACTCTACTCTACTCTACTCTATTCTATTCCATATATTCTATTCTATTCTATTCTATTCTATTCCATTCCATTCCATTCCATTCCATTCCATTCCATTCCATTCCATTCCATTCCATTCTATTCTATTCTATTCTATTCTATTCTATTCTATTCCATATTTTCTATTCTATTCTATTCTATTCTATTCTATTCTATTCTATTCTATTCTATTCTATTCTATTCTATTCTATTCTATTCTATTCTATTCTATTCTACTCCACTCCACTCCACTCCACTCCACTCCACTCCACTCCACTCCACTCCACTCCATTCCATTCCATTCCATTCCATTCCATTCCATTCTATTCTATTCTATTCTATTCTATTCTATTCTATTCTATTCTATTCCATATTTTCTATTCTATTCTATTCTATTCTATTCTATTCTATTCTATTCTATTCTATTCTATTCTATTCTATTCTATTCTATTCCATATATTCTATTCTATTCTATTCTATTCTATTCTATTCTATTCTATTCTATTCTATTCTATTCTATTCTATTCTATTCTATTCTACTCTACTCTACTCTACTCTACTCTATTCTATTCTATTCACCATTTCAGTCAATGACTCATTCATTTTTCTGGATGTTTTTGGACAAGAAAAGTGGAACTTCTGTATGAGCTGTTGTGAAGATCTTGAAGGATAAGAGAGAAATAATGATATTATTATAGTTGCTGCATAGTCAGGTAGATGTTTAGACTCAATATGACATTTTTATCCAGCTATCAAGTCCTTCCCAAGGAGCTGGAATAGGCAGATGTTTTTGTTTGATAGTGTTAAATGTATCAATGTAGGATCTAAGCTCTTCCAATCAAACTGCCTTTTGCAATGGACTAGTGCGTATTTTGTCAATGCTGATGGCATTCAAGTGGTGCTCCAGATATTCTGAGATTGCATCCAAGTCCCAGAAGTGCTTTTCCAAAAGGCAACTGGACTTTCTCGATTTTTTCTTTTTCTTTGAAAACATTTCACTTCTCATCCAAGAAGCTTCTTCAGTTTTAACTGACGGATGAGGAATGGAAGGATTTGTATTCTTTGCAGTCAGCTAGTTAAGAAGCTTCTTGGATGAGAAATGAAATGTTTTCAAAGGAAAAAAAAATCAGGAAAGTCCAGTTGCCTTTTGGAAAAGCACCTTTGGGACAACCATGACCAGGATAACTGAGAATCTGCATAGAAAATTGCACTCAAGGGGCCTATCACTATTGGTACCACCTTTGCTTTCTTTATCGCAGTAGTTCTACTTCTATTTGCAGGTCTTTTTATTTTGTAATTTTTCCCTTCTCTTCTACTGTCTCCAGGTACGGCAATGTTCACTATCCAGTGTCCTTATCAACAATTACAGAAGAACAGAGTTGGTTTGTCCAGAATTTTATATAGGGTCCCCTGAATGAGTAGGCATAGGAAACCTCCAAGGCCTCTTCCAGACTTATGATTCTATGTTTTACTCTGTTTTACTCAGGCGTTCCTAATCTGTAGACTGATGGATTCTCTGCTCTTTTCATCAGTATGTTGAATTGTATTGTTTTATGTTGTGTATATTGTTTTATGATGAATCTTATTGCAAACTGCCCTGTGATGCCTCGGCACACGAAACAGTATAGAAATGTATCAATGAAAGCACCTGAAAGCAGGACAAGAAGCAACGGATGGAAACTAGTCAAGGAGAGAAGCAACCTAGAACTAAGGAGAAACTTCCTGACAGTTAGAACAACTAACCAGTGGAACAACCTTCGGGAGAAGGGCGGTATACAAATTAAATTAATAAATAATAAATAAAACCTGCCTCCAGAGGTGGTGAATGCTCCAACACTGGAGGTTTTTAAGAAGAGACTGGACACTCATTTGTCTAAAATGGTATAAGGTTTCCTGCCTGAGCAGGGGGTTGGACTAGATGACCTCCAAGGTCCCTTCCAACATTATTATTATTATTATTAAAGGAAATCTGAAACAGCTGGGACAATCTTAGAGTTATTTATTCAGGGAAAAAAAAAACAACGATCTCTATCAGGAGACTGGGAAAGCCATCCTCCGGTTAAACGTAATAATCCAGGGTTTGCTGCTTATGTGAATTAGGTTATATAAATGAACTGAAGCAGGTAAATGTGGCATAAAATGTAATGAAAAAAATATTAGGATGCTGGTCAGCTCTCCTGAAAGAAAGCATTGCCTTAACAGAAACTAATAGCAAAGAACAAAATTGTTCCATTAAGAGTTTATGTTAATATGTTTATGGATGTTGTAAACCCCTTTGATATTCTTGGCATATGTAACTTCATGGGGGGAAGACCGACATATGGAGACCAACATATACCGCAGTTACTTAACTGTGCAAGTTATTGCAGCATGAGATCAAATGTCCGTGCAGTTTCAATTTGCAGCAGTGATTTGGCTATATATTCATTCTTTATTAATATTCTTGTGGTTCTTTCACCCATAGAAAAGGCCTTAAGGAAGACGCAGCAACAAGAAGCAAAGAAAGCATCAAATCGTAAAAATAAATAGAAGAATGTGATCACTATTCGCAGTAGTGGTACCATCAAGTAAGAATTAAATCACAGCCAAAAGCACACCAAAAAAAGACTTGGAAAAGAAACAGACGAAAAAATCACACCAGCCAGCAGATCCAAAAATCCTGGAAGAGTTTGAAAGTATCTTTAAGAAGAAGGGCTGTGCAAAATTGCTACTCAACTGATTCCATTTGAAAGCAATTGGACCCCCATTCTCCAAACTGAATTAGCTTTCCAGAGAAGAAGGAGAATGTTGGACTGAAAAATCAGATCTGAATTAGTTGCCAACAAATCCATCTGACAATTCTGAAATGGATTGGGGTAATCACATCAACTGGATTGTCTTAATAAAATCCAGTTGCTGGTTCCAATTGAACAGATGATTCAAATTGGATCACAGCACATCTATACACCTGCCACTGGATGAACGGTGGAGAAGATGCTTTCCCAAAGAAATGTGTGACAAACTTTTGAGTGATGTAGTTCAAAAGGCCAAAGTTCAGTTCTTCATTTGCTCACACCCTAAAGACAGGTAGTGACAGATTTTATTTTCCTGGGCTCCAAGATCACCGCAGATGGGGACTGCAGCCAAGAAATTTAAAAGACACTTGCTGCTGGGGAGGAAAGCCATGGCAAATCTAGACAGCACACTAAAAAGCAGAGACATCACCCTGCCAACAAAAGTGCATATAGTCAAGGCTATGGTCTTCCCAGTTGCAATGTATGGCTGTGAAAGTTGGACCATAAGAAAGGCTGAGCGCCAAAGAATTGAAGCCTCTGAACTATGGTGCTGGAGAAGACTCTTGCGAGTTCCTTGGACTGCAAGGTGATCAAATCGGTCAGTCCTAGAGGAGATCAACCCTGACTGCTCTTTAGAAGGCCAGATCCTGAAGCTAAAACTCAAATACTTTGGCCACCTAATGAGAAGGAAGGACTCACTGGAGAAGAGCCTAATGCTGGGAAAGGTTGAGGGCAAGAGAAGAAGGGGATGACAGAGAATGAGGTGGCTGGATGGAGTCACTGAAGCAGTTGGCATAAACCTAAATGGACTCCAGAAGATGGTAGAGGACAGGAAGGCCTGGAGGAACGTTGTCCATGGGGTTGCGATGTGTCAGACACGATTTTGCAACTAACAACAACAACAATTCTTGCTAGAATAAGTGTATAGTACCATTCAAACCCTAAGAGATTTACCCTGGAAGAATTGAGGCAGTGACTTAACTCTCTTTCTCTCACTCCATCTTCTGGGCTGGGCTGTCTCTTGTCTCCCCCTCCCCCTTGGAATGTGCCCCCCTCTTTCCTGTGGCTTCACTGTAGTCCATCACAAAACCTCCTCCTTTGTAAACAGAATCCATCACACCTGTGGGATGAATCTGTCTCTCCGAAAAAAAAGAGATATGAAGCCATCATTTTCTCTTACACAAAGATCTTCTTTGCCTCTACAGAATAGTTTTATAGATGGTTGCTCACAAATCCACTACCAAATTTAATGAGATGATCAAAGGCCTGGAGACCAAAACATACAAAGAATGGCTGCAGGACTTGGGTTTGGCTAGTCTTAAGAAAAGAAGAAATAGGGGAGATATGATAGCAGTGTTCCAGTATATGAGGGGCTGCCACAAGGCAGAAGGGTTCATGTTATTCACCAAAGCACCAGAGGGCAGGACGAGAAACAATGGTTGGAAACTGATCAAAGAGAGAAGCAACCTGGAATTAAGGAGAAACTTCCTGACAGTGAGGACAATCAAACAGTGGAACAATTTACCCCCAGAAATCGTGGGCGCTCCATCACTGGAGATTTTTAAGAAGAGACTGGTCATTCACCTGTCTGAGATGGTATAGGTTCTCCTGCTTGAGCAGGGGGCTGGACTAGAAGACCTCCAAGGTCCCTTCCAGCTCTATTCTATTCTTTCTAGATGCTGTTCATTCTTACAATAAACATGGTCTAGTGAGTCTCAGCTCTTTATTTATCAAACTGACTTGCAAATATCTTTTTTAAACATTTTGTAGCATTCAGATGCCATATTTCTGTTTCTTGGGAATTATTTTTACTTTTGCAAAAAGTTGAGTAAGACTGTTTCTAGAGTTTCAGTTGATTTTATTCTTTGGGGGGGGAAACAAAGAAAGAGCTCTTTTTTTTTTGTACTGCGAAAGAAAATTTGCTTTTGCCACTGTGAATGTAGCAGACCCAATCTGTGAGCTCAATCAGGCTTTGGAGCAGCTGCCAGAGCAAGACTAGTCAATGTTATAACATCCACTTTCAGACAAAAATGTCCCCTCTTACCTTTATCATTACCCCTTACCATAAAGCCCAAAGACACAGGTTTTTCATTTACAGTATAATTCAAAAAGTAAGGGTTTATGCCCCCGAAGTCACAAAAGATAGATAGATAGATAGATAGATAGATAGATAGATAGATAGATAGATAGATAGATGATAGATAGATAGATATAGATATAGATACAGTATAGATATAGATATAGATATAGATATAGATATAGATATAGATATAGATATAGATATAGATATAGATATAGATATAGATATAGATATAGATATAGATATAGATATAGATATAGATATAGATATAGATATAGATATAGATATAGATATAGATATAGATATAGATATGTTAAGTGTTTGTTAAGTATTTAGAACACCTTGCTAGGCCCCAAACATGGGACAAATCTTATTTCCTGTTTCAGCCTAACCCAAGGCCATCCACAGGCAGTAGTCACAGCAGTGACAGCTCATATTTGTGTATTTTTTTTTTTGATTGCTAACAAAGAATTAAAGGGAAACTGATATGATCATTTCAAACTTATTTGTTCTCATCAGTCAGCCATACCCTTCTGAGATTTGAACCTGGGCCAATTGCACCTTAGGCAAAGCGAGAAAGAGCCAGTGGCCTAAAGGTTAGAACAATTGCGTAAGGTGCAATCGGCCCAGGTTTGAATCTCAGAAGGGAAAAATTTACACACACACACACACACAGACACACACACACAGACACACACACACACACACACATATATATGTGTGTGTGTGTGTGTGTGTGTGTGTGTGTATATGTATGTATGTATATATATATATATATATATATATATATATATAGGTAAAGGTAAAGGTTCCCCCGCACATGCGTGCTAGTCGTTTCCGACTCTAGGGGCCGGTGCTCATCTCCGTTTCAAAGCCGAAGAGCCAGCGCTTGTCTGAGGACATCTCCGTGGTCATGTGGCCGGCATGACTAGACGCCAAAGGCGCACGGAACGCTGTTACCTTCCCACCGTAGTGGTCCCTATTTTTCTACTTGCATTTTTACGTGCTTTCGAACTGCTAGGTTGGCAGAAGGTGGGACGAGTAACAGGCGCTCACTCTGCTACGCGGCACTCGGGATTCGACCTGCCAAACTGCCGACCATCTGATCGACAAGCTCAGCGTCCTAACCCACTGAGCCACTGCGTCCCTTATATATATATATATATATATATATATATATATATATATATATATATATATATATATATATATATATATATATATATATATATATATATAAATGTTTTCTGAGGTTTTCGCGGGTGTTCGTATGTGGATCTTTGGTTATTCGGGTTTTTCCCCGCGTAGAACTAAAGGTGTAGGAGCGACGTTTCGACAGAATCCCATCCGTCATCATCAGGCTGGTGGCTTCTGCTTCCTTCTTCTGGGAGAACAGCCACATGCTTCTCCCAGAAGAAGGAAGCAGAAGCCACCAGCCTGATGATGACGGATGGGATTCCGTCGAAACGTCACTCCTACACCTTTAGTTCTACGCGTGTTGTGACTCAGGGCCAGCCGGTGGGTCCGGCACCCGGCTCAGATGTGTCGGATGACTCAGATGAGGGGGAGGAGGAATGTCTGGAAGACGAACCGGCTGATGATGGCTTGCAGGCTTGGCAGAGCTCCCAACCGGGGCCCTCTTCTCAGCTGCGTGAGCCCGATAGTGCGGAGGATGATGACCCACAGCTGGCCCTGTTCAAGGACGCCCGACGCAGGAGGCAGTCGAGCAGAGACAAGCAGAGGAAGGCTGTGGGACTCCTCGGGAGGAGGCACAGGGAGGCCACGCCCTGAACTCTGTATAAAAGGAGTGTTTGGGGAAGGGCTGGTTGCTGGAAGCAACCGTTTTCACTTGAGGATTCAAGTTCCAGTGTTTTTGTTTCTTGTTCTGTTAATTGAGTAATAAATCTTGGCGGATGCCTTTTAGCCTTGGAAGCTCTCCAGTCTCTTCTTTCTAAAAAGGGGTTTGCCTTTACAAGGCCAGAAGAGGGCTGGTTCAGAACAGTTTGCTTCCAGCCACCCACCCCTTATTACTACGATGGAGCAGCTTCTTGCCGAGAATGCCCAGCTCACCCAGCAACTCACTTTGCTGGCAGCTCAGGTGGCTCAACTGCAAGCTCAGGTACATGCTGCACCCCCACCCAGGAGGAAATGTCAGATAGCTTTGCCGGATAAATTTGCTGGCAATCCAGAACTGTTTCCTGCCTTCCTGGGACAATGCCAGCTTTTTATCAGCGTGAGAGCAGCTGATTTCCCCACTGACCGAGATAAGGTGGGATTCGTGTTGAGCCTTCTGTCGGGGGATGCAGCTCGTTGGGGCACGCCTCTGTTGGCACAGCCTAGCCCTTTGTTGGATAACTTTGGGGGGTTTTGTGACCATATGCGCCTCATGTACGGGGACCCGATTAAGGCGCAGACTGCCACCCGACGCCTGAAAGCTTTGAGGCAGGGTCAGCGCCCTCTACAGGCCTATATCAGCGATTTCCGGCTGCTTAGCCAGGATTCCGCCTGGAATGAGGTTGCGCTCGTGGATGCCTTCCAGGATGGCTTGTCGGAGGAGATGTTGGATGAGCTGGCCCGCGTGGACATTCCCTCAGACCTGAATGGGCTGATCCATCTTTGTCTGCGGATCGATGCCCGGCTGCAGCAGCGAAAGAGTCGCCGTGCCACCCCACAGACCCCTGCCGCCCCAGTTGTGCGTGAGCCCCCAGTCCAGAGGGAGGAGCCAATGGAGCTGGGTGCCGCCAGGTCCCGTCTATCGGTGACGGAAATGGACAGACGACGAGCGGGGGGGTTGTGTTTTTACTGTGGGGACCCTGGACATTTGGCTGCTTCTTGCCCAAAGAAGCGTCAGCGGGCATCAGTGACCAAGCCTGCCCCGAGAAAGTCCCCTACTCTGCTGTCGGGAAACGGCCCGAGCCCGATCTAGACGGTGTGAGAGATCGGGCGACCCACAACGACCACACCGAGCGACGCCGTTCCGAAGGTGCCTGTGAACCTCCACGGCATTTGATTTTGGAGGCACGTCTGATCCTTCCTGGCAAGCCAGAGGGGATTCCGGTCCATGCCTTAATTGACTCTGGGGCTACCACTAACTTTATGGACTCGGCCTTCGTGGCCAAATGGGCTGTTCCTCAGTGTCCGGTGGATCCGCCCATGCTAGTGGAGACTATTGATGGTCGAGTGCTCCTGTCCGGGCCTATTACGGCCGCCACGCAACCAGTGAGTATGGCTATCAGTTCCCATGTGGAGGCCATTCAGTTCTACATCACTTCGGATCTGCACTTCCCCATGGTCTTGGGACTGGCGTGGCTCCGGGCGCATGATCCACAGATCTATTGGTCTCAGAACTTGGTCACCTTCCCAAGTTTGCAGTGCGTGGACCACACCCGCCATATCTGTGCCGGCCAGGTGGAGGGCTCCTCAGGAGTTTCTTTGCCTCCCGAACTGTCCGACTTTGCTGATGTGTTCAGCAAGTCAGAGGCGGACCAATTACCCCCGCACAGGCCCTACGACTGCTCCATTGATCTAGTCCCTGATGCGCCTCTCCCAGTGGGGCGTTTGTATTCCATGTCGGAGCCCGAGTTGGCTGCATTGCGGGACTTCTTGACAAAGAATTTGGCTCGTGGTTTCATCCGGCCCTCGTCCTCGCCAGTGTCTGCGCCCGTGCTCTTCGTCAAAAAGAAGTCGGGCGAGTTACGGCTCTGCTGTG
This sequence comes from Vipera latastei, assembly GCA_024294585.1. Classification (NCBI taxonomy): domain Eukaryota; kingdom Metazoa; phylum Chordata; class Lepidosauria; order Squamata; family Viperidae; genus Vipera; species Vipera latastei. The sequence goes on from CM044356.1 coordinate 213,567,698, forward strand.
ACTACCGGAAACTCAACGCCATCACGGTGCGTAACCGCTACCCGCTGCCCCTCATCCCCGAGCTCTTGGACCGACTCCGGGAGGCTAAGATCTTCACGAAACTGGACCTGCGTGGAGCTTACAACCTCGTCAGGGTTCGGCCGGGTGATGAGTGGAAGACGGCGTTTGGTACTCGCTATGGACATTTTGAGTACACGGTGATGCCGTTTGGCCTGACCAACGCCCCCGCTGTGTTTCAGCATTTTATGAACGACATCTTTCGAGATCTGTTGGACCAGTTTGTCGTGATTTACCTGGACGACATCCTGATTTACTCCCCGTCGCGTGAAGTGCATCATCAGCATCTCCGTCAGGTCCTGCAGCGCCTCCGGAAACATCGGCTGTTTGCCAAGTTGGAGAAGTGCCAGTTCTACCAGGTGACCATCGATTTCCTGGGTCACCGCATTTCTCCTGAGGGCATCGCCATGGAACCGAGTAAAGTTGAGTCGTTGCAGAGTTGGCAACCCCCGCGTCGCGTGAAGGATGTTCAGCGACTTCTTGGATTTGCCAACTACTATCGAACATTCATCCCTGGCTTTGCTGCCTTGACAGCCCCCCTTACCCGGCTCCTGCAGAAGAAGACTCGGTTCCAGTGGAACGCCCCCGAACAACAGGCGTTCCAAGCTTTGAAGGACGCCTTCATGAAGGAGCCCATCTTGAAGCATCCTGACCCGCAACGGCCGTTTGTCGTGGAGGCGGACGCCTCCGACATTGCCATTGGGGCCGTGTTACTCCAGGCAGCGACGCCCAGCGGTACCCTTTTCCCTTGCGCGTATCACTCTCGGAAATTGAACCCCTCGGAGCGCAACTATACCATCTGGGAGAAGGAGCTGCTGGCCATCAAGGCGGCGTTCGAGGCTTGGAGGCATCATCTGGAGGGGGCGCGGCATCAAATCGAGGTCCGGACGGACCACAAGAATCTGGAAAGCCTGCAGACCGCTCGGAATTTGAACCAACGCCAGATCCGGTGGTCCCTCTTCTTTGCGAGGTTTGACTTCCGGGTGCGGTACATACCAAGCGGGCACAACCAGAGAGCGGATGCTCTGTCCAGGAAGCCCGAGTACACCCGAGTGGAAGACAAGCTTCCGCCCAGGACAGTGATCCCCGTCGAGTCTTTTGCTGCGGTGTGGGAGCCGGTGGATAAACGGGCTCGGATCCGGGAAGCGCAGCAGCAGGAGGCGTGGGTGGCTCAGCGGAAGGAAGAGGTGGGGCCAGATTCGCCTTGGTCGGTCACGGATGGACTCCTGTATTATCGTGACCGGCTCTATGTTCCGGGAGGGCCACTCAGGGGACTCGTCCTCAGCCAGTGTCATGATAACCCGGCTGCGGGGCATTTTGGCCTGTTCAAGACTCTGAACCTGGTCTCCCGTACCTTCTGGTGGCCCCGAGTCCGACACGACGTCCAGTCTTATGTCACCTCCTGCGTCCCATGCAGGCAGGCCAAGTCAGCGACAGGGGCCCCGCCTGGTTTACTGCAGCCTTTGCCAACACCCAAGAGACCCTGGGGGGCTGTGTCCATGGACTTTCTGACGGATCTACCCCCATCCTCCGGCTTCACGACAGTGTTTGTGGTGGTGGACATGTTGACCAAGATGGCACACTTCATCCCCTGTCGCGGCTTACCGTCAGCTCGCGCCACTAGTCGCATGTTCATCCAACAGGTGTTCCGGCTGCACGGCCTTCCCGATAGAGTCGTCTCCGATAGGGGGGCCCAGTTTACAGCCCGCTTCTGGCAGGAGTTGATGCGGGCGTTGGACATTAAGGTTTGCCTCTCGTCCGCGCATCATCCTCAGACCGACGGGGGTACCGAGAAGGTCATCGGCATCTTAGAGCAGTATCTGCGCTGCTACGTCAACCTGCAGCAGGACAATTGGGTGGACTATTTGGCCATAGCCGAGTTTGCCTTTAACAACTCGCAGCACACTTCCACGCAGATGACACCGTTCTTGGCCAACGTGGGTTATCACCCCCGGTTTTTCCCCCTTTCTCCCGTGGACTCACCGGAGTCGGCAGCGAACGAATTCATGGCGGAGTTACAGGCGATCCATCGGTTGGTGCGACGGCAGCTGGAGAAGGCCAAGGCCGACTACAAGAGGTTTGCCGATCGGTCGAGAAGGGATACGCCTCCACTATCGGTGGGGGATCGGGTCTGGCTGTCCACCAGGAACCTACCATCCACACGGCCGGCGAGGAAGCTGGACCACCGTTACCTTGGACCGTTCCCAGTCGAGGCTGTCATCAATCCGGTCGCCTATCGTTTAACTCTGCCACGTTCCCTGCGCGTGCACCCCGTCTTCCATCGGTCCTTGTTGGTCCCCGAACAACCGGCTTGTCCACTTCGCCAAGCGGAACCTCCCCCGTCAGGACCTCGTGATGGAGGCAGCACCCCCGAGTACGAGGTCGCCAGCATCAGGGATTCCCGTTGGTTGAAAGGTCGCTTCCAGTACCTGATCGAGTGGAAAGGGTACGGGCCGGAGGACTTCACCTGGGAAGACGCGACTGCCGTTCATGCTCCTGCGTTGGTGACTGCTTTTCACGAGCAATTCCCATCCCGACCGCATCCGGATCGGCAGACCCGGGGGAAGGGCCCTGCGGTGCGGGATAGTGTTGTGACTCAGGGCCAGCCGGTGGGTCCGGCACCCGGCTCAGATGTGTCGGATGACTCAGATGAGGGGGAGGAGGAATGTCTGGAAGACGAACCGGCTGATGATGGCTTGCAGGCTTGGCAGAGCTCCCAACCGGGGCCCTCTTCTCAGCTGCGTGAGCCCGATAGTGCGGAGGATGATGACCCACAGCTGGCCCTGTTCAAGGACGCCCGACGCAGGAGGCAGTCGAGCAGAGACAAGCAGAGGAAGGCTGTGGGACTCCTCGGGAGGAGGCACAGGGAGGCCACGCCCTGAACTCTGTATAAAAGGAGTGTTTGGGGAAGGGCTGGTTGCTGGAAGCAACCGTTTTCACTTGAGGATTCAAGTTCCAGTGTTTTTGTTTCTTGTTCTGTTAATTGAGTAATAAATCTTGGCGGATGCCTTTTAGCCTTGGAAGCTCTCCAGTCTCTTCTTTCTAAAAAGGGGTTTGCCTTTACAAGGCCAGAAGAGGGCTGGTTCAGAACAACGCGGGGAAAAACCCGAATAACCAAAGATCCAGAACACACCCCACCCAATCAGAAGACAGCCACGCCTCCAACCAATCAGAAGACAACCACGCATCCACCCAATCAGAAGACAGCCATGCCTCCACTCAATCAGAAGACAACCACGCCTCCACCCAATCGGAGGACACCCCCACCCAATCAGAAAGCAGCCACGCCTCCACCCAGTCAGAACACAGCCCCACCGGCAGTTGGAAGGAAAGGAACAGCCAGACCACGCATTGCTCCTGGAAGCAGCAGGAGGAACACTCCGGCCTGATGATGACGGATGGGATTTCGTCGAAACGTCGCCACAACTTTCTGAAGATGAAAGGAACGCGGGAAGAAACCCGAGACTCTAGATCTACATATATATATATATATATATATATATATATATATATATATATATATATATATACATATATACATATACATATACATATATATACATATATATATATACATATACATATATATACATATATATACATATATATACATATATATATATATATATATATATATATATATATATATATATATATATATATATATATATATATATATATATATATATATATATATATATCCTATTTTACATGGGAAAAAACCTGAATGACCAAAGATCTACATACAAACACCTATATTTAAATATTTGAAACATCTAAAGACCCAGGTGCTTTTTGCTATTCTGACAAGGAGAAAAGGAGGAGAGGGAAGGAGAGGAAAGAAAGGAAAGGAAAATAAAAGAAATAGGGAAGGAAAAGGAAGATAAGGCAAGGGAAGGAAAAAGGAAAGGGGAAGGGGCAACATCTTTTTGATATGAAGAGACACTTGGGGAAAAAAAGGCAATCTATATAATTTCTATCATGCAGCTACACCATTCCGCTGCAGAAATAAGTTTGCCGCCAAATGTAAAAGAGGACATTTGATAGGAATCTAGAACAGGGCTTTTCAACCAGTGGTACGGGTACCACCTGTGGTACATTGGCAGGTGGCAGGTGGTACGTGACCCTCCTAGAAAAATGGTGGCATGGGAGGGGAATGAGCTGAACTGGTGGCAGCACCGCACAAGCCTGAGCGAGAGACGCCTGGAGCTGCAGGGCTGTCAGGGCTCAGCGGAAGCGCCAGGATCAGCACCAGGATCCAGCTGGAGCTCAGCGCTGATCCTGGCGCTTCTGCTGAGCCCAGAAAAAGTGCTGATCAGCTGGAATGTTGCAGCATCTCCAGGGTCTTGTGATTTACATTCAGATGCTTGGCAACTGATTCATTTTTTCAGTGCCATTGTAACTTCAAACAGTCACTAAGCGAACTGTTGTAAGTCGAGGACTACCTGTACTTTATCACTATTTTCCTTTTTTTTTGGTCATCAAGTTTTTGACACCTTGCTAGGCGACTGGTGGTCCTCGGATGTTGCCATATCCTAAAAGTGGCACAATGGATGAAAAGGTTGAAAAGCCTCTAGAAGACCAAATTCTGTTAGGTTTGACTTTTCTTTTTAGAACACAATAAACTGTCTGTTAACTTTAGAATGGGCATCGCTGCAGCCATTTTCTTCCTTCTCATTTCTAGGTGACACATAACACGGAAGGAGGGGGGGTTGCCAGGGTTTGCGCTAGACAAAACAGATTTTCTCCCATAGGAACCAAGGTCATCAGCTGCTCCCGGGACTGCAGGCTGGGCGTTTCCCAAAAAGCCCGCCAACAAGCTGTTTGGGGAAGCATAGTTGTTTGCATAGACTTAGGGGTGGGATTTTTTAAATTTTGTATTGGGGAATTGTTATGCATCTCTTCGGTCTTGGTTTCACTTTTGAAGTGCCAATACTTTGTCTCAATAAACATGTTCTTTGAGGAACTGCAAGCCTCGGAGTTCTGCTGTATTGGTCTCTGTCTGTCGGAACCTTGACACTGCTCTTGCCAGCATTTTCCATCATACACAGGTCCTGCAGATGAAGGATCTCTCTGGCTGCCTCGTTCCCATGAAACATGGTTACGTTCCAGCTTGCTTCAGATTGCAAGTCATTTGCCAGACCAAAGCAATCACCAAATGCTTCAAAAGCAAGATTGGAGGTTAGGACAAAGGTCAAGCCCTCCTTACGTCAAACCTGATTCCTGGTGATGTCATGGATACATTTCTGTGGTTTCCCTGTCAATAATGCCGAAATGGTTTCCTATTGGCTTTTCCCAAGATTTATGTTTTTTAAACCCCTCAGTCTAGACTATGGCCCTGCTATCCGTTGGAGGGTCCAACCAGGTCCAACCTGCTAATGTCTTAAGAGTAGCCAAGATCTCCTAGGTACTACCAGATGCTAAAGTAGTTTGCCAGCTAGTTCCAACTTTTAGTTAAGGCTGATGTCTGGCCCCAAGAACCAAGAAAGGCATATGGAATTACTTCTGAGCAGTTTCCTTTCTTGTTCCTCATCTACAGACTTAAGTCTTGCTAAACTAAAGCAACTCTTTGCATCACTGTAGATATACTCTTGAGAATTCTTATGGAGGAGCTTTCCAAAGTCTCTTTTTCCTGGCCAAATTTACCTATGCTTTGCTGCCCCTTTGCCCTCTGGAATGTATTGTAGCTTCTCACTCCTGGGAATCCAGACTACATTCCACCCCAGCCAATGACATTTTACAACTTAGCTCACTTGCAACTAAATAAATAAAGACTTCCTTGAATTGATCTCAGTTTCTGGTAACTATGTAGACATGACCATGATTATTAGAGCCTTGGTGGAGCAGTGGGCTAATGCCTCCTTAAGTAACACCAGCTGCCTGCAATCAGTGCAGGTTCGCATCCCACCAGGCTCAAGGTTGACTCAGCCTTCCATCCTTCCGAGGTAGGTCAAATGAGGACCCAGATTGTTGGGGGCAATTAAGCTGACTTTGTAATAATGCCGCTTGGTGTGTGTGTGTGAAAGCCCTAATAAGCAGGCATATACATAGAATGAAGGCTACTGCTAAGCTTGTAAGCCGCCCTGAGTCTTCGGAGAAGGGCGGGATATAAATGGAATTAAAAAAAAATATGTAAATTCCTTAGGAACAAGAAGTAGTTCACCATCACCTGCTTGGGGAAATCTTTCTCAATTTCCCAATCCAATCTACAAACTTGCCTGGTGGTCTCCCAATCAAGTACTCAACTATGCTTGACCTTGCTTAGCTTCTGAGTCCAGAGAATTGGATCCTGTCTTTTGGTGAGGGAGAATTGTCCCAATGGCCCTTGTAAATGATAATACATGGATGAAGAAGGCTGAGAGGTGCAGGGTAAGAGACAGGCAATCCCAAGCATCAGATGCATTAAGATCAAGACTTGCCCTTCCTAAAAAGGGCAAATATTGGAGAACTTGGATGCACCTATGAAGTGTTCAAACGATGACGAGTGAGTATGACATGATCTGCAACATGAAGGCAAGCATGCACAAAAGATAATGTGATGATGTTACCAAGGTTGAATGCAATCCAACTCCACACTCATGTTGAATAAAATATATTTAGATGGATGTAGCTTCAAAGGAAACATTTCCAAGGTTCTAAATATGATGCCCGGTAGTTTCCTTTCAGACATAAACTCTATTTATTTGTTAATCAGAGCTCAGCTGCTGTTCATCACTGTTGCCACTTATTTTCCTACTTTGCACGCTGATTCATTAACACAGAGAGGGTAGATAGAGTCAAGCTAGGAGTCCAATTATTATCAAACTTCATTTACTCTAAGAAATGTGGCTCAGGATTACAGTGAGTTGCAAGTTTGTTTGCTTTTTTGCTTGAGGAAATTTTTCCTAAAAGTCAGGCTGTAGTTTGACCTAAGACAGCTTTCCACACTGTGCACCCGAAAGGAAGGCTACGCGATAAGCTTTTCAGTCTGATCCCCAATGTGCATTCATCAATGCTTTTGCCTTTCCTACTAATCCCAAATAAGATACTTGAGTCAAGAATAGGATTTTCTGATGCTTGCTTTATTGAAACTCCTATAAGAAATAACTTTGCAGTATCTGTAAATATCACAATATACTGTATATAGGAACACTGCAGTAATTCCACACTGAGTTACAGAGCTAGATTACAGTCTTATTTATTCAGAAACAATATAAGTGATAGGATCAAAGGCCTGGAGACTAAAACATACGAAGAACGGCTAAGGACTTGGGTTGGACTAGTCTAAAGAAAAGAAGAAATAGGGGAGACATGATAGCAGTCTTCCAGTATATGAGGGGCTGCCACAAGGCAGTAGTAGTCAGGTTATTCACCAAAGCACCAGAGGGCAGGACAAGAAACAATGGTTAGAAACTGATCAAAGAGAGAAGCAATCTGGAATTAAGGAGAAACTTCCTGACAGTAAGGACAATCAAACAGTGGAACAATTTACCCCCAGAAATTGTGGGTGCTCCATCACTGGAGGTTTTTAAGAAGAGACTAGACATTCACCTGTCTGAGATGGTATAGGTTCTCCTGCTTGAGCAGGGGGCTGGACTAGAAGACCTCCAGGGTCCCTTCCAGCTCCTATTCTATTCTATTCTATTCTATTCTATTCTATTCTATTCTATTCTATTCTATTCTATTCTATTCTATTCTATTCTATTCTATTCTATTCTATTCTATTCTATTCTATTCTATTCTATTCCTGTATGGGGCTTGTAGTCCCTATGACTACAGTTGGGACCAAAATTTCCAGTGCCAAACAAGATGGTTATTGTGAGTTGGGCCTGATTTTTGAATGTTTTTGCCATGGTTGTTAAGAGAATTACTGCCATTGTTAAGTGAACATGCAGTCATTAAGTGAATCTGGCTTCCCCCATGGATTTTGGTTGTTGGAGAGTCACAAATGGCAATCACATGGTTGTAAATTCATTCCAGTTGCCAAGTGCCCAAATTTTAATCACGTGACTGTGGGGATGCTATAATGGTCATAATTTGAGAATCAGTCATAAGTCACCCTATTGTAACTTTTATCACTAAACAAATGATTATAAGTCAAGGACTATCTGTATACTATAGTAGAGGGCCATTTTGGTGCGGTAGTTAAGGCACCAGGCTAGAAACCAGGAGACTGTGAGCTCTAGTCCTGCCTTAGGAACAAAACCCACTGGGTGACTTTGGTCAATCCCTAGAAGACGTTGAGTTCTAGTCCTGCCTTAGCCATAATACCAGCTGGGTGACCTTGGGCCAGTCACTGTCTCTTAGGAAGGCCAGGACAATCTACTTCAAAAAATATTGCCAAGAAAACCTTACTGACCAGCTGTCAGGACTGATTTGGAGCCACAAACATATTCATGGAGATATTTGGAGGACCCCATTTCCGTTTCTATAACCTCTTGACCTGGAGACATCTATTGTTCCTGAATACATTGGAGTACATGTGTGGGGAGCCCTACACCAAAGGTCTTCAAACCTGGCCCTTTTATGACTTGTGGACTTCAACTCCCAGAATTCCTCAGCCAGGCACATGTGCCTGGCTGAGGAATTCTGGGAGTTGAAGTCCACAAGTCATAAAAGGGCCAGGTTTGAAGACCCCTGCTCTATTCTATTTCCTTATTTTCCTTGTATATGTCTACTGTTAGGGACTACATATGGAAAACAGAGAATAAGTAACTCAGGGCAGATTTGTGCGGTCCTGGATGCTCTCTGAGCTTGGTTGTTGAGTTGTAGACATTTCATTACCCAACTAGGTTACATCATCAGTGCTTGAAAGGAGTGGAGTTTGCTCTCTATTTATATACAAGTGGCTTGCCCTGTTAGGGTTGGTAGGAATGTCCTTGGGGGCTCCTAGATTAGGTTATTGTTTACTGTTTGGTTGTTTGTTGAGTTGGTAGTTCCTAGATTGGGTTGTTGTTACACCATTACTACTAAATGGGTAATGAAACATCTGTAAGAAAACAACCAAGCTCGGAGAGCACCGAGGAACCCTGAATCTACAAATATTCTCTTTTGTTGGTATCAGAGCAGATTGGCCAAAGACGTTTTTCTAAGGTTTGGGCAGATGAGAGCTCAAAGTGTATAAACTTCAAAAAGAGGGTCTGGAGATCATTTGGAAACCCGGAGCAAGGGCTTAATGAACAAGAAGTAGTCAAGACCACAGCCAGATCCAAAGTTGTCCATGTTTTGCACCAATCCGATGAGTTAGCTTATAAATTAGGGCCACTGAATATTGCATTCCCATTGCAGTTAATGGGCAGTGTGGTGGCTAAGTGGTTAAGCCAAGTTTGAAGACCCCAGCCCTACTCAGTACACTTCTATCCCTACTGAACAGAAACTGCATGCATCATGAGGGTAACAAGCATGCTTAATAGCAGTACATGGTAAAACAGAGATGCTTGTGGAAAACAAGTAAGAGGAGATGTTGAACTCTTCTAGCTGTTAAAAAAATAAATTCAGGTTGGGGGGAAAAACAATGGCAATAGGCTGCTTAAGAATGAGGAAACTCTACTGTAGACTTGCATTCCTGGGGCATAAACATGTTTGCGGTTCTATCAGCTCCTTTTGTAAGGAACAGACCTGTTATATCTCTGCCAGGTTAGAGCATGGAAATGATAGCCTTAAAATATACAACTGCACAAAATCATGTTTTTAAAACATTTCCACCATGAAATGTCAGGGTTAATCACATACTACAGCTGGGAGTTACTGGCCCCAATTAGAATATGACATTTGTAATAATGTTAGGAAGGCATTACCCAAATAACAGGCTGAAACCGGGCAAGTCAGCTCATGCACCATGAAGAGAATAATGAGTCTCTATTTTCAGCAAAATAAGGGGAAAAAAATTAGGATAAATTATTTCCGGCCAGATGATTTGTTTATGAAGCTCTAAAATGCCAGGCAAATACTACATGGAACAAAGGCTGCAAACCTTTTTAAAAAGCAATAATTTCTATGGATCTCCCTGAGAATCCATTTCTACACACTACAACCACTGGTGTTTGCAGCAAAAGGTGCATTTCCAGTGGTTTGCTGTTTTCTCCCAGAGCAGTAGCTGGAATGTGGTTTAACATTTTGGTTTAGATATTGTGTGCAGAGACACCCAGTTATTTTAAGGGGGATTGGAAAAGTATTTTGGTGGGTCTCTTAATCAGATGTTTAGACCCCTAGGCTAATTTGTCAGGTGCAATAGCAACAGCATTTTGGCTTAGATACTGTCTCACAGTGCTTATACAGCACTTTCTGGGCAGTTGACAATGTAAGTATTATTTGCGTATTACCCCCAACAACCTGGGCCCTCATTTTACCAACCTTGGAAACATGGAGGGCTGAGTCAACCTTGAGCCCTCTAGGCTGTGGGCATGAATTTGGCTACAACACTGCACTTTAACCACTCCGCCACCAAGGCTCCTTGCAACCAGAACAACTCTGTAAATAGGGCAATGCAGTTCTTTTTTTGTTGATCACCTGTGTACAACAATCTTACCAGACTGACTGCATTCCCTTGATAACTGGTAGATAAAGGCTTCATTAGTCTAGCCCAGGGGGGTGTCTTCAAACTTGGCCCTTTTATGACTTGTGGACTTCAACTCCCAGAATTCCTCAGCCAGCATGCCATGCCTTTTTCTCCCAGTTTCTTTTATGCTGTGATTCCACCACAGATTTCATATAAGGCAGTAGCTTCACCTTCTCCATCTACATAATGATGAAGTAGTGATACTGTGATACCTTTTGCTAGGATCACCTGAACAAATTCTAGACTTCTTCTGCAGTCAGGATTAGGTCTGGGCCAAGCTATCTAGAGAGCTTCTGTGAGATTTGTGCCAAACAGATAACAGAATAACAGAGTTGGAAGGGACCTTGGAGGTCTTCTAGTCCAACCCCCTGCTCAGGAAGGAAATATCTAGGCCACTTCAGACATATGGTTGTCCAATCTCTTCTTAAAAACTTCCAGTGTTGGAGCATCCACAATTTCTGGAGGCAGGTTGTTCCGCTGGTTAATTGTTTTAACTGTCAGGAAGTTTCTCCTTAGTTCTATGTTGCCTCTCTCCTTGATTAGTTTCCACCTGTTGCTTCTTATCCTGCCTTCAGGTGCTTTGGAGAATAGGTTGACCCCCTCTTCTCTGGTAGAAATAAACAAACAATACAATTTGCTTCAGTGAAGCCAATTCCATTGCCCCCAACCTTCTCCTTTTCTCCTACTTGTTTTTTATGCTTCTTAAGCATATAGCTTATTACTTACTCAGGATTCTACTCATTTTTTATTCTCTATTTGCACATTGACCCTTAATGAGTTAAGTAATGAACTAATGAACTTTTGTGAGTTGATACACAAAAAATACCCAGTTCTCAAAAAAGTACTGGGTGACTGTGGTAGTCTGATGTTCCAACATGATGGATGGTCAGCTTCTGACCAAAAACCTCTAGTGCTCATGGAAGTAAAGGCTGTTTTTTTTTTTGGCATCCTAGTTTGTCTTCTTTTGTCTTTCAAGTATACATTCATGCAGTACCTGATGAACTAGAGTTGCATGCCAATGCTCTTAAAAATCTTGAACCCTTTTTGCGATTCTTTTTCCTAGTTTGCAGTGTGCTTCAGGAATAACTTCTGGTTTTTTTTTCCCCTTTGGGTTTTGCTTTCTGTAGAAATTCAGGAAAGCTTTGCTTCATAGTTAATCCAGCATTGTTGACATCATCAACAAAAACAAAAAAATATTCTTTCAAAATCACTCACAATTTTCACAATAACCAGTCCAATTAACCACTGGGGATACTCTTAAATATTGTGAAAGTCCATTTTGCATTGCTCTACGTGACATAAGGGAGATTTTTAAAAAGTTCAGGTTAATAAAGCTTATAAACTGACATGCCCAACAATGCGACTACTGTCATTTTTTTCCCCTTCTTGTATGGCAGCTCCCACTGCATTTGTTAACAGATGGGGAATATCATATTTCTGTGGGTCAGCCTTATTATTTTGCTCACTTTGCACTGGCTTTTAATGAACTATATAGCCTGCTTCCAATTTATCCCAGCTGATCACAAAGTGTTCCTGCTGCAACCTGCCCAGGCTTAATGAGATTTCAAATTGTTCCTTGGATTCATCTCAGAAGTGACCTTGCATCTTTTGTGATAGCTGAAACAGCTCAGTTTCTCAGAAATACTAGCTTCATCACTATTCAAAGGAACAAATGAGTTGAGTTTAAAGCTTTTCTAAGGATCAGAGTAAACTTCTTCCGGTTGGTTGATTAAAGAAAAATTCCAGTGATGTTATGGTTGATCTTCCTGAATTAATTGTATCATTCTGTAGTGGAATCCCCCTAATACTGGAGAAATGAATTCTGAATTCTAAAATTATTTCTGAATTCTGCACCAGGTTCTGCCTCAATTCTATCCTGGAGAATTGAATTCTGCATTCTGTAATTAGCTCTGCATTCTGTACTGGCATCTATCCCAAAATATTTCTCATCTGAAAAGATAAAGCAAACATATAAAGGTTAGGGAACGATGTGCCAATAAAATGCATTGGGAAAGACTCAAAACGAAATGTGAATTTTCTTTGGTTTTTAATGCCTGAATGATTAAAACTATGACTGAATGATTAAGAAGCAAATTCTTTAACCGGTCCCTCTTAAGTCAGGTAACAGTCAGGCCTGTCTGAAAGCAGCCACACTTTGATTTTGAATGAAATATCAGAAGTTTCACTTGAAATATGGACTAAAATCAGCACCGCCGAATAGAGTCAACCTGGGTTTGTCAAAAACAGAATATGCCAAACAAATCTTATTTCATTCTTTAACCAAGCGAAATTGGTGGATCAGCAAAAACATTTGCATTTCAGTAAGGCATTTGACAAAGTACGCCACCACCTACTTCTTAGTAAGCTAAGAAATGTGGGATAGATAGTATCACCACCAGATGGAACCAAGATCCACATTCAATGGGTAGTCCTTAGTGGAAATAGGTCTACATGGAGGGAAGTAAGCAGTGGGATACCACAAGCCTCCATCTTAGGCCCAGTATTCTTCAATATCTTCATTAATGACTTAAATGAGGGAATAGAATGGGAGCTCATCAAATTTGCAGACAACACTAAACTGGCAGGAATAGCCAATACCCCAGAAGGTTGTGTTAGACCTGCCCCAGTCCCATCTCTTAGGGGGAAAAAAGACCCTCAACTCCATATGATTGAAGTGATAGGTTCTTTTACTAAAAGATGTTGGTTGCAGTAGAGTCAGGCTAGAACTAAATTTCCCACATTCAAGAGATACAGAAAGTTTCCTCACATCCCAACCCTCCCCCTATGACCGGTCCATCTTCAGCCAAGAAGAGTCCACCTAGGTGTTTTGAAAACCCTGAGATGTTTAGGAGAATTCACATTCTTTCTCAGGGTACACGGCCTTGGGTGCTGGCATAAACTGGTTCCAAGCTTCCCTGCTTTTCGTCAAGCTATCATTCCCCCCTCCCAATTTCCCATCACGTACAAATGAAGGTTGATTGCCCATTTGTCCCCCTCATGTCCCCCTCTTCCCTCCTAGCCTTTGATGGCAGGATGCCAGCAAGGCGCCAAAGGGAAGATGGCAGGCCTGACAGGCTCAAGATCCAGATGGCCCTATCTAACAAAATGAAATTCAGCGTAGAGAAAAGTAAGGCTTTACACTTAAGCAAGTAAAACCAAATATATAGGAACAAATTAGATGAAACCTGACTCAATAGCAGTAACTGTGAGAGGGATCTTGGAGTCCTAGTGGACAATCACTTAAATATCAGCCAGCAGTGGCTTCTTTCGCTGCTGCTTTTGCCGAAGGCGCCATGCCGGCGAAGGGGCCCCTCCAGAGCGTTCAGGTTTTCAGCAGGAAGAAAACTGCTACTGCAGTTGTTCACTGCAAAAGAGGAAATGGACTTATTAAGGTGAATGGACGGCCTCTGGAAATGATTGAGCCCAGAACTCTCCAATACAAACTGCTTGAACCGGTACTTCTTTTGGGCAAAGAAAACTTTGCAGGAGTTGAAATAAGAGTCCGTGTGAAGGGTGGCAGTCATGTGGCACAGATATACACAATTCAGCAATCTATTCCCAAAGCACTGGTGGCTTATTACCAGAAATACTGTATGTTGATGAAGCTTCTAAGAAAGAAATAAAGGATATCCTCATCCAGTATGATAGGACCCTGTTAGTTGCTGATCCTCGACGTTGTGACTCCAAGAAGTTTGGTGGACCTGGTGCTCGTGCACGTTACCAATAATCCTATTGTTTCCTTTGAAATAAAGGATAAAATTTAATATATATATATATATATATATATATATATATATATATATATATATATATATATATATATATATAAAGGGACGCGGTGGCTCAGTGGGTTAGGACGCTGAGCTTGTCGATCAGAAGGTCGGCAGTTTGGTGGGTCGAATCCCGAGTGCCGCGTAACAGAGGGAGCGCCTGTTACTCGTCCCAGCTTCTGCCAACCTAGCAGTTCGAAAGCACGTAAAAATGCAAGTAGAAAAATAGGGACCACTCCGGTGGCAAGGTAACAGCGTTCCGTGCGCCTTTGGCGTCTAGTCATGCCGGCCACATGACCACGGAGACGTCCTCGGACAAGCGCTGGCTCTTCGGCTTTGAAACGGAGATGAGCACCGGCCCCTAGAGTCGGAAACGACTAGCACACACGTGCGGGGGAAATGCAATCCTAGGTTGTATAAACAGAGGCATAGAAACAAATATGCAGACCAGAGTGATAATCATCAAGTCCCTTGACCCCCTGCAAAAAGCCAACTCCAATTGTTCTTAATCTGAATACTTTCAGTGTTTTCAACATAACAAAATCTACTTTCTCACCAATTGTAGATAGCAAACTATAATGTCAAAACTGTATGCACTATTTCCAAGGTGCCATTGGGAATTCCAGAAGACTTGTGGGGAAAAATAGAACTCCCTCCCTGTTTTTTAAACATTCATTCAGTGTGGAGTTCTTGTTGCTTGAGTGTGGATGGAATATCATGCTTTGGTATAGTGAGATGGGCACTGAATTAGCAACATCATAGCTAGGGAGAAATCAAAAACCATACATGAACTTGATCACAAGAGACAGGTTTTGATAGGGGCTTTACAAAGCTGAAACAGGGACGTGGTGGCTCAGTGGGTTAGGACGCTGAGCTTGTCGATCAGAAGGACAGCAGTTTGGCGGGTCGAATCCCGAGTGCCGCGTAAAAGAGTGAGCACCTGTTACTCGTCCCAGCTTCTGCCAACCTAGCAGTTCGAAAGCACATAAAAAATGCAAGTAGAAAAATAGGGACCACTATGGTGGGAAGATAACAAAATTCCATGCGCCTTTGGCGTCTAGTCATGCCGGCCACATGACCATGGAGGCATCCTCGGACAAGCGCTGGCTCTTCAGCTTTGAAACGGAGATGAGCACCGGCCCCTAGAGTCGGAAACGACTAGCATGCATGTGCGGGGGAAACTTACAAAGCTGAGACTCACACAGGAAACCATTTTTCCTTGATTGAAATTCAAAATTGAACTTTGAAGACATGGGGCAGAAGGAGTATCAGTGCTTTTGAACTTAGGTGTTGGAGAAGAGTCCTCAGAATACCATGGATAGCAACATGCAAACGGATCGTAAAACAAATAAACTCAGAGTTTCTACCTGAGGCACAAACACCCAGATTTAAATGATCAAATTTTGGACACCTTGTGGAGAGAACTAGTTGTCTTGTAAAGGCCATAATTCTGGGAAAGATGAAAGGAAAGAGAAGACAAGGACTACTATCAGCAGACAATGGACACAGTGGTGATGGGTACATCGGTCAAAGACACAAAAGGTCAGGTTGAGGCATAGATCATCCCAGAGAAGTTGCTTGTAGGTCAGGGGGTCTTCAAACTTGGCCCTTTTATGACTTGTGGACTTCAACTCCCAGAATTCCTCAGCCAGCATGCCTGGCTGAGGAATTCTGGGAGTTGAAGTCCACAAGTCATAAAAGGGCCAAATTTGAAGACCCCTGTGTGGCCAGTAAGAGTTGACAGGAATTTGATGGCACATCAAGTCTTGGAGAGTATATTGTAAAATGTATTCCAGTGAAATGGAAGGAGTAAGAATATTTGCGAGGGAAAAGCATTGAGGAAGACACCTATTTCACCTCTTGCTAGGGTGAATACTGGATGCATTATTTATTATTTATTTATTCATTAATGGGACTTATATCCCGCCCTATTAGAAATTTGTATGGTTGTATGCACCCCTATCATCCTGCCTACATGTTAAGATGAATTTCAGAGAACCTCCTTTTGTATCAACTGGTAATATTAATAAAACTTGACAGCCAGGCAGAATATGCTCCTTAGAAATGAAGGCAGCACCTGAAGGCAGGAAACTAATCAAGGAGAGAACCAATCTAGAACTGAGGAGAAATTTCCTGACAGTGAAAACAATCAGTGGAGAGACTTGCCTCCAGAAGTTGTGGGTGCTCCAACACTGGTGGATTTTAAGAAGAGATTGGATAACCATTTGTCTGAAATGGCATAGGGTTTCCTGCTTGACCAGATGGGGGTGGACTAGAAGACCTCCAAGGTCCCTTCCAACTCTGTTATTCTGTTAAATCCTGTGGTATAGTGGTGATAATTTTATTTGCTTTTTTATGAGAAAAATCCACAATTTTCTTTGCAAATAAGGCATTAATAACATCCTGAGCTTCAGTTACTTTTTGTTTTAACATATATACACAGACTAAAAACTGCAGAATTGTTTTATTTATTTTTAATGGATGTAATGCTAGGTTGGTTGTTGTTTTTATTACTGTTTGCCTTTTGCTGTTGGTTCTTGTTGCTGTTTTATGGTGATTGCCCATGTTATTAATGTTGTAAGCCTCTTTTAAATTTATATACTGTGAAGAAAGGCAGACATAGCTTAAATCAATCACTAAACACGAAGAAACAGTACTTTTGGCTAGATAATGTCTATCCTAATGACTAGATTCAGACATCACGTCAAGCCGTATTTTGCTTAACAGTGATTTACTGTAGGGCAGCGCAAACCTTTGTGGCTGTAACTGAAAATTAAATTATTTTTTTTAAAACCTCCAAGGACCATAGGAAATATATTAGCTTGGTGCAATGACATCGTCAGATGGAATAAGATTGAAATCTTCAGCCTCGTTTTGTGTGTTTTAATGGAAATTGGTTGTGTTAATTCTTGCAGAGGCCTAGCCTGTCCACTTTCATTATTATTTTTACATAAATATTCAAGCGGAAATGCAGGAAATCCTGAACTTACAACCCCATTTGGGAACAGACTTTCCTTTGCAGCTGTTAAATGAGTCCTTTTTTTGCCACAGTTGTAAACGAATCACTACAGTTTTTAAATAAATCACACAGTCATTAAATCCAGTTTCCCTCATTGTCTGTGCTTGTCAGAAGTCAGTTGAATAGGTCACAAATGGTGATCTCACAACCTTGAAGTGCTGCAACCCTTGTAAATATATGTCACTAGCTCATATTTTGATCCTATGATGATGGGGATATAGTAATGGTCATAAGTGCAAGGACTGGTGATAAGTCACTTTTACAATATCGTTGCAGCTTTCAATGGTCATTAAATCCATGGTGTAAGCAGAGGACTACCTGTAAAATTTTCTTGCTGAATATTAATGAAACAGTCCTAGGGGGCTCAAATTAGGTTATGTGTCTGTCAAAGTCTACAGATCATCTACCTCTGTTTTTCCCCCCCAGTTGATCAGATTCATACAACTTATTAAACTAAAATGAAACAGATCATTTGACACAATGCAATCTATGAACCAAATGCAGCATGGAAAGAAATACAGCTGTTACATTGGTTAATGTAAAGAGTCCAGTCAATAGGTAAGGCAGTGGAAGCAGAGTTGCTGTCCTGATTTAGTGGGAAAAGAAATCAGTCAAGGAGATTGCATTCACCAAAGATGATTAGGGGGACTGAAGGCTAAAAAACATGAAGATTGGTTGCAGGAATTGGGTCTCTCTGGGTTAGTGAAAAGAAGGATTAGGGGACATGATAGCAGTCTTCCAATTGCTAAGGGGATGCCACAAAGAAGAGGGGGGTCAACCTATTCAAAACACCTGAAGGCAGGACAAGAAGCTGTTAGGCATATGATGATAGCCTACATATTGGGTTGGACATATATAAGCCATGATGGTGTTGTAACTTTAAGAAGGTAATTGATCCATGGGTGTGTGAGGTTGCTCATGGCCATAAGAGGGAGCTAGAAATGTAGATTCTCTCTCTCACTGGATCTCTCTGAATATCTGAATTTGCTGATCGCTCTATTATTGCTTTTTTGCTCTGTATCTGCATAACTGTGTTTTTGACCTCTGGACTGGTAAGAAGACTTTGTGTTAGGATTTGTACTTGGACTGTTATTTTTGTGTATGACCTGGACTGATTATTTTTGACTGTGCATTTTTGGTTTTACACCACCTTAAAGTAAACTACTTTCTATTTTCACAACTCAGTGTATTTTGTGGTTACTGTGATCTTTTACTGCTCTCAATACCCTTCCTTGTCTGTGCAACTCCTTGGTAGCACAAGGAGACCTCTGCACAACAATACCTAACAGAAGCAATGGATGGAACTAATCAAGGAGACAACCAACCTAGAACTAAGGAGAAATTTCCTGACAGTGCGAACAATTAATCAGTGGAATGGCCTGCCTTCAGAAGATGTGGGTGCTCCATCAGTGCTTGAGCAGGGGATTGGACTAGAAGACCTCCAAGGTCCCTTCCAACTCTGTTATTCTATTATCCAAAGTATCATCATCTGTTCCCTGAAAGTCTTCTGGGTGACCCTTCTTGAAATGCCTGGAGACTTGGTGACCTAGGTCTTACCCCAAATGAGCTTGGTCTATTTTCTGGTGTGAATCATCAAAAGAAGAATATATAGAGAAAAGAAATACAGGATAGGAAAATTGTTGGGTGGCTGATTTAATTCTATGTTAGTGATGCTTTTCCTTCTCTCCCACCCAACCCCAGCTCCCTCAGCCTGCCTGCCGTGGCTTGCCAATTTCAGTTGCTTATCTCATTAATCTCTTTGTCATGGAAATGAGGCATCAGCAGAAGGACACTTAAGGTTTTCAACCAGCTGTTTCCATGGCTTAGCTAGTTAATGAGTATTGCTGAGTTACTCGGAAACATCTCAACTCTCCTGCCTAGATGAGAAAAGAAGAAGAAACCTTGCAGATCCGATTTAGAATGGATTTCTCAACAGGAGATTGTTCTATCGAGAGGAGAGCATGGAATTTTGCCCAAAGCAAAATTCAAAGAAAGACGGTAGGATTAAGTCTAAGAGAAACATTGAAGGAGATTTGTGGAAGAGACCCTTTTCAGTGCAACTTTTGTTCTTTCAAGTTTTTCCCCCTCTGTTTTTTAGATAAACTCCATCAACTCTCCTTCAAGTACAGGATCAAAAGAGGACGGTAGAAAGCAAATGTAGATTGATTTGAGTAAATCTGATTTCTTAATTTTAGTCTCTGTGTTTTGTATCTGAGAAACGTCAAATGTTTTATTTATTTATTTATTGGAGTAGAAAGAGTTGGGGAAATGAAGGTCAGTTCCTATTGTTACCAACCTCTTATCTAGTGCCACGGTGCTGTGGAGGGTCACACCCCAACCCCCCACCCCACCCTCCCGCAGAGAAAGAAGTATTTTGGGGAATATTAAAAAGGCAGAATATATTTCCCCAAAGGATCTTAAAGGCAGAAAAGCAAGCCCAGTTTTTCTTAATAGCCACAAGCAGAAACTCGGCAGAAACCAGCTTTTAGAAATGCAGATGTAATAATCCATTCAGGAAGGTTGGAACCAGAAAGCTAGAAGCTGATGACATTAGAAAGACAAAGATCCCTAAAATCTACATCCGCCACCCAAAATCTAAGGACAGGAAATATAATAGGATTAACCCACCAATACCAAAAAGGACACACTGAATCTCAGGTCAAAGTTCATGCCACAGGAATAGGAAACAACCTCTAAAGCCCCAGAAGGTATAAAAACCCACCACTCCCAGCAACATGTGGTCGGGTTTTCCCAGAGCCATGCTTCTGTCTGGCTTTGCTCTTCAATAAACTACAACCTTCTTTCTAAAGCAGTCTCCATTTTGTTTATCCCCGGCTTGGACTGGACCCTGATGAAGATTTTTCTTTCAACAGTGCAGAAGATGACCTATCATGGACTACTTAACTTCATCAAGCATTGATTTTTTTTAAATTAATGCAGATAGTGAATGTGTTCTTCATTTCACAAGGACTTGAGAAAAAATTGTGGGTGGAATTTTTCCACCCAGAATGAGGAAAATACTTAATCTAAGAGTGAGAGAAAAAAAATGAGATTCATCCATCTGTAGCTCATTACTCAGGATTCAAATGGATCTCAAATGAATCATATATAAGACTTTTGTAGCCAGTTTAGTCAACCCCACAACATTGGCTATTACATAACTGTTTCACTGATTATGGGTTGAAAATCACAAAACTGTTGGAAACTCCTGAAGAACTGCCTAACTTGGATGGTCCATTTCTACACCAACTATGATACCTAAGGTGAATGTTGGGCTTTACTTATTTGCTCCTACAAATGTACTTTGAGTGTCAATTGTGGAAAACAAGGTAAGTAGATCTTAGAGGAAATATCTCTGTGATATTTTGATTCCATGCCTTCCTGGACATTAATGGCTAGTATGGACATTTGGGATGAATGTTTAAGGAGAGTGGAGCAAACTCAGCAAAGATATTACAGGCTCATGCTGACCAGCTCAGTAATGGATAGGACGTTCACGCAAAACAGCCAAATAGTCAGTCCAGGGATCTTCATCCAACTAGAACTGCATCTGATTTATCAAATGGAACTCCTCACCGCTAAGTTCAATCTCTGCTTCTAGAAAAAAGGACCTACCCAAGAACACCTCAACCACACACTAATTCTTCAGGGAACATTTATAACTACTTTTGAGAAGATAATTTACTTTCCAACATTTTCTTTCTCCTATCTGTTGACGTTAGAGGAACTTGCTTTTGAAATGTATTTCAGAAGAGATATGAAGGAAATTGTCATTGGTGGAATCGGCTATTCTTACATTTACTTGATTACAAGTGGCCAATGGATGTGAGTGCATGATCTCTTTTCAGAGATGTAAGCATCCCTCTTTTTCAATCAAGGAGATTAACTAATCAAGCAAAGAAGCAACCTGGAATTAAGGAGAAACTTCCTGACAGTGAGGACAATCAACCAGTGGAACAGGTTTGCCTCCAGAAATCATGGGTGCTCCATCACTGGAGGTTTTTAAGAAGAGGCTAGACAGTCACTTGTCTGAGATGGTATAGGTTCTCCTGCTTGAGCAGGGGACTGGACTAGAAGACCTCCAAAGTCCCTTCCAGCTCGATTCTGATTGAGTTTTTGATTTCCACAAACCCATTTAATTAACATAGAAGATTTGATGGGATCATTTTTTTGCTGGAATCTGCACTGAGAATCTCCATAGACACTCTTTGATGGAACAATTTTTTTCCAGTTGTGGAGCTACTGAGATTGCTAAAGCAGCTGATCTTGAAAAAATGACTTTTCCTTTCTTTGGAAAAACATGGAGAAATTCTCCATCTAATTCTTCTGCCCAATAATCTGGTGGGGAATTTTGTAAACCATGGTGCCCAGTTCTACTTATAATGTAGACCAGCAGCCTTCCAAAAAGATGTTGAGACTCTGGAAAGAGTACAGAGAAGAGCAACAAAGATGATCAGGGGACTGGAGGCTAAAACATATAAGGAACTGTTGCTGGAATTAGGTATGTCTAGTCTGATGAAGAGAAGGATGAGGGGTGACATGATAGCAGTCTTCCAACATCTCAGGAACTGCCACAAAGAAGAGGGAGTCAAACTATTCTCCAAAGCGCTTGAAGGCAGGGCAAGAAGCAACAGATGGAAACTAATCAAGGAGAGAAGCAACCTAGAACTAAGGAGAAACTTCCTGACAGAACAATTAACCAGTGGAACAACCTGCCTCCAGAAGCAGTGAATGTTCTAACAATGGAAGTTTTTAAGAAGAGACTGGACAACTATTTGTCTGAAATGGTATAGGGTTTCCTGCCAGAGCAGGGGGTTGTACTAGAAGACCTCCAAGTCTATTCCATCATCATCATCATCATCATCATCATCATCATCATCATCATCATCATCATCCTTTTGGCACCAGGGACCGGAGACATTTTTTAGTGGATCGGAGGGGGAATGCTGTCTGCATCCCACAGATGGGGCTTTGCTTATTTGCAGGGCCTGGTTTCTGGCATGCTGTGGACCGGTGCCAGTCCATAGACCAGGGCTTGGGGACCCCTGATGTAGACTATAGAGTCATGTGGCAGTTTCGTACCATGACAGCTCTCCCACTGCCTCCATCAACCAATTTTAATGGGGTTAAATTGCCTCCTTGGACATTTTCTTAACTTTTTGAAATAATTATATAATTTTTAAAATTTTAACTCTAAATTAATTTTAACATTTTAATTTTATATATTGCTTTCCATGTTGATATTATACACTGACCAGGCCCCTCTTTGAGGGAGATGGGTGGTCTAGAATATGAAATATAAATAAATATAAGTAATAAATAATGATGTGATTAGGACAGGTTAGATCGTTCATTTACTTTGACCTAATCTTATTGGGGGGGGGGGGAATTGGCCTGAGCTGAAAAAAAAAAGAATTTGTTTCAGTTTGCATCTTTTTTAAATACTTGCACTCCTTCCACTATGGTCGATTTCTCTGCCTACTTTTAGGCCACAAATCCAATATATCGAGCCTGTTATGCTATTTCAATAAAGCAAATTTTGTTAAAAAGCCTCCTGGGCAGTGGAGGAAATGCTGCAGGCAGCTAAAGAAAGTAAATCTGGCTGATGGATGAGGTGACCCATGAGCTTCGACAGAAGATGCTCCCAGAACAAATGCTCTACCAAAGACACAATTATGAAATCACACATCTAAGGAGGGGGATTTCATGGATACAGGAAGGAGGATGTTTGTGCACTGCTGTACAGAAAAACAGCTAAAGCTGGCAAAGGTGTGTGTAAGAACTTAAACAATCTCTGGGCTCCGGGAGTGGAGGGCACTTGAGAAAGCTTTAAGATGATTCCCCTTTGATTCTGTTTGGTATAAGAGGGGCAGAAGGTAATCCCAGACAAGCTTTGAAGAGTCTGCTATTATATCCTATAACAATGAAGAAGAGTTATAGCAGTCCTTTTCTAGTCCTGGCTTGACATACCCAGAAATGCTGACAGCTGGCGGCGTGAAGTTCAACATTAAAGAACCTTTTAAGCAAATCCAACGAACAAGCTAACAGTAAACAACAGCCTAATCAAGGAATCTAATCAAGGGACTGGAGCCTAAACCATACAATGATGGTGGTGGAAATGGGAACAGCTAGTCTAATGAAGAGATAGAGTAGTGGGTGACAGGATAGCAGTCTTCCAATATTTGAGGGGCTGTCACAGAGAAGAAGGGGTCAACCTAGTTTCCAAAGCACCTGAGGGCAGGACAAGAAGCAATGGATGGAAGCTTATCAAAGAGACAGCTAATCTAGAATTAAGGAGAAGTTTCCTGTCAGTGAGAACAATCAGGACTTTTTTTTGTCATAGAACATCCAGAACGGAGTTCCGGCACCTTTTTTGGATGGAACCTTGTAGGGTAGGCAAGGCAGGTTGTATGACATGAATGAATGAACCTTCATTGTTAAAGTACAACCATGTACATATTGGGATTGGCTGAGCCTCCCTTCGTGCCCCTACCCCCAACTCACAGTGACAACAAACCCTCCATCTTATTACACCATGTGAGCTAATTGCACAACACACCGGCCTCGCAAGTCACTCATGCATAAAGTTTATAAAATTATTTCCCGTTCAAAAGCCTAACAGCCCATGGATAAAAGCTGTTCTTCAGCCTGTTGGCACAGCTGGCTATACTCCTATATCTCCTACCCGATGGTAGGAGAGTAAAGAGATACCGTCCAGGGTGTGAGTCATCCCTGAGAATTTTCCTCACTCTTCTAAGGCAGCGAGACCTGGCGATGTCATCCAGTGGTGTCAGGGGACAGCCCACAATGTCTTGTGCTGTGCTCACCACCCTCTGTAATACTTTCCTGTCCGCGGCTGTCAGACCAGAATACCAAACCACAATACAGTATGAGAGGATGCTCTCTATAGTACACCGATAAAAGAGGCAAAAGACCGGTAAAACTCACATGTGTGAGTTCTGGCACCTTTTTTTCTTTTTTTTTTCTTTTTTTACAAAAAAAGCACTGAGAACAATTATCAATGGAACTGCTTGACTCCAGAAGTCATGGGTGTCAGACCAATGATAAGCAAGCATTGGTGATAAGTGGTGGCTGGCATTTGAAGATTTTAATGAAGAGATTGGACAGTCATTTGTCCAGAATAAGGTCTCCAGCTTCGGTAGAGTTGAACTAGAAGACTTCCAAGGTCCCTTCCAACTCTGTATTCTGTATTCTAACCATCAAGAACACTCTCACCAATACTCAGAGGGCAAGCTTCTTGTGTATAAATAACAAACTCAATGTCCTTCTAGCTCTGATGCTATTATTTAGATGGATAATGAAACGTCTGCAAGAAAACAACCATGCTCGGAGAGCACCAAGGACCCCAAAGAAGTAATTCTGCAACCAAATATGTACATTGTAATTCCCAGGATTATCACTGAGCCTAGGACTTTGATGATTTTTTTTTCTTCTGTGCTGCTGGCAACCGGCATCCGAAAAATAGGATGCCTCAATATAATGCAAACAAGGATTAAAATTTTCCCCTTCTTATTTTACACCCAATATGCTCTCTTCTCTTGATTATGCGCCATCAAGTCATCGTTGACTTTTAGCAACCATGCAGATACCTTTTCTTCATGGTGATCTTTTCCTGACCTGGGCTTTCTGATCTTCTAGTGGTGCATTTTATCACCACTGTAATTAAATCCATCTTCCTTTCAGCATCAATATCTTCTTATCCTGCTTCTTTAAAGTCCAACTTTCATTTCCATAGAGTGCCACAGGGAATACCTTGACTCGCACAATACTGATCTTCTCTTGGTCTATCCATTTTCCTGCCCTCTTTCTGACCACATTCATCTTTCTCTGTCTTTCTGAGTAATGTTCTGAGACACCAAACATGATGCAGCATGATCTTTTGCCTCTAGCCATAATGCTGTTTGCTTCTGTGTTACATTTTTTTCCCTCCAGAAGTTTTAAGGTATTCTGATGATTGCAGGAACCAATCTGGTTTAGTCCTTCAAGCTGGAGCACATCTTCAGAGAACTACTCTCTAGCCGATTGTGTGCCCTGGGCTATTCTATGTGTGATATTTCTATGGTGCCTGTTATATGTCACTTTGATTGGTTGTTGATAACTGGCTATTAAGTTGTTGCCTATTGTTTCCTTGTGCTGCCAAGTCCTCACCTCCTAAGTACTTGATAAGCTGATGTTAAATCAGCACTTCTGTTGACTGATGAGGGGCCCATTTCCCAGGCTACAATGACTCCCCTGGCTGTTTTTCTGCCTACTCACCCAACAATCTTAGTAACTGTAAAAGTGAAGGTATGTCATTGTTCATTGCATATTTTTATGATTGCTTACAGCTCCCTTGAAGATTCTAAAAGGAGTTGCATTGTATTGCTATTTCCTGGGGTTCAGAGTGGGACATTAAAATCCCAATTCACGAGACATCAGAGCCACTTGTGGCACTGATTTATGCGCTAATTTCCTTGATTCTTTCTCATTTGTTGCCAGCCTGTTGTGTTTGAGCTTCCATCCTTGCATTCATTTAAGAGCAAATGACCTCCCGTGTTACCACTTATTCTAATGTTGGATCTGAAGTAAGAACCATGACAAGGGAATGAAAATCACTCCTATTGGAGTGTTTGTGCAGAACGTTGAAGCTTTCATTAATAATATATTATGCAGGTGTAGACCAATTATTCCCCCCCTTGAACTGAATTAGGAAGCTTTTGCAGATAATGGCACATAGCATTTGGAAGGCGAAGTTTGTAAGGAGCTTGCCAGCGCTGGGGGAAAGAAAGAAGAAGAAAAGAAAGAGAAAATATTTAACTGGTATGTGTTGGGTCCGGAAGACAAGTATCGTCAAAGGGTACCCTATCCAAAAATTTTCAGGAACATGGAATGAAAATGCAACACTTATTTCTTTTTCAAAAACTGAATAGAATAGAATAGAATAGAATAGAATAGAATAGAATAGAATAGAATAGAATAGAATAGAATAGAATAGAATAGAATAGAATAGAATAGAATAGAATAGAATATGGAGTGGAGTGGAGTGGAGTGGAGTGGAGTGGAGTGGAGTGGAATAGAATAGAATAGAATAGAATAGAATAGAATAGAATAGAATAGAATAGAATAGAATAGAATAGAATAGAATAGAATATGGAATGGAATGGAATGGAATGGAATGGAATGGAATGGAATGGAATGGAATGGAATGGAATAGAGTTGGAAGGGACCTTGGAGGTCTTCTAGTCCAGCCCCCTGCTCAAGCAGGAGAACCTATTCCTTTTCAGTCAGGTGAATGTCCAGTTTCCTCTTAAAAATCTCCAGTGATGCAGCACCCATGATTTCTGGGGGGTAAGCTGTTCCACTGGTTGATTGTCCTCACTGTCAGGAAGTTTGAATAGCTGTCGGGGGGAAAAAGAAAGTATTGTAAATTGTATTTGTTTTCTAATAAATAATGGCAGGGCCTTCATGCTTCTTTGCTGAGCGACTGCAGTTGGTCTTCTGGGTTTCAGAATGATAGCTATTGTGCTGGTGTTTAATTTGCATGTAGTATTTATAGCAAAGCACCCTTTTTCCCCCTCCCTTGCAAAGCTTGGATTGTTTACAAGTGAACCATTAAATTAGGCCTACACTTTCTAATTGATGGATTGGTAGGCTGGAAGACTCAATGCAAGTTTCACCTGGCTGAAAAGCAGGCACAATTCATTGAATTTGGAATATTTCATTTATTTACTTTGTGCCACGCTTTTTCTCTGAGCGTTGCTCCACGCACCCCGGAAACAGTCTTTTCTGCAGATGAAACCAACTAAAAAGATAATATGCAGGCCTCTTGCTGCGGAACTGTTGATTTAGCCAGATGCAAATTTAATGGACAGAGGAATCAATCAACCAAGACTCACAGAATTAATTGATTAAAGGACTTTAATGGAGTTATAGCCTCCACATAAATATTGAATGCATGTGCACCAGATGTTGAAACTTGTACTGTATCAGGGCAACGTTACTGTGGTAAGCAGCCCAAGCATAGAGGCGTTTAATGATTCCAGTGCTAACACCTGATTGAATCGGCTCCAGGTATTTGCAAGCATTTACTCCCAGTCAAAAGGGAAAGGTTTTGTTCTGCTGCATTTGCCAGGAATAAAATACTGTACATCTTTTATGGATTTGGAGTGCAAGTGAAATTACAATCACCATGTATTATTTGATACTTTTTTCCCTTTTAGAAACGCCAACATATCCATGCAGGTTTTTCCTTCTACTGCTATCCATATTCTCTTCCTGTCATGGTTCTGACAGATGAAACTCTTCAAAGAACTTTGAGGTATTGTTTACCATTGTTGTTAGCTGCGAAGTCATGTCTGACCCATCGCGACCCCATGGGCAACGTTCCTCCAGGCCTTCCTGTCCTCTACCACTTTCCTGTCCTCTACCATATGTTTAGGTTTACCATAAAGAATCTTTATTTGATTCTTATTATGTTTACCATAAAGAATATTTATGTGAGAAGCATAGCATCAGCACTAACACAATCGAAGCCAAAAACCCCTGAGCACATAGTATCAAACCACAATTCCCTCCTCCAGTTAACAGTCATAAATCACATTCTCCAATTAGTTTGAAATGCAGGCTCTCCAGTTCTCCAGCCTGCCAATTCCTATCATCTCTTATTTCAATAACCTTGGTTCTCACACTAGGTCCAATATTATTATGTCTAGCTAAACTCTCATGCACATTCTTCCCCCCACCCCAGCATCATCTAGCAATAAAAGTGAAACATAAGAAGAACATGGTTGCATCTCTAACGGTTGCATGTTTTTGTCAAAGCAAAAACATCTGATGTTAGCAGCGTTGACACTTCCTCTTTAATACAGGTAGACCTTGACTTACAACAG
The DNA here is from genome assembly GCA_024294585.1 of Vipera latastei. Classification (NCBI taxonomy): domain Eukaryota; kingdom Metazoa; phylum Chordata; class Lepidosauria; order Squamata; family Viperidae; genus Vipera; species Vipera latastei. The sequence goes on from CM044356.1 coordinate 213,595,970, forward strand.
TTTATTTATTTATTTAAATTCCATTTATATCCCACCCTTCTCCGAAGACTCAGGGCAGCTTACAAGCTTAGCAGTAGCCTTCATTCTATGTATATGCCTGCTTATTAGGGCTTTCATACACCCCCCAAGCGGCATTATTACAAAGTCAGCTTAATTGCCCCCAACAATCTGGGTCCTCATTTTACCTACCTCGGAAGGATGGAAGGCTAAGTCAACCTTGAGCCTGGTGGGATGCGAACCTGCACTAATTGCAGGCAGCTGGTGTTACTTAAGGAGGCATTAGCCCACTGCTCCACCAAGGCTCATTTACTGACCATTTAAAGTTGCCATGGCACTGAAAAATGTCACTGCAGACTTTTCACGGTTAATGACCATTGCAGCTTTCCCACGGTCATTTGATCAAAATTTGGACTCTTGGCAACTAACTCATATTTATGACCGTTGTAGTATCCCGGGGTTGGTATGATCAATTTTTCCAACCTTCTGGTAATCAAAATCAATGATAATCAAAGCCAGATTCACTTAACAAGCTTATTACTAACTTAACAGCTGCAAGGATTCACTTAACCACTGTGGCAAAAAAGGATGTAATAATAATAATAATAATAATAATAATAATAATAATAATAATAATAATAATAATAATAATAATAATAATAATAATAATAATAACAATAACAACAACAACAACAACAACAACAACAAGAAGAAGAAGAAGAAGAAGAAGAAGAAGAAGAAGAAGAAGAAGAAGAAGAAGAAGAAGAAGAAGAAGAAGAAGAAGAAGAAGAAGAAGAAGAAGAAGAAGTAGTTGGAAGGGACCTTGGAGGTCATCTAGTCCAACCCCCTGCTCAGGCAGGAACCCTATATCATTTCAGACAAATGGCTGTCCAGTCTCTTCTTAAAAACTTCCAGTGTTGGAGCATTCACAAATTCTGGAGGCAGGTTGTTCCACTGGTTAATTGTTCTAACTGTCAGGAAGTTTCTCCTTAGTTCTAGGTTGCTTCTCTCCTTGACTAGTTTCCATCCGTTGCTTCTTGTCCTGCTTTCAGGTGCTTTGGAGAATAGCTTGGCTCCCTCTGCTTTGGGGCAGCCCCTGAGATATTGGAACACTTCTACCATGTCCCCCCTCGTTCTTCTCTTCATTAAACTACACATACCCAATTCCAGCAGCCGTTCCTTATATGTTTTAGCCTCCAGCCCTCTAATCATCTTTGTTGCTCTTCTCTGTACTCTTTCTAGAGTCTCGACATCTTGTAAAATGGGGCAAAACTCACTTAGCAGCCATCTTGCTTAGCAAACAGAAATGTTGGGCTCAATTGTGGTCATAAGTCAAGAATTACCTTGTAAAAGGTGAGCTCTGTGTTTCTCAAATGATAGCTATCACTGGCCCAAGAGCAGTAACACAGCCCTTCAGTAGTTGGGATTTGGGGTAGGAAAAGAAAAGTGAAAACAACTTCTACTCAAGATAAGTTCTTGTTTTTCTGCACCCTGGATTCCGAGTGGAATTCTTCTCCCTTCCCATTACTGAGCAGCACATGACATGGATTTTGCCATTTGTTAACGAACACACTTATTTTGCATTTTCATTTGACTTATTTTCCTTCTTTTAAAATAATGTTCAGGTTCATTACCGATTAGAATGTAGGAATTTTTTTAATCCTGTGTTTGTATGGATTGATTAGATAGCTTTTAACATTCCTAAGCTGAAAAGATAATTTACCGATGGATGTCTGGATACCATCTCCTGATAACAAAAAAGTTTTTTAGTGTCAAGGAGCCTTGGTGGAGCAGTGGGCTAATGCCTTCTTAAGTAACACCAGCTGCCTGCAATTAGTGCAGGTTCGAGTCCCACCAGGCTCAAGGTTGACTCAGCCTTCCATCCTTCCGAGGTAGGTAAAATGAGGACCCAGATTGTTGGGGGCAATTAAGCTGACTTTGTAATAACGCCGCTTGGGGTGTGTGTGAAAGCCCTAATAAGCAGGCATATACATAGAATGAAGGCTACTGCTAAGCTTGTAAGCCGCCCTGAGTCTTCGGAGAAGGGCGGGATATAAATGGAATTAAAAAAAAACTGGCATCGGGTTATCTAGAAGCTCTGTAGTTGATTAGCTGTGCAAGGATGGGTTACTCTTATCTTGTCCAACCAACTTTCCCCTTTCATTTTTCTTGGTTCTGTTATCTACAAAAAGAAATGTATCATGGGTCTTGGGGTTCTCTCCTTTTCATAGAGAGATTCCAGTTTATCACAATACCCTAATAAACTGCTTTTGAATGATTTCCCATTGGGAAGTTAAACCGAGGCAGAACCTAGGGCCAGATTTGGCTATCATTACTTGTCACACCAGGTGGTGAAATCTCCAGCTAGACTGAAGGGAGGTGTTAAGAGGGGAATGAGCTTAGACTCCTTGCACTGCAGAAAGTGACAGAAAAAGCATGTCATGTTTCCGATAAATGAGACAATTCAAACAAATTGCAGGCATATTATTTATCTAAAAAGTCTTAGTAATGAAACAAAACATCGGCACTCATGGAGGGATGCCAGAATCTGAAATCTCCTTCCCCCAAACTCATCATACACACACACACAATCCCCACCCTTATCTACACGTCATAAATCACATTATCTAATTAGTTTTACATATGAGCTTTCACTTCCCATTCTGTACGCAGGCTTTTCTCATCTTCTCAAAACATCTGGGTAGATTTCCTCCCTCCCAAATGAAGCAATTAAAGTAACAGTGTCAGAATCCATTTATATCACATTTCATAATTGTATAGGTAGAACAACGTGCTATTTCTGGGGATTCTGCCATCTCTCCGAGGGGGGGGGGAGAGGATGGTTACTAAAGCAATTTTCAAACAACAGGGGATGTTTTTCTGGGGAAGGGAGGGGAACAGACAGGTCTGGATTGTATCTTCATTTACAACTGAAAAGGAAAGCAATAACCATAAAACCAAGGAGAGTTCCCTTTCCCATGGAAGAACCTGACACCTAGCAACTGATGACAGCCTGACCAAATGGATGAGGGGAGGGGTTGAAATGGGAATGGTTTATATAGGATTGAAATGTAACTTTTCTCAGATTCCGTCTTGTATTCCCACAATCGATTCCATCCTAGTAAACATTTTCCTTTTGGACTAAACTTGCATCCAAGAGTTCTTATTTCCTAAGATGTGGATTGAGGTGGGTCCTGACAAACAGGCTGTCTCTTATATTGTCAGTGCAAAAACATGTCAATGTTTGCAGCATTTACACCTGACCTCCCCCAGTATCCCTGTAGCCTTCTCTGACCGTTCCCAAGGGAATGATGTCAGTCTGGTGAGATTCTTGAATCATAGGTGTCTAGCAATAAAGCTTCTGTTTGAAGCTTCACAAGTGGTTCTGTTTATTTTCACCTGACAAACAGGTAAATTTCTGGAAACGGAGTTAAAGCAGGTTTGCTGTACATACTTAGCAGCCAGATTCTTCAGCTTTGGGAAATTAGTATCAAGGTACTGATCAGGTTTGTTGAACTGTTGAACAGTTGCAGGAATTGGGTTTGTCTAGTCTAGTGAAAAGAAGGAGCAGGGGCGACATGGTAGTACTCTTTCAATAACTAAAGGGCTGCCACAAAGAAGAGGGGGTCAACCTATTCTCCAAAGCACCAAGGCAGGACATGTAGTGATGGAAAGAAACTTATCAAGGAGAGAAGCAACCTAGAACTAAGGAGAAATTTCCTAACAGTGGGAACAATCAACAAGTGGAACAGTTTGCCTTCAGAGCTTGTGGGTGCTCCATAACTGGAGACTTTTAAGTAGAAACTGGACAACCATTTGTCCAGAATTGTATAGGGGCTCCAGGTTGGACTGGAAGACCTCCAAGGTCCCTTTCAACTCTGTTATTCTGTATTATATCTTCTAACACAGAGAGAGAGTATATATTCTTTCAGTCTTGGGATGTCCAGATAGTTTCTTATTCATGTACTCGTCAGGTCTGATCATGCTTACTCTCCAAATCCAGACAACTTCAGCCAGCTATTGTGCATTAAAGAAGAACTAATCCTACATAATTCATGAGGACATTGAGATCCAGCCCACTGTGGAAAAAAAGTGATGCTTGCAAATGTTATGAGACTAAATAATTTGAAATACTGATGCTTCAAAGGCTTTTCGTGTTGTTTTTTCCACTGTGCTAATGGATATCCAGAACATGATTTGTTTTTAGTATCTAACTTCTCACATCTAATTCTGTAAACTGGAAATGTAAACCTTTATCGTTTTCTCTTCTTCATTTCTGTTGCTGACATGGGTTGAAATATTCATGCTGGGGAGTCTTCAGTAAATAATTGATAGTGCTGTATTTTTAGTCTGGTTTGGGTATCTCTTTCAAACCAGTCTTGAATATTCTCTCTTCTTTTGATTCCAAGATTCATTTTGTCCCAAAATAAAGTGAAATTCAAGCAAACAACTTACCTAGGACCACCACAGAAATTTTATTTTTTTAAAGAAAGAAGTGAAGTGAAGGTGGGCTGAGGGATCTAGGGAATTAAAAAATTGTTTGCTGTTTGCTTATGATTTGGTTTGTGTGCGTGCTTAATTTTTGTAGATCCCAAATGAAAGAGAATGAAAGAGAAGACAGAGGACTAGGAGTGACATGATAGTATTGTTCCAATATCTCAGGGGCTTCCACAATGAAGATTGAGTCAGGTTTGGAGAATCTGGTGCAGTGGATAAATGTCCAAGATAGAAACTATGAATTCTTACTCTGTCTTAAAGTGGAAGCCTGTTGGGTGACATTGGGCCAGTTGCCCAGGTTGAGAAACACTGGATTATGTCCTACAGTCCTAGTGGACAATCACTTAAATATGAGCCAGCCGTGTGCTGCAGCTACCAAAACAGCCAACCCGGTTCTAGGCTGCATTCAAAGAGGGATAGAATCAAGATCATGTGAAGTGTTAATACCACTTTACAATGCCTTGGCAAGGCCACACTTGGAATACTGCATCCAGTTTTGGTCACCACGATGTAAAAAAGATGTTGAGACTCTAGAAAGAGTGCAGAGACGAGCAACAAAGATGATCAGGGGACTGGAGGCTAAAACATATAAGGAGCGGTTGCTGGAATTGGGTATGTCTAGTTTAATGAAGAGAAGGACGAGGGGGGACATGATAGCAGTGTTCCAATATCTCAGGGGCTGCCCCAAAGAAGAGGGAGTCAAGATATTCTCCAAAGCACCTGAAGACAGGACAAGAAACGACAGATGGAAACTGACCAAGGAGAGAAGCAACCTAGAATTGAGTAGAAATTTCCTGACAATTAGAACAATTAATCAGTGGAACAACCTGCCTCCAGAAACTGTGAATGCTCCAACACTGGAAGTGTTGAAGAAGAGACTGGATAGCCATTTGTCTGAAATGTTATAGGGTTTCCTGCCAGAGCAGGGGGTTGGACTAGATGACTTTCAAGGTCCTTTTCAACTCTTTTATTCTTTTGCGTACTTTGGTAAACATCTTCCTTGAAACAGATTAAAATCCTGATGAGTACTTGGTTGGTTGACCTCCAAGAAGAATCAGAGTGTAAGCACAAGTAGGGTTGGACTAGGTCCCTTCCAACTACTACTACTACTACTACTACTACTACTACTACTACTACTACTACTACTTTTTAAAATCCCATTTATATCCCGCCCTTCTCCGAAGACTCAAGGCGGCTTACAATTTTAAGAACAAACCAATGTGCTTAGCAATGTGCCTTCTTCTTCTTCTTCTTCTTCTTCTTCTTCTTCTTCTTCTTCTTCTTCTTCTTCTTCTTCTTCTTCTTCTTCTTCTTCTTCTTCTTCTTCTTCTTCTTCTTCTTCTCCTCCAGCCCACATGTGATAAGCATTCCAGTAAAAGAAACATTACATCTTAGTTTCCATCATCATGATATGTATAGAATTTTGACTGTGCATATTATATTATGTTATGAAGGCTAACTGGCTTGATAGTATTCTGATTTTAACCTTCTTCATATTCCCATAGTCATATCCCTGACCATTGGTTCAGGTGACCAATGATTTGGATCTATATTTGATTTCTCCACTGCCCAAATAGACTGGTTTCACATACTGTATAATCTGTGTGACTTTTGTTTTGTGGTTTATATTTATTTATTTTATTAATTCCCCTTCATGGATTACTGCCTTGTCGTGGCGAAGGGGCTTGCGTAATTCAATGAAGCTATGAGCTATGCCGTGCAGGGCCACCCAAGACGGAAAGGTCATAGCAGAGAGTTCTGACAAAACGTGATCCACTGGAGAAGGAAATGGCAAACCACTCCAGTATCTTTGCCATGAAAACCCTATGGACAGTACCAAAAGGCAAAACGATATGATGCTGGAAGATGAGCCCCTCAGGTCGGAAGGCGTCCAATATGCTACTGGGGAAGAGCAGAGGGCTAGTACTAGTAGCGCCAGAAAGAATGAAGCGACTGGGCCAAAGCCGAAAGGACGCTCAGCTGTGGATATGTCTGGTGGTGAAAGGAAAGTCCGATGCTGTAAAGATTTTTTCTCCATAGGAACCTGGAATGTAAGATCCATGAATCAAGGAAAGCTGGACGTGGTCAAACAAGAGATGACAAGACTAAACATCGACATCTTAGGTATCAGCGAACTAAAATGGACAGGAATGGGTGAATTTAATTCAGATGACCATCAGGTATACTACTGCGGGCAAGAATCCTCAGAAGAAATGGAGTAGCCTTCATAGTCAATAAAAAAGTAGGAAAAGCAATACTGGGATACAATCCTCAAAATGACAGAATGATCTCAGTTCGAATCCAAGGCAAACCATTCAATATCACAGTAGTCCAAGTCTATGCCCCAACCACCGGTGCTGAAGAGGATGAAATTGACCGGTTCTATGAAGCTCTACAGCACCTTATAGAACTAACACCCAAAAATGATGTCCTTATCATCATGGGGGATTGGAATGCTAAAGTAGGAAGCCAAAAGATAACTGGAATAACAGGCAAGTTTGGCCTTGGAGTACAAAATGAAGCAGGGCACAGGCTGATAGAATTTTGTCAAGAGAATACGATGGTCATAGCAAACACTCTTTTCCAACAACCCAAGAGACGGCTCTACACATGGACATCACCAGACGGTCAACACAGAAATCAGATTGACTATATGCTCTGCAGCCAAAGATGGAGAAGCTCTATACAGTCAGTAAAAACAAGACCAGGAGCTGACTGTGGCTCAGACCATGAGCTTCTTGTTGCAAAGTTTAGGCTTAAATTAAAGAAAGTAGGGAAAAGCGCTAGGCCAGTCAGGTATGAATTAAATCATATTCCTGTTGAATATACAGTAGAGGTGACAAATAGATTTAAGGAATTAGATCTGATAGACAAAGTGCCTGAAGAACTATGGACAGAGGTTCGCAACATTGTACAAGAGGTAGCAACCAAAACCATCCCAAAGAAAAAGAAATGCAAGAAAGCAAAATGGCTGTCTGAGGAAGCTTTGCAAATAGCTGAGGAAAGGAGGGAAGCAAAAGGCAAGGGAGAAAAAGAAAGATATGCCCAATTAAATGCAGAATTCCAAAGAATAGCTAGAAGAGATAAGAATGTCTTCTTAAATGAACAATGCAAAGAAATAGAAGAAAACAATAGAATAGGGAGGACCAGAGATCTTTTCAAAAAAATTGGAGAGATGAAAGGAACGTTTCATGCAAAAATGGGCATGATAAAGGACCAAAATGGCAGGGACTAACAGAGGCAGAAGAGATTAAGAAGAGGTGGAAAAATTACACAGAAGAACTATACAAGAATGAGCTTAACGTCCCTGATAATCACAATGAGGTGGTCACTGACCTCGAGCCAGACATCCTAGAATGTGAAGTGAAGTGGGCCTTAGAAAAGCTGAGCAACAACAAAGCTAGTGGAGGTGACAGTATTCCAGCTGAGCTATTCAAAATCTTAAAAGACGATGCAGTAAAAGTGCTACACTCAACTTGCCAGCAAATTTGGAAAACTCAACAGTGGCCACAGGATTGGAAAAGATCAGTTTACATTCCAATTCCAAAGAAAGGCAGTGCCAAAGAATGTTCAAACGATCGCACCATTGCACTCATTTCTCATGCTAGTAAACTTATGCTTAAAATTCTACAAGCTAGACTCCAGCAGTATGTGGATCGAGAACTACCAGAAGTACAGGCAGGATTTCGAAGAGGCAGAGGAACAAGAGATCAAATTGCTAACATACGCTGGATCATGGAGAAAGCTAGAGAGTTCCAGAAAAACATCTACTTCTGCTCCATTGACTATGCTAAAGCCTTTGATTGTGTGGATCATAACAAACTGTGGCAAGTCCTTAAAGAGATGGGCATACCAGACCATCTTATTTGTCTCTTGAGAAATCTATATGCGGGCCAAGAAGCAACAGTGAGAACTGGACACGGAACCACTGATTGGTTCAAAATTGGGAAAGGAGTCCGGCAAGGCTGTATACTGTCGCCTTGCCTATTTAACTTATATGCAGAGCACATCATGAGAAAGGCAGGGCTAGATGAATCAAAAGTTGGAATTAAGATTGCCGGAAGAAACATCAACAACCTAAGATATGCAGATGATACCACTCTAATGGCAGAAAGTGAAGAGGAACTAAAGAGCCTCTTGTTGCGAGTGAAGAAGGAGAGTGCAAAACTTGGGTTGAAACTAAACATTAAGAAAACCAAGATCATGGCATCCGGTCCTCTCAATTCCTGGCAAATAGACGGGGAAGAAATGGAGGTAGTGACAGATTTTATTTTCCTGGGCTCCAAGATCACTGCAGATGGGGACTGTAGCCAAGAAATTAAAAGACGCTTGCTCCTTGGGAGGAAAGCCATGTCAAATCTAGACAGCACACTAAAAAGTAGAGATATCACCCTGTCAACAAAAGTGCGTATAGTCAAGGCAATGGTCTTCCCAGTTGCAATGTATGGCAGTGAAAGCTGGACCGTAAGAAAGGCTGAGCGCCAACGAATTGAAGCCTTTGAACTATGGTGCTGGAGAAGACTCCTGCGAGTTCCTTGGACTGCAAGGCGATCAAACCGGTCAGTCCTAGAGGAGATCAACCCTGACTGCTCTTTAGAAGGCCAGATCCTGAAGCTAAAACTCAAATACTTTGGCCACCTAATGAGAAGGAAGGATTCACTGGAGAAGAGCCTAATGCTGGGAAAGATTGAGGGCAATAGAAGAAGGGGACGACAGAGAATGAGGTGGCTGGATGGAGTCACTGAAGCAGTAGGCATGAGCTTGGGTGGACTCCGGGGGATGGTGGAGGATGGGAGGGCCTGGAGGAGCATTGTCCGTGGGGTCGCGATGGGTCGGACACGACTTCGCAACTAACAACAACAACAACAACAACAACAACAACATTTTATTTATTAAATTTCTCTGCCATCTATCTCTCTAGATGGCTTACGGGTTTTAAAATGATCAGTTTCTAAAAAGTTGTAGTTTTTATGTTGCCACATCTGAGCTCAACCAAATGTGGCTAATTTAACACACTTTAGTTAAATGTGATGCATGAATTCTGTTCCATCATAAAAATAATCTTCTCTCAAGTTGCTAAGACAGCAGATTAACAAATGTCACCAAAACTAACTCTACACAGAGTGGAATATATTAATGCTAGTCTTTCTATGTATTTCTACAATGTATAAAGTTCTAGATTTTCAGAGACTGTGTGCATCTTATAGTACTAAAGGTAAAGATAAAGATTCCCCCACACATGCGTGCTAGTTGTTTCTGACTCTAGGGGCCGGTGCTCATCTCCGTTTCAAAGCTGAAGAGCCAGCGCTTGTGCGAAGACATCTCCGTGGTCATGTGGCCGGCATGACTAGATGACAAAGGCGCATGGAACGCTGTTACCTTCCCACCGTAGTGGTCCCTATTTTTCTACTTGCACTTTTACGTGCTTTCGAACTGCTAGGTTGGCAGAAGCTGGGACAAGTAACAGGCGCTCACTCTGTTATGCAGCACTCGGGATTCGACCCACCAAACTGCCGACCTTCTGATCGACAAGCTCAGCGTCCTAACCCACTGAGCCACTGCGTCCCTTACAGTACTAATGGAAGAAAATAAAAATCAGTTATAAAATGTATAAAAATTAGACTTGGATATGGCCTACAAAATTGTACATAGTAACACTTTACCTGCAAATGACTTTTTTTTAGCTTTAATCATAATGTAACACGTGCAAACAACTGCTTTAAACAATGTTTGTTGTTGTTGTTGTTAGTTGCGAAGTCGTGTCCGACCCATCGCGACCCTATGGACAATGTTCCTCCAGGCCTTCCTGTCCTCTACCATCTTCTGGAGTCCATTTAAGCTCACGCCTACTGCTTCAGTGACTCCATCCAGCCACCTCATTCTCTGTCGTCCCCTTGCCCTCGATCTTTCCCAGCATTAGGCTCTTCTCCAGTGAGTCCTTCCTTCTCATTAGGTGGCCAAAGTATTTGAGTTTTAGCTTCAGGATCTGGCCTTCTAAAGAGCAGTCAGGGTTGATCTCCTCTAGGACTGACCGGTTTGATCGCCTTGCAGTCCAAGGAACTCGCAGGAGTCTTCTCCAGCACCATAGTTCAAAGGCTTCAATTCTTTGGCGCTCAGCCTTTCTTATGGTCCAGCTTTCACTGCCATACATTGCAACTGGGAAGACCATAGCCTTGACTATACGCACTTTTGTTGATAGGGTGATGTCTCTGCTTTTTAGTGTGCTGTCTAGATTTGCCATGGCTTTCCTCCCAAGGAGCAAGCGTCTTTTAATTTCTTGGCTACAGTCCCCATCTGCAGTGATCTTGGAGCCCAGGAAAATAAAATCTGTCACTACCTCCATTTCTTCCCCATCTATTTGCCAGGAATTGAGAGGTCCAGATGCCATGATCTTGGTTTTCTTAATGTTTAGTTTCAACCCAAGTTTTGCACTCTCCTTCTTCACCCGCAACAAGTGGCTCTTTAGTTCTTCTTCACTTTCTGCCATTAGAGTGGTATCATCTGCATATCTTAGGTTGTTGATGTTTCTTCCGGCAATCTTAATTCCAACTTTTGATTCATCTAGCCCTGCCTTTCTCATGATGTGCTCTGCATATAAGTTAAATAGGCAAGGCGACAGTATACAGCCTTGCCGGACTCCTTTCCCAATTTTGAACCAATCAGTGGTTCCGTGTCCAGTTCTCACTGTTGCTTCTTGGCCCGCATATAGATTTCTCAAGAGACAAATAAGATGGTCTGGTATGCCCATCTCTTTAAGGACTTGCCACAGTTTGTTATGATCCACACAATCAAAGGCTTTAGCATAGTCAATGAAGCAGAAGTAGATGTTTTTCTGGAACTCTCTAGCTTTCTCCATGATCCAGCGTATGTTGGCAATTTGATCTCTGGTTCCTCTGCCTCTTCGAAATCCTGCCTGTACTTCTGGTAGTAAATCACTCTAAACTTGATTGTAAAAAATTCAGTTTTTGTAACAGAATTGTCAGTCTGGAATATCTAATTTTCACAGCTTTAATTCTCACTTAATTTCTGTGGACCTCACTCTATATTTAAGAGGGGGTGTGCGTAAGTGCACTGAGATACCTATCGTCCCTGTCACATTTTGATTTTTCTTATTTTCTGCATTTGAATTTATAATTTTTGTTTGACAAATAAAAAAAATAAAAAGAAGATGGACATATCCACATTCAGTGTAATCTTTACCGTTCTTAAATACCTTCCTGAAGACCTGTGTTTTGATTACTTTTTGAAAATGTATAGTAATGGGGGGATGTCCCTTAACTTTCTGAGGATAAATGGTTGCAAGGGAAGGGAGCTGTGGTATAGAATGTTGGTGATTTTCATGGATTGTTTTATCCCCCAATTTATGATCACTTGACCCCTATCCCCCATCAACCTCCTCTAATCTTATGCACACAAAGAAATTGCTGACCTTTCTTTACATATTTCCCTCACTGCACAAGTGTGCTGTCTCTTTCTCCTTCTTGCTTTTTATGTTCTATTTCGTCCAATTTCCTTTCCTTCTTTTTTCTTCCTTGTTCTCCATCTCCATTATTTTTTGCACACTCACTCCCTCTCTGCATGCACGCCTCATTCTTCTTTGCCATCCCAAATTTCTACTCACTGACAGTGGTTTGGTAAACTTCCTTGTGTGAGACCAGGCTGAAGCTGCCATGCCCTTAAACCCTTAAGCAGGAGTGGACAAAGAGCCAGGAATCTTGTCTCAAAGATCCCTTCAGGATATGGATGAAAAGGAACTAAGTCATTAAGGAAACAAAGGGAAAATGTCATCTGAACCAGACAAAAGAAGGACAGGATAGCAGTGTTCCAATATCTCAGGGGCTTCCACAAAGAAGAGGGAGTCAAGCTATCCTCCAAAGCACCTGAAGGCAGGGGAAGAAGCAACAGATGGAAACTAGTCAAGGAGAGAAGCAAGCTAGAACTAAAGAAGAATTTCCTGATAGAACAATTAATCAGTGGAATAACTTGCCTCCAGAAGTGGTGACTGCTCCAACACTGGAAGTTTTTAAGAAGAGACTGGACAGCCATTTTTCCAAAATGGTATAGAGTTTCCTGCCTGAGCAGGGGGTTGGACTAGATGACCTCCAAGGTCCCTTCCAACTTTATTATTATTATTATTATTATTATTATTATTATTATTATTATTATTATTATTATTATTATTATTATTATTATTATTATTATTATTATTATTATTATTATCCCCTTCCCAAATCCCATCAACAGCTACCAGCCTTGTAAATCAAGAAAGCAAGAATAGTGGCTAGTCTTGTCAATCAACAAAGCAAAGTGAGCAAGGATTTGGAGTATAAAGGGGTTCCTGAAGCCCACCCACTCTTTACATTGTCTTTGGAGCCAGAGGTGGTGGCTTCTATCCCTCTGGCTGGTGCCTGCCAGTCTAGTTGAGAAGGACATGAGTAAGTGTGGATGACTGTGCATTTGTGTGTGAGAAAGAACAAATGTACATTATAATCAGTAAAGTTTTGTTGTTATGTTAAATTTACTAGGTCTCCATGTATTCTAAAGAACTGTTTGTGCCTCAGTGTTCTGTTGACAGTCATTTGAGCGTTGCTGTTTTTAAGGTTGTGAGGGCATGAGTGAGTGACCATAAGCCAAACCTGGGGATATGTATAGGATTGGTCTTTATCTCAACCCAATGTTCCTCAGCTAACCTGACTTGATAATTTATCTCCCAGACTATGGAGATTCGGTGAGTGAGTCATCAAATGGAATGACTATGTGTCACTCCATTAATTTAGAACTAGAGGGAGAGGATCTTGATGCCAACAAAAATGCAGTGGGCTCTTGACAGTGACATCCATCATGGCACTTGGCAGTTTAGAATCCTTTCAAACAACGAACATTTGGTTAAACTTTTCTCTGACAATGTATGCACATTTATGAAACTTGTATACCAAGAGGCAGAAATCTACATTAGTCCATTTGCACTTTCTAAAGATATATTTACATTTTAAAAGCCTGAATCAAGGACATTTATATAAAAGGAAAGCCATTTGAGGAAAAAATGTACATTAAAACACCAGTCTAGTGTGAATGATGTTCACAGCCATGCCTTTTAGAGAAAGCCAAATAAAGAAAGTTCTCCGTACTAAGACACGTTATGATTAACAGTCTTGCATTTTCTTAAATTGAATTGATATTATTTGCAGTAAAGAGTGCAGAGAAGGGCAACAAAGATGATCAGGAGCGGGGGGCTGGAGACTAAAACATACAAAGAATGGTTGCAAGAATTGGGTATGTCTGGTCTAATGAAAAGAAGAACTAGGGGAGAAATGATAACCATGTTCCAATATTTGTAGAGTTTCCACAAAGAAGAGGGGGTCAATCTATTTTCCAAAGGACCAGAAGGCAGGACAAGAAGCAATGCATGGAAACTAGTCAAGGAGAGAAGCAACCTAGAACTAAGGAGAAATTTCCTGACAGGAAGAATAAGCAACCAGCGGAACAGCTTGCCTCCAGAAGTTGCGGATGCTCCAGCACTGGACAATTTTAAGAAGAGACTGGACAATCATTTGTCTAAAATGGTGTAGTAACTCCTGCTTGACCTCGAGGTCCCTTCCAACTCTGTTAGTCTATATTTTCTAAAGTAAAATAGCATTTTTCAATTTCCCAGTCTATCCTACTGGCCAGATATTCCCTTGAGGCGGCCCACTCAGGTCTATTCAAGTGTAACTTTGCTCAAGCTTCTGAGGTCCAGATAAGGTCAGCATGAAGTGAACCACCTGCTATAGTATCCATTAGAACAACCCACAAGATTACAGTATAATTTCACTGACCCAAGCACCAAGCAATTCAAATTCATACTCAACACCCATAGTTGAGAGAGGGGGGGGGAAATCACACAAATCCATTATTCCATAGGTCTACTGTTATTAGTGGTAGAGTTGAGCTAGAGCTAACTGTAGCATTTTTCTGTCTCAACTGCGGATGTGCAAATCAATATAAATCCTATGTTCCTCTTGGTGTTAACTGTATACTACCACTTCATTCTTTAATGGCAACATCAGCAAGGAAGAAGGCATTCGAAATATTTTCTTTCATTGACATCAGTTTTTGGAAAATTCTGAAAGTGGGCCATTCTGTCCATTTTTAGATTTTACACCATACTAAATTTTTTTAAAAAAAACACTTTCTCCTGGGGAGGAAAACTATGACAAATCTAGACAGCACACTAAAAAGCAGAGACATCACCCTGCCAACAAAAGTGCATATAGTCAAGGCTATGGTCTTCCCAGTTGCAATGTATGGCTGTGAAAGTTGGACCATAAGACAGGCTGAGTGCCAAAAGAATTGAGGCCTTTGAACTATGGTGCTGGAGAAGACTCCTGTGAGTCCCTTGGACTGCAAGGCGATCAAACCGGTCAGTCCTAGAGGAGATCAACCCTGACTGCTCTTTAGAAGGCCAGATCCTGAAGTTGAAACTCAAATCCTTTGGCCACCTAATGAGAAGGAAGGACTCACTGGAGAAGAGCCTAATGCTGGGAAAGATTGAGGGCAATAGAAGAAGGGGACAACAGAGAATGAGGTGGCTGGATGGAGTCCCTGAAGCAGCAGGCGTGAGCTTAAATGGACTCCAGAAGACGGTAGAGGACAGGAAGGCCTGGAGGAACGTTGTCTGTGCGGTTGTGATGGGTCGGACACGACTTCGCAACTAACAACAACAAAATCTAAAACTATATTTTATATCCCTGCAATTTGTTCCTCTCCAGACATCAACAGTAGCTTTGTATCCCCATTATTTGCCATTATTGCTGCACAAGCATTGGAAACCACAAACCAGCACTGGTTATTCCCCTTGTTTAGGAAGACACAGAAGTCAACACTGGGAAGTGTTTCCTGCTGGTAATCTGGGTCTGTTGAAATGGCATCACAATTAAGGTTAGACCTGTCCTTAGGATGGCCATCTTCCAGAACATTTTGAAGCTCTACATGACTGGGACCAGATTATTTGAAGGTCTGTCTTTTCCCTGGTATATCTACCTGATTCACCAGAGCAAGGAGGCAGAGTGTCAAGCTTGAAGTGTGCATGTGATATTGCCACCATTATTGCTTCTCAACTTGCCAACACCTTAGAGGGGAGGAAAGCTGAAATGGAATGCAGGCTCCAGAGAGCAAGAAGTCAGCCTGTGTGAACCAAGGACGTTTCAGCAGGTGTTTGCAAACCCACGAAGACACTTTCTCATAACCATATTTTTTGACACTCAATTGGACCATGTGATCTGCACTAATAGGGGGAGGGAGAACTGCATACTTTAATTACAGTGGCTTGTGTGAGAAATAACCAGAGCTAGTCTTGCTTTCATCTCTGCCGAAATGATATACTCAGTGAAGTTTTGCATTAAGAGATTGGATTGTCTCAATGGTGCTTGTTCAGTTGGGTTCATCAGTCGAAACCATGAAACAGGGTATATTACAATGTCCCCTCTCTTAAGGAGGTCCATATAGTGGGACCAAAGAAAAGGGCCTTCCTTGTGGTGGCTCCCTCCCTGTAGAACCTCATCCCCATGGAGAAAAGATTGGCTCCCAGCTTGAAACTTTTTTGAAAGGCTGTGAAGACATGGTTTTACCAGAAGGTCTGGGGATCCTAGGGT
Organism: Vipera latastei; assembly: GCA_024294585.1. Taxonomy (NCBI): domain Eukaryota; kingdom Metazoa; phylum Chordata; class Lepidosauria; order Squamata; family Viperidae; genus Vipera; species Vipera latastei. Next base: position 213,612,094 of record CM044356.1, read on the forward strand.
GATATGGCATTGATCAAGTGGTTTGTTTGATTGTTGTCCCCAGTGGGGTGGAGATTTATTGGATTTTCTGTTGGGATTTTATTTCTGCAAGCTGCCTGGAGGCACTCTGAGTGTGTTGAGATGGGGGGGGGGACAGACAAATTTTCTTAATAAATAAATAAAGTCTGAGCTACCTTGGAGGACATTTGGGTTATAATGCCTCATTGTTTGAAAATGTATTTTATATTTTTAGTGAATTTAATATATATTTTTTATTTCTTGGTTGTTGCTGTTTTTTTTTTTTGCTTTATTTAAAAGCTGCTGAGAGTATGTTGGATAAAATCTGATAAAAGTATGCATGTGTGTGTGCGCGTGTGTGTATAGATATAGATCTACATATAATCTTGGAATGAATTAAGCAGATGGATAACATCTTAAAAAGCTCTTATGGTTATGTACTTCTATAACCAACTTCTTTTTTTTTCCAGATAATTGAATAGTAGATGGTGCTACTGATCCCCATATCAACTGGCGGTGTTGAATGAAACTTGAACAAGGTGGCTAATGTAGCTAGTTCTAATTTTGTTTTTTTCATGTTTTCAATGGACCTTTCTAATAGCTTCTAGATCTGATTTCCCATCGCTTTTTCAAGCCCACTCTAGGAATAATAGGTGTAAATATAATAAATGTAAATAGATTACATCGTATATAACTGGGCACATTCTCTCTTTTCTCTCTCTCATTAAAGCCAGGAAAATTGCAGCGGTTTTATATCTTGCATCTGTGAAAATCTAGAGATATGCTGCTTGGCCAAGCTGGAAATGACACAAAGTAAAGAGAGATCTATTTTTACCCATTTAGCCATGATAAGTCTAATGCCGCAGACATGGTATCTGTTTCTTTGATTTTCATGGAACATAGAATAAGAGTTGGAAGGGACCTTGGAGGTCTTCTAGTCCAATCCCTGGCTCAGGCAGGAGACCCTGTACCATTTCAGACAAATTCTTCTCCAATCTCTTCTTAAATCTTCCAGTGATGGAGCATTCACAACTTCTAGAGGCAGGTTGTTCCACTGGTTAATTGTTCTAATTGTCAGGAAATTTCTCCTTAGTTCAAGGTTGCTTCTGCCCTTGGTTAGTTTCCATCCGTTGCTTCTTGTCCTGCCTTTTGGTGCTTTGGAAAATAGTTTGACCCTCATATTTGTAGAAGCCCCTCAAATATTGGAACGCTGATGTTATATCTCCTGGGTTTCTATGAGTTTCCTGGAAACACTGGTTTCCAGGATTTCTGTGAGATACCTTTCCCGTTATCTATATGAATTCTTTTCTAAAACTAGTGATTTCAGCTCTAAACCAGGAATGGTCTGTATGCAAAACACCCCCTTTACCATTAAGCATATTGAGATCACTGTAGAGGTATGTAGTTCGTGCCAGAAAGAAAAAATGGGGGTGATCATATGTATTTACAGGAGTAGGGGTGATTGCTTTCAGAGGATTGCAAGCTAGAGAATGGGAATAGGGGCAATATTTTATATCTCTACAATATAAAAAAGATGTTGAGAGTCTAGAAAAAATACAGAGAAGAGCAACAAAGATGATTAGGGGACTGGAGGCTAAACCATATAAAGAAAGGTTGGTGGAACTGGGTATGCCTAGTTTAATGAAGAGAAGGACTAGGGATGACATGATGAACTGACCTTTTATTGTCAAAGTAAAACCATGTATACATTGAGATTGGCTGAGCCTCCCTTCGTGCCCCCACCCCCAACTCACAGTGACAACAAACCCTCCATCTTATTACACCATGTGAGCTAATTGCACAACACACCGGCCTCACAAGTCAATCATACATAAAATTTATAAAATTATATCCCATTCAAGAGCCTAACAGCCCATGGATAAAAGCTGTTCTTCAGCCTGTTGGTGCGGCTGGCTATACTCCTATATCTCCTACCCAATGGTAGGAGAGTAAAGAGGTACCGACCAGGGTGTGAGTCATCCCTGAGAATTTTCCTCACTCTTCCAAGGCAGCAGTCCCTGGTGAGGTCATCCAGTGGTGTCAGGGGACAGCCCACAATGTCTTGTGCTGTGCTCACCACCCTCTGTAATACTTTCCTATCTGCAGCTGTCAGAACAGCATACCAAACCACAATACAGTACGAGAGGACGCTCTCTATAGTAGACTGGTAAAAGAGGGTCATTAGCCATTGTTCTACCCTGTTCTTCCGCAAGACCCTGAGGAAGTGGAGTCTCCGTTAGGCCTTTCTGGCCACCTGGGTTGTATTAACTTTCCAGGTAAGATCTTCACAGAGATAGCCGTGAAGCAGTGTTCCAATATCTCAGGGGCTACCACAAAGAAGAGGGAGTCAAGCTATTCTCCAAAGCACCTGAAGGCAGGACAAGAAGCAACAGATGGAATCTAACCAAGGAGAAAATCAACCTAAAAATAAGGAGGAATTTCCTGATAGTTAGAACAATTAATCTGTGGAATGGCTTTTTCTTCAGAGGTTGTGGGTGCTGTATCACTGGAGGTTTTTGAGAAGAGATTGGACCATCATTTCTGTGAAATGGTATAGGGTTTCCTGCCTGAGCAGAGGGTTGGACTAGATGACCTCCAGGGTCCTTTCCAACTCTGTTATTCTCTTGCGTACTTCGGCAAACATCTTCCTTGAAACAGATTAAAATCCTGATTAGTACCTGATTGGTTGACCTCCAAGAAGAATCAGAGTGTAAGCACAAGTAGGGACTTGAAAATCATCTCTAAGGGAGGCAGAGGGGAACACTTCCACGCTGTCGTCAAGAAAGCCTGTTAGATGAGGCCATGAAATCGTCTGAGCTTGAGGTCATCTGAAAGACACTTTCCATTTAATTCTCTGAAAGACCCTGTGGCACGTGGTAGATAAACCTGAGTAGAGAACCCAGTCTGTGCTTCCGGGAAAGCACGGATTGATTGTTGCAATCTTTCTGTGGCAGTTTAGAAAACACGAGCCATTGTACTAACTGTCTTGTGCTTTCGGGGTGGAAATGGAACAAATACTTCTCAGTAGCAGTTGGTGGCGGCTGGCCAAGAAAGCATGCTTTCCAGAAAGCTGCTCTAATTGCCTGGCCGGATAAAAGATTTGCTGAACTACTTGGACTCATCTTGAATGGCAGTGAATCCTGACTTTATTACAGCTACATCACTCAAATGGTTGTAAAAGACAAATTGGGTATCGGCCCGTCTATGGCTCCTTTGATGCCAAGGCATAATATCGCAGTCGCCTTCAGACTGTATTGGAATTTAACTTGAAACATACAGAGGGAGGCACTTTCTCCCTTTCATCATTCACGATCAGGCCGTTGAAAGAAAAATCTTCATCAGGGTCCATTCCAAGCTGGGAATAAACGAAATGGAGACTGCTTTAGAAAGAAGGTTGTAGTTTATTGAAGAGGAGACACAGACAGAAAGGTGACTCTGAGAAAGCTGACCACACGGAGCAGAGAGTGGTGGCTTTTTATACCTTCTGGGGCTTTTGTGTTTGGAGTTGTTCCTGTGGCATGAACTTTGACCTGAGGTTCAGTGTGCCTTTCTGGTATTCTAATGGTGGTGGACGTTAAATCTATCATGTACCAAAGATCATGTCCTGTTTCCCTGTAGTTGTGGCTGATGGCTATATCCTGTGTTGGATTTTTTGGGTGAGAGGTTGTTGATTCTAGGGATCTTTGTCTTTCTAATTCCATCAGCTCCAAGGTTCTTGGCCCCCAATTTGATACTTTTTCATGAGGCCCTGAACACATTGTTTTGCCAACAGGCCTAGGCAACCCAGAGTGGAATAGAATAGAATAGAATAGAATAGAATAGAATAGAATAGAATAGAATAGAATAGAATAGAATAGAATGGAATGGAATGGAATGGAATGGAATGGAATGGAATGGAATAGAATAGAATAGAATAGAATAGAATAGAATAGAATAGAATAGAATAGAATAGAATAGAATAGAATAGAATAGAATAGAATAGAATAGAATAGAACTGGAAGGGACCTTGTTGTTGTTAGTTGTGAAGTTGTGTCTGACCCATCGCGACCCCATGGACAATGTTCCTCCAGGCCTTCCTGTCCTCTACTATCTTCTGGAGTCCATTTAGGCTCAAGCCTACTGCTTCAGTGACTCCATCCAGCCACCTCATTCTCTGTTGTCCCCTTCTTCTCTTGCTTTCAACCTTTCACAGCATTAGGCTCTTCTCCAGTGAGTCCTTCCTTCTCATTAGGTGGCCAAAGCTCCACTTGGAGGTCTTCTAGTCCAGCCCCCTGCTCAAGCAGGAGAACCTATACCATCTTAGACAGGTGAATGTCTAGTCTCTTCTTAAAAATCTCCAGTGATGGAGTGCCCACAATTTCTGGGGGTAAGCTGTTCCACTGTTTGACTGTCCTCACTGTCAAGAAGTTTGAATAGCTGTAGGATCTTTGTCTTTCTAATCCCATCAGTTCTAAGCTTCCTGGCTCCAGTCTTTCTGAAAGGATTATAAGACCTGGTTTCTGCTTGGGGCAGAGAAACTTGAGGGGTGGGGTTATGCCTTTAAGATCCTTTGGGGAAATATAATATTCTGCCTTTTTAATATTCCCCAAAATATTTCCTTCTCTGGAGGGGAGGTGGGGGTGCTGTCTTCCCACAAGACCTTATTTCTTTTCTAAATAAAGTTGGACTCTCTGTTAAGATATTTAAATTTGGCAGCTGGAGGAATAAGGTTGTGCAGTGGGCCAGAACAGAAGTTGTGGTTGATTTATTGGAGAATGCTGGCAATCTGCGCTGTGATTGGTTGCTGTGGGTGTGGAGGGGCAGTTTCCCTTTTTTCCCACCTTTTCTTTTTTTTCCCTATGTTCTCTGTGATTTACTTCATGATCAGTGGTGGGATTCAGCCGGTTCACACCAGTTCGGCAGAACCGGTAGCTAATTTTTTTGTTGCCCAGGGCCAGAATGGACTTCCGGAAGTGGCATCCACACAGAGAACCGGTTGTTCACCTATTTGAATCCCACCACTGCTCATGATGCTCCTCTTTGCCTGACTATCTTTATTTGCTGTGTATAGAGATGTAAAATATATTTATTTATATACAGTGCTTTTTTTGTAAAAGAAAAAGGTGCCGGAACTCACACATGTCATACAACCCGCCTTGCCTACCCTACAAGGTTCCATCCAAAAAAGGTGCCGGAACTCCGTTCTGAGCATTCTATGAGAAAAAAAAGCCCTGTTTAGATACAACTACAAGTTCACGTCAGCATCTCTGACTCCATTTGGACAACTGTTGTGCAATTCCCTGACATCCTATTTGGCTCTAATTCTTCACTTGGACCTATTTTCCTCCACATTGTAGCTAGTTTCTGAGTCAACCATGGAGGCAAGGTCAATAGAAGTAGGAAACTAAGGGTAAAAAAAGTCCTTCTCCGGTGAGAAAATTAAGGTTCTACATTTAGGCAAGAAAAACCGAATACACAGGTACAGACTCAGTGGAACTTGGCCCAATAGCAGTAACTGTAAGAGGGATCTAGGAGTCTTAGTGGACAATCATTTAAATATGAGCCAGCCGTGTATGGCAGCAGCACCAAAAAAAAGCCAATACAATCCTAGGCTGCATTAACAGAGGGATAGAATCAAGATCAAACTTAGTACCGCTTTTTAATACCTTGGCAAGACCAGCCTAAATGTTGGAGGTGTGGTTGTGAGGATGCAACGTATTATCATATATGGTGGACTTGTAAAAAAGTCAAAGCTTTTTGGATTAAAATTTGGTGGAATATGCAGAAGATATTTAAGGAAAAGATAAGGTTTTCTCCACAGTTGTTTTTGTTGGGTATTATTACAGATTTTACTGTCATAGATACTAAATTGATGTTGAATTTAATTACGGCAGCAAGACTTTTAGTAGCGCAATATTGGAAGAAGGAGGAACTGCCTACTATGGAAAAGTGGACTTTGAAAGTTTCTAACTTGGCGGAAATGGCAAAGATTTCAGCATATTTGAAAGAACAATCGCAACAGAGATATACTGTGGAATGGAGAAGATGGATCGAATATATTCAGAACAAATATGGGACTAAAAAGTTTCATTTAGCATTTGAATAAGTACTGGTTTTATATGATGTATTATTAGTTATGTTATTTGTTAGTAATATAGTTATGTTTAAGGGGAGTTAAAGTGCGATAGAATTTCATGTTTTATTTTAGCTCGTTACATATTCTAGCTTAAATTTGTAAAGTTTATACCCTGTATTCAGCTCTGGGAAGTCGGGGGGGGGGGAGGGGAGGGTAAGGTAGGGTAAGGGGGAGGGGAGGGGTAAGGAGAGAGTTTTTCTTTTTAAAAAATGTACTGTAAAACTTTTCAATAAAAAAAAATACCTTGGCAAGACCATACTTGGAATATTGTATCCAGTTTTGGTCAGAAAGATACTGAGACTCTAGGGAGAGCACAGAGAAGAGCAACAAAGATGATTAGGGGACTGGAGGCTAAAACATACGAAGAACCAATGCAGGAATTGGGTAGGTCTGCTTTAAGGAAAAGAAGGAGTAAGGGTGACATGATAGTAGTCTTCCAATATCTAAGGGGCTGCCACAAGAAGAAGGGGCCAGTCTATTCTCCAAAGCCTCTGAAGGCAGAACAAGAAGCAATGGGTGGAAACCAATCAAGGAGAGAACCAACCTAGAACTCAGGAGAAAAATTTTGACTGAGGAATTAACCAGTGGAACAACTTACATCCAGAAGTTGTGAGTGGGTTTTGAAGAAGAGATTGGACAAGAATTTGACATGATAGCAGTGTTCCAATATCTCAGGGGCTGCCCCAAAGAAGAGGGAGTCAAGCTATTCTCCAAAGCACCTGAAAGCAGGACAAGAAGCAACGGATGGAAACTAGTCAAGGAGAGAAGCCACCTAGAACTAAGGAGAAACTTCCTGACAGTTAGAATAACTAACCAGTGGAACAACCTGCCTCCAGAAGTGGTGAATGCTCCAACACTGGAAGTTTTTAAGAAGAGACTGGCCAGCCATTTGTCTGAAATGGTATAGGGTTTCCTGCCTGAGCAGGGGGTTGGACTAGATGACCTCCAAGGTCCCTTCCAACTTCTTCTTCTTCTTCTTCTTCTTCTTCTTCTTCTTCTTCTTCTTCTTCTTCTTCTTCTTCTTCTTCTTCTTCTTCTTCTTCTTCTTCTTCTTCTTCTTCTTCTTCTTCTTCTTCTTCTTCTTCTTCTTATTATTATTATTATTATTATTATTATTATTATTATTATTATTATTATTATTATTATTATTATTATTATTATTATTATTGTCTGACATGGTATAGGCCCTCCTGCTTGAGCAGGGGTTTGGACTAGAAGACCTCCAAGGTCCCTTCCAACTCTTTCATTCTGTTATTCAACCTTAAAGCAGATGCAATTCAGATCTTATGATTACATTTCTCAGCCTATTGATCTTGCTTCTTGGGACAAAGGAGAGCTGAAATCTAACACCTCAGAAGAGCTAGTCCCTTTAATGATTGCCTTGAAAGAAAAAAAAAGAGGCAAATTGGTAATTATTACATAAGCATTGAGTTGGAAGAATCCTCTGAGTTTAATCGAATTTAAGCCACTGCTTAGTGTAGAAGTCTAAATTAGTGCATCTCCAACAGATTAATGTCTGAAGGAAGAGAACTTAAATTCTGCTTAGTGCCATTATTTCCTGCATAGTGTTAATTTATAGAGGGTGCTACATGGGTCAAATACGGTATTACTTCGTTCCTCTGCATGCAGGCCTGCCTGCACATATGAAAACACCCACTGAATTTGGCACATCCGGTTTCTCTTCCAGGTGGCAATTCTTTCATTCTTTCTTAACTTGGATTCTTGGTGCATCACAGGTCATCCTTGACCTACGACCACAATTGAGCCCAAATTGAAAAGCGAGGCATTTCTTGAGTGAATTTTGCCCCATTTTATGACCTTCCTTGCTACAGTTGTTAAGTGACTCACTTCAGTGGCTACATTAGTTATACCGTTGTGAAGTGAATCCAGCGTCCCCCGTGACCTTGCTTGTCAGAAGGTCGCAAAAGGTGATCACGTGACCATGGCACACCGTGACCGTCATAAATGTGAGCCAGTGGCCAAGCGTCTCAATTTTGATCACATGAGCATGGGGATATTGCAATGGTCCCAAGTTTGAAAAGAGGTCCTAAGTCACATTTTTTTCCAGTGCCATTTGGACAATCATTAAACCAACAGTTGTAAGTCGAGGACTATCTGTATTCTGACTGTTTGCTGCCTTATCCCAAGAGATACACCAGTTCTTTCCAGCTTTCCATATCAAAGAATACCTGTTTGTACATCAATTTCAAATATGTAAGTTATATAAGTCTGCAATGAATTGCATATTGAAATATATATATTTTTTCTATCCATCCTTGGCCTTTCTGGATCTTTCAGGTGATATAGGGATGTATGAAATAGTGAAAAACAAAACAAATGACCTTGGTAAACTCTTGAATAGCTCAAACAAATGGAACACTTTTTCTCAGGGACATCTACATGAAGGGGTCGAAATTTGAAATACGGTGGATGGAACATTCTGATCTGAGATTTGCTCCAGCCATCATCTTGTTGAATGCAACCCCCTCCATCCCTTGTACTGTAAATGTTGCTGGCTTTCTTTCTTTTCTTTGCATTCTTCTCTCTTTTTCCAAGTTTCACCGGCAGTCCATGTACCTTGAAACTTGCTTTAGGCTTTGAAAATAACAGAATAATAGAGTAGGAAGGAACCTTGGAGGTCTTCTAATCTAACCCCCTGCTGAATTAATTTAATTTAATTTAATTTTATTAGATTTATATACCGCCCTTTCCCGAAGGACTCAGGGTGGTTTACAGGGAATTTAAAATCAGCAATACAAAATACAAAAGTTAAAAAACAATTAAAAAAGATTAAATTATCCCTTAAAATAAAAACCCCAGTTAAAAATTCTCAGCCTGGGCCAGAGAGCTCGAAGAGCCAGGTCTTCAGGTCCCAGCGGAATGAACAGAGGTCGGGGGCAGTTCTAAGCTCCGCGGGCAGCTGGTTCCAGAGGGCAGGCGCACCTACAGAGAAGGCCCTCCCCCTGGGTGTTATCCGCCGGCAATCTTTTACCGGTGGCACCCTGAGAAGGCCCTCCCTGTGTGAGCGCACTGGACGAAGAGAACTTGATGCTGGCAGCAGGAGACCCTATGCCATTCCAGACCAGTGGCTCTCCATTCTTTTCTTAAAAGCCTCCAATGATGGGGCACCTACAACTTCTGAAGGCAAGCCGTTCCACTGGTTAATTGTCCTCACTGTTAGGAAATTTCCCCTTAGTTCTAGGTTGAATCTCTCCTTGATTAGTTAACATCCATTGCTCTCTTTGAACCAATATTCTACTCATCTGAAGATAGACTAGAAAGGAAAAGACAGTCAGTGACCAAAGGAGGATGAAGGGCCATTTAAGATGCACTGTGCGGTGATAACGTCAAAAGCTTTTAGTGGCCATCCAGCTGAGAGTGAAATCTGAAAGCTCTAGAAAATCCAAGATTACAAAGCAGGAAGATAAGAACCTCCATCTTTAGTAAAGCTACAGGGCAGAGGAGAGGCAGCAGTCTAATTCGGAAATGAATGAGTTCCCATTGAGTCATTTATTCTCTCTATTCCAGGGGTTTTCAAACTTGGCCCTTTTACAGTATGACTTGTGGACTTCAGCTCCCAGAAGTCTTCAACCAGTGTGCCTGGCTGAGGAATTCTGGGAGTTGAAGTCCACAAGTCATAAAAGGGCCAAGTTTGAAGACCCTTGCTCTATTCTATTTCCTTATTTTCCTTGTATATCTCTACTGTTAGGGACTACATATGGAAAACAGAGAATAAGTAACTCAGGGCAGATTTGTGGGGTCCTGGATGCTCTCTGAGCTTGGTTGTTGAGTTGCAGACATTTCATTACCCAACTAGATAACATCATCAGTGTTCAAAAGGAGTGGAGTTTGCCCTCTGTTTTTATACAGTACAAGTGGCTTGCCCTGTTAGGGTTGGTAGGAGTGTTCTTAGTGATTCCTCAATTAGGCTATTGTTTACTGTTTGGTTGTTTGTTGAGTTCGTAGTTCCTAGATTGGGTTGTTGTTACAACATTACTACTAAATGGGTAATGAAACATCTGTAAGAAAACAACCAAGCTCAGAGAGCACCAAGGAACCCTGAATCTACAAATATTCTCTTCTGTTGGTATCAGAGCAGATTGGCCAAAGACGTTTTTTTAAAGTTTGGGCAGATGAGAGCTCAAAGTGTATAAACCTCAAAAAGAGGGTCTGGAGATCATTTGGAAACCCAGAGCAAGGGCTTAATGAACAAGAAGTGGTCAAGACCACAGCCAGATCCAAAGGTGTCCATGTTTTGCACCAATCTGATGGGTTAGCTTATAAATTAGGGCCACTGAATATTGCATTCCCATTGCAGTTAATGGGCAGTGTGGTGGCTAAGTGGTTAAGCAGCTGGGCTTCTCAGCTGGAAAGCTGGCAGCCAGGTTCAAGACCTGAGCATCATGAGACAGAGTGAGCTCCCTTCCTCACCTCAGCTCCTGCCTGTTCTGTACCAGCCTGCTACCGGCCCTGCAGCAAAAGCAGGGACAACCCCTTTACAAACGGCAAGAGGCTGGAATAAAGCCTGCCAAATGTATTCACATAAAACAGAGCAAGACAAGACACGAACCAAGAAACAGGAGCTTTAAGAAACAGGAACTATCCAAGCAGTTGCCTTCAGCAAACCAGCCCTCCCACACATTCCCCGTATATAGAGTTCAGGGCATGGCTTCTCTCTGCCTCCTTCCGAGGAGCCCCATTGCCTTCCTCTGTTTACTCCTAATTGACTGCCTCCTTTGTCGGGCGTCCTTGAACAGGGCCAGCTGTGGGTCATCTTCATCCACGCTGTCAGGCTCACACAGCTGGGTCTCCGTGGTGACCAAGTGGGAGGGGCCTGGCTGAGGGCTCTCATCAGCAAGATCTTCAACCCCCGCAGCAAGGTCTTCAACACCCCCCTCCTCCTCTGAGTCATCCGACCCAACTGCCGAACCCACAGGCTGACCCTGAATCACAACACTGCCAACCTAGCAGTTTGATAGCATGCAAATGTGAGTAGATAAATAGGTACCACTTTGGTGTGAAGGTAACTCTTCTCTGTGATGTCATGCTGGCCAGCACTTCAGACAGATGAGCATCGCCCCCTTGAGTCAGCAATGACTAGCAGAGTAAAATCCGCAGGACTTCTTTACTTTAGTGCAATTAGCAGCTTTTAAAGCTTTGAGAAGAAACCCTTCTTTTGTGAGTAGGACATTTCTCCTAAGTCACTCTTTGCTTCTTGCCTACTTTAAGACTTATGGTCTTAAATTGGCTGGACAATTCTGGGGAACTGAAGTCCACAAGTCTTAAACTTGACCAAACTTGGACAGCCCTGGGCTACATCTTTCTCCAGATCAGCACATCCCCACAATGCCAAGTGACTGTTATGATTTAATATTTTCTACTTCACTTGGAACTAGAACCATTATCCTTTCAATCGATCAGGTATGCAGTGGGCCCTAAGAGACCCCCACTTTTTACAGTTTTTAAGGAAGGGGATCTCCATTATGTATACTGATTTACTTACTTTCCAGAGGACACATGCCTATTCCTTAGTGGAAGAATATAGTAAGCTCAGGCTGGGAAGGGTTTTTTCTTTTTCTTTTCAGAATAAAAATGTTTTCTTCAAAATCAGTTGATTTCCGAGGACTTCATGAATATATCCATGTCAAAGGTTTTTGACACCATTAAGGAATTTGCTAGTAACTCCAACCCAGAGGTTTGGTTGATTGATTTGATTTTTATCTTATCTTTTTTAAAATAAAAATCAAGTCAAGGCTTTGATCAACTCATGACCATCTCTCTCTCTCTCTCTCTCTCTCTCTCTCTCTCTCTCTCTCTCTCTCTCTCTCTCTCTCTCTCTCTCTCTCTCTCTCTCTCTCACACACACACACACACACACACACACACACACACTTTTACTTTCCAGGTGCAATTACAGAATTATAGAATAACAGAACTAAAAGGGACCTTAGAGGTCTTCTAGTCCAATCACCTGATCAAGCAGGAGATCTTATACCATTCCAGACAAATGGCTGTTGAATCTCTTCTCAAAAAGCTTCAGTGGTGGCGCACCCACAACTTCTGAAGGCAAGCTGTTTCATTAATTAATTGTTCTCATTGACAGGAAATTTCTTCGTAGTTCTAGGTTGGATATAGTAATTTTGAGGACCTGATGGAGAGTCATCATCTGATCTGTTGGATGTAGTTTTTCTTATCACTGAAGAGAACAGCCTCCTTGGAAGTTCATTGGGAGACTCATAGGAAAAGTCAGAAGAAAACGTCCAGCACAGCTAGCTGAACAATAAATTGGATTCTAAAAACGAAAGCAATCCAGTCACTGAGATTGCTGTGACTTTCATCACCTCCTCTTCAGCAAATCTTGCAAAGAGAAAAATCCTAAAAAGATTCTTGCTTCCTCTTCAAAAGGGCTGCCAAAATCTTGGCAACAGTTGCTTTCTTCTTCTTTGTAGGATTGTAATATGTAAGTTGAGAAAGATTGTCCTTGGACACCAGGATAATAATAATAATAATAATAATAATAATAATAATAATAATAATAATAATAATAATAATAATAATAATAATAATAATAATAATAATAATGTTGGAAGGGACCTTGGAGGTCATCTAGTCCAATCCCCTACTCAAGCAGGAAACTCTATACCAGACATGTCAAACTCGCAACATCACGTGACATCGTGCAATATATCGGGACTGTTTTGCAATTGCCGGCAATTGGGTGGGCTTCTGCGTGACGTGTCTGGCCCACGGGCTGGCAGTTTGACACCCCTGCCCTATATGTTTTCAGACAAATGGCTGTCCAGTCTCTTCTTAAAAACTTCCATTGTTGGAGCATTCACCGCTTCTGCAGGCAGGTTGTTCCACTTGTTAATTGTTCTAACTGTCAGGAAGTTTCTCCTTAGTTCTAGGTTGCTTCTCTCCTTGACTAGTTTCCATCCATTGCTTCTTGTCCTGCCTTCAGGTGCTTTGGAGAATAGCTTGACTCCCTCTTCTTTGGGGCAGTCCCTGAGATATTGGAATGCTACTATCATGCCCCCCTTGTCCTTCTCTTCATTAAATCAGACATACACAATTCCAGCAACTGTCTATGTTTTAGCCTCCAGTCCCCTCTTATTATTTTTTTTATTAATGTTACATTCTATTATTTGTTCTGGGTTCTTCTTCTCTTATTGTATTGCTTCTTTTAATCCTATGTTTACCACCTAAAACAGGGGTGTCAAACTGCTGGCCTACGGGCCGGACACGTCATCCAGAAGCCACGCCGACCCCATTGCTGTCAATGGTGAAAAGTCTCCGATACGTTGCGCAACGTCACGTGACGTTGCGAGTTTGAGATGTCTGACCTAGAAGATGGCCAATATTATAAACTTGATTTTAAAGAAAATAAGCACTGAAGCATCTTCAGTAAAGGTCATCCTTGACTTGCAAGACTTCATTGAGTGATCATTCAAAGTTACAACAGGAGTGAAAAAAGTGACTCATGACATTTCTCACACTTGGGACCATAGCAGCATCCTCATGGTCAGATGATCAAAATTCAGATGCTTGGCAACTGGTTCATATTTATGACGGTTGCAGTGTCCCAGAGTCACGTGAACAAGCAAAGTCAATGGGGGAGATTCCGGATTCACTTAACAACCGTGTTACTAACTTATCAACTTCAGTCATTCACTTAACAATTGTGGCAAAAAAAGTCGTAAAATGGGGCAAAACTCACTTAACAGATGTCTCTCTTAGCAACATAGATTTGGGGCTCAATTGTCATCATAAGTCGAAGACCACCTATATTTTTTTTCTTTTAGCTTTTTAACAACAACGCCTGAGGATGTCTTGTGTGCCTGTTAATTATTCAAGGAGGTTGTATGTGTATGTATACTGACAAGTAACAATGTTTGCAGGCTTGGAACATAATTTGAAGCAAGTGTTCTTGTTCAAGCAACCTACACGCTTTCCTTCTTTGTTCTCATCTATAAAATATTATCCATACAGTAAACTACAGATGGTACACATGTGGTGGTGTCCTCAAAATAGCACAGCCCCTGCCACATTCAAGGTAAGTCACAACACTTGCATCATAATACATGACACCTCTTGATTTGTCCATCCCCCTCTGCAGACCCCCATGCTCCTTCAAGGAAATAGAGAGTGTTGGAGAAGTATGAACTCAAGGTCCAATGTGATGTGTCAGGCACAAATAACCAGACCCACACATGTAGAGTGTCAGAGCATGCACAGTCTTATTGAGTGAGGTAACCCAGGAGTAAACACAGTAAACAGTGGTCTATAGTAAATGGTGGTTTATCTTACACTATCTACAATATCATACACCAGGAACAATATACATACATGTGTTAATACAGTAGGATCCAACAAACCACAGTTACAGCAGGAAAACAGAAGAGAGAGAACACATCAGCAGAGCCTTCCCTTTATACTAAGGCTCTTAAAGGGACACAGACCCTACCGAGTCATTCCCATCATTACATCTTACATTACATAAGCTGGTTAGCTGTTAAATCAATACCTTGACATAGAGTTCAGACTAACTACTTTATTGTTCTCTGCCCATAATACAGGAATCTACCCAGACTGGCAGTTTTTACCTGGAAAGACCTGATAAAGTTCAAGGGCATTCAGAGAGGTTAGACCTTACTCTCTTGTGTTTACATAGTGAGTCTAGGCTAATTTCCTACTTGATCCCTCCTCCCAACTGGGACAGTTGCTCTCTAACATGCTGGTAGATAACATGCAAAGATTCTTCTTGAACTGTCAACCTGTCAGATTGAAGATATTTTACTAGTAGAAAAAAACATCTGTGCTACTTACAGGCATGGTGCACTGATTTCTACCAGTCTTTCTTTTAGCATAATTTCTTGCATTTTATCACTGTGTAATTCTTTGGCTGACTATCCAGGACAAGCTGCATATGATTAGGCAATCACCTTGCCCTCTCCATTCATTGCTTTCTCCAACTCTGCGATCAGATTTGCCTATCTATCCTCTAAGCAATCAAGGTTAAGGAGTAAAAGGATTATTTATTGCCCATCAATCAAACCACCTTTCTGCAGCTCAGTGAATTCAGTGGCATTCTCAAGATGTCATGATTTCATTCCAGAAATAGATATGGGAGGAAAAAAAAAATATTTTAAAGACTGGAAGACCTGATCATAGGATTTTTTTTTCCTTATAAGTTGCAAGAAAGTTTTAAGAACATCTTGTAAATTCTGATACTAAATGAGCTGATCTAAACTTTACAAAACAAAGCATGAATCCATGTGTAGTTATCCACTATTTTTTCCCCTTTCTGAATTGGCTAATTAAGTATATTGGTGCAGCACTTAACATTTTCCCCCAAACCAAATATAAAGCACATTTCCAACAAACAAACAAACAAGCAAGCAAGCAAATGTACATAATATACATACATGGGAAGAAGATGGAAACTAAATCATACACACAGAGACAATAACAGTTGCAAAGGGAATTGTCAGACTCCCAAAACCAAGAAAGATACACAGAGTTACTTCAAAGTTCTTTCCTTTATTGTTCGTCACCTATAGACAGAAACTTGTCAAATTAAAGCAACTACTTGCATTGTTAAAAATATACTCTGAGAATTGTGAAGGAGGAGCTGCCTTTAACCCTCTTCCTCTCAACCAAACTATCTAAACCTTGCTGTCTCTTGGTCCTCTGGAATGCAGCCCCTCCCTCCTGGGAATCCAGGCTACCTTCCACCACAACAATACTGTTTACAATGACAAAGGTTTTAAAAGGGGTTTAAGCAATTGGCAGAAAGGCACTGAAAAGCAACTTCTTCCTGTATCGTGCAAGCACCCACAGCATTGAAAAGTCTACTTTAGAAGTTTTTTCTTGGGAACATCAGCCTGCATGTGTAGGCACAGCAACATCATTTCAAAGATGGGGGCAATTCAGAAAGCAGGCTTTGCTTGAAGCATCTTCAGAATGGAACATCCATTTGAAACTTGCAGAAACCTAGAAGTACATATCACACTGCAACAATTGAAGAAAAAACGTGGAAGAAATACATCCAGAAATGCACCAGACTTATTTACATTTAGTTTTTGTTTTTTTTTTACCCAAAGACTCATCAACCCAGGGGAAAAACCGAGTTTACTGTGAACACATATGGCTCCCTGCACAGAATATGCAAATAAAACAATTACTTTGCAATTTGATATGGTAAATGAGATTTGGCTTTGGAGATAATGGCCAGTGATGGCAAACTATGCTCCTTTGAAAGCAGGACAGAGTTTCTGAAGGGGTGAAATATTTCATTCCTTTTTACAGAATTGCAAAAGAATGTCCCAAAGGAATAATTTACACACACAAACACACACACACACAAACTGCTGATTGCAGATTGCACACAGAGACTTGCATTTTTGTTTTGCTATTCTGCAATGCCTGCTGTGTCTCATCCTTGTTTATATTTGCTGCTGGAAAGAAACAAAGAGAGGTGAGGGCACAGGGCTCTCCTCATAAACCTGGCTTTGTTTCAGACTGCTAAAAGTCATGATCTGATGTGACAGTTCAGCTTCCCTGGCTCTTTACAAGACACCATGAAATCTATCAAAGTATTGCAGGTGTGTTCCCCTCGCATGCTCAAAAATTCCCCTGCAGCCACGCTCATGATGGTATGTTCACAACAATATGAAGATGCTACTTGAGTTTTCCATCATGCCTGACAAAGGCAAGGGGGAAAAAAAAACATTATCGTTCTTACAGCAGCCTGACCTGGAAAATGTGAGCAGGTGTCAATGAAAGTGGAAGATAGGCATAAAGGATGTAAATACTTTCCTAAATTGGGATATTATGAATTGAAAACAACACAGACAAATTAACAGATAAGCGTTCACTGTTGTATGTCGAGTGTACAGTTTACAAATTGAACTAGTTTGTGACTCATTACAGGGAATTTGTAACAGGCTCCTAATCATAGAAGAAGAAGGAAAGAAGGTCTCTCTAGAGAAGCTCATGAAGATTGACCTTGTCTAGAATTGGAAGTTGAGCAGATCCAGCTTCATGGAATCATAGAATCATAGAAATGTGGAATCATGGAACCATAGAAACATGGAATCATGGAATCATAGAAACATAAAGGTAAAGGTAAAGGTAAAGGTTCCCCCGCACATGCGTGCTAGTCGTTTCCAACTCTAGGGGCCGGTGCTCATCTCCGTTTCAAAGCCGAAGAGCCAGCGCTTGTCCGAGGACGTCTCCGTGGTCATGTGGCCGGCATGACTAGACGCCAAAGGCGCACGGAACGCTGTTACCTTCCCACCGTAGTGGTCCCTATTTTTCTACTTGCATTTTTTACGTGCTTTCGAACTTCTAGGTTGGCAGAAGCTGGGACGAGTAATAGGCGCTCACTCTGCTACGCGGCACTCGGGATTCGATCCGCCAAACTGCCGACCTTCTGATCGACAAGCTCAGCGTCCTAACCCACTGAGCCACCGTGTCCCTCCATAGAAACATAGAAACATGGAATCATGGAATCATAGAATCCTAGAATCAATCATAGAACCAGAAGGTTGAAAGAGACCTTGAAGGCAGGAGTCCTTACATCACCTTGGACAAATGGTTGCCCAATCTTAGGAGGATTGGATGTAGGATCTAAGATGTCCAGAAAATCCCAGGGTTGTAGGCTAATCTGGGAAAATTAGAAATATTTCAAAAGAAAACAATAACCAATCATTTCTTCATCAACTGCATAGATGTGTCCATGAAGTTCCTCACTACTTTGTCCAACCCAAGGGACAATTTATTTGCATTTTTTTTTTCTTAAACACCTTTTTTTTAAAAAAAGAAAATAATTACAACAATCACCTGATTATTTGGGGTAGCAAATGAATGATGGGAATTGTTAGATACTGGGTTCATTGCGTAATCGATGAGATGAGGCGAGTGAGTTCAGCAAAGAACATTGTTTATTGCTTGCAGGAACTGAACTGAGAAACAGGGCTGCAAATGCAGCAATTTATACCCTGGCTTCTAGGCGGCGGCCAATAGGGTTAAAGCAACCTATTGCCACCCTAGAGGCAGCCAATGGTGGCACGGGAGACGGGTTGTCTGAGAAGCTGGGAGCCGTTAGCCAGCTTACCTGCTTGAGCAACCTTCCAGCAATTAACCCATGTGATATTCCCTGAGCAAGACAAAGCCCAATACATTACAGGAATAAAAAGTAAAAATCAGTGAGAACTTCTCAAATTCTACCCAATACTTGATTATTCTACCTTTTGTACCCAGGCAACAGACATCCTCCACAGAGCAAATGTACCATTTCCAAATTCTGCAAACTTAGTATTACGATAGACTCAAGATGGCACAGAAGGAGCCTCTATGCCTGTGGTTCCCCAAGCTTCCAATGATAGTCTTTGAATTTGGAAGATTGAGGGCTAGTAAAAGGCACCAATGTTGCCTATCACTCAAAGAAGGAAAGCCCATGACTATTATGGAAAAACTAGAATGGGCCCATCACAGAAAAAAAAATCCAAAAAATATCCCCAGTCCAAAAAAATAAAAAATCCCAGCTACCAATGTCTATGGGAGAATTGGTGGGGAGATAGGTCAAAAAAGGCAAGATGGTAGTTATGCCAGTTTGATCAAGCTTCAGTTCTTTACCGAATAACAGAATAAAAGAGTTGGAAGGGACCTTGGAGGTCATCTAGTCCAGCTTGCTGCTCTGGCGGGAAAACTTTATACCATTTCAGACAAATGGTTATCCAGTATCTTCTTCAAAACATCCAGTGTTGGAGCACCCACAACCTCTGGAGGGTGTCATTCCACTGATTAATTGTTCTCACTGTCAGGAAGTTTCTCCTTAGTTCTAGGTTGCTTCTCTCCTTGGTTAGTTTCCATCCGTTGTTTCTTGTCCTGCCTTCAGGCGCTTTGGAGAATAGCTTGGCTCCCTCTTCTTTGTGGCAGCCCCTGAGATATTGTAACACTGCTATCATGTCACCCCTCACCCTTCTCTTCATTAAACTACACATACCCAATTCCAGCAACCGTTCTTTATATGTTTTACTTCTTTATATGTTTTGTATGTATGCAGAACATTCACCCAGGTACAAAGGGGTAGAGGTCTGATGAGGCTGGTGGAACTGCCCTCTTGGATCTGCAGATGCTGATGACAAAGCCTATTAGTGACCTGTGATTCCATCCCTCTGCATTAATCAGTCTTTGGCCACCCTAAGGAATATAACATGTTTCCCCAAAAATAAGACTGGGACTTATATTAATTTTTGTTCCAAAAGATGGATTACGGCTTATTTTCTGGTTAAGGCTTATATTTGGTGAAATACAGTACTAAATACATCCATCTGGCTGACCATCTTAACTGGGCTTATTTTGGGGGTGGGGCTCATATTATGAGCATCCTGAAAAATCATGCTAGGACTTATTTTCCAGTTGCGTCTTATTTTCGGGGAAATACGGTAGCTGCTCCATCATCTGATACCAAACCAAAAGAAAAAAAAAACCATAAAAAAGGTGTGTTTTCTGAAATTAAACCTGAGACTACCTTCCTAAAAATAAGTTTCACTTATTGTCGTTTTTATTCATTCACTCTCTCATTCATTCATTCATTCATTCATTCATTCATTTTCCAGGATAAAGTTAATAAAGGGAAGGGAAAAAAACAAACAAACCCTGGTTGTCCTGGAAAAGGGAAGAGGGAGGGGAAGGGGAAGAGGGAGGAGAATCTCCTGATTGTCATGGAACACACACACACACACACACACACACACACACACACACAAACACACACACACACATATGCATATACTACTGTGCTTACTTTTGAATTACCCAGCAAATTAACACTTAACAGCTTGTGGCACTCAGTGAGATTTCAAGCCAATTAAGCCCAGTCTTAAATCAATGCTAACAAAGTTTGGGATTGATCTACAGCATGGCAAAAGTGTCGTTTGGTTGCAGAAAAGCAGGATTGGATCTGAATGAAAGAGGGGAAAAATAAATACCTGTGACAACTTTCCTCCCCACATCCCATCAGTCAATCTTCCTTATTTTACAGGCAGAGGGACTTGCTTTATTCTTTCATTGTTTTCCAATTAGGAGAATTACACAAAATAAGTTTGTGTAACTTGCCTCCTTCGGGGTGTGTGTGTGTGTGTGTGAGAGAGAGAGTGTTTGTGTGTGTGTGTGTGAAAGAGAGAGAGAGAGGGTGTGTGTGTACACATTCATTCATTTATTCTTGTTCTTATGGATATAAGGCTGTTTGTCCAGGCAGGAACTGATTTAATAATTTCTCCAACGAAAGTCCCCAGAATGAAATTTTTTTGCAATCTGTCAACCGCACAGTCTGGAACAGCCTCGGTGTTGGTTCTTCCCAAAACCTTTAGAAGGAACCAGTCTTCATCAAAATCTTTTTGAGCCACTCTGTTTCCATTCATGATGCTTGGAAGCTGTCCCCCGGAGCTGAAAATGATCCTTTTTAATAGGAACATTCTTGGGTTATTGAGAAACAAAAGGAGCTGAATTAGTCCCGGGATTTGCCAGATGGTGGCATTCTGAATGATGGCGTCCTCTTCCTAAACCAGAGCCAAATGTTTTTGGGAAATCAGTGCATTGTGCATTTTCCCCCCTAAGTTTTGAATAGAAGGTGGCATATCAGCAAATGGGAACTTCCTTCCTTCCTTCCTTCCTTCCTTCCTTCCTTCCTTCCTTCCTTCCTTCCTTCCTTCCTTCCTTCCTTCCTTCCTTCCTTCCTTCCTCCCTCCCTCCCTCCCTCCCTCCCTCCCTCCTCTCCCTTTTCTCCCTCCCTCCTAACTCCCTTTCTCCTTCCTTCCTTTCTCCTCCCTCCTACCCTCCCTTCCCCCTCCCTTCCCTTTCCCCTTCCCTCCTTCCTCCCCTCCTTCCCTCCCTCTCTCCTTCCTTCCTTCCCTACTCCTCCCTCCTTCCCTCCTTCCTTCCCTGCTTCCCTCTCTCCCTCCCTCCTTCCTTCTCTTCTCCTCTCTCCTTCCCTCCTTCCTTCCCTCCTTCCCTCCCTCCCTCCCTCCCTCTCTCCTTCCTTCCTTCCCTTTTTCTCCCTCCCTCCCTCCTTCCCTCCCTCCCTCCTTCCCTTCTCCTCCCTCTTTCCTTCCTTCCCTACTTTGCTCCTTCCCTCCCTCCCTCTCTCCTTCCTTCCCTTTTTCTCCATCCCTCCTTCCTTCCCTGTTTCCCTCTCTCCCTCCCTCCCTCTCTCTTTCCTTCCTTCCCTTTTTCTCCCTCCCTCCTTCCTTCTCCTCCCTCCTACCCTCTCTCCCTCCTTCCTTCTCTTCTCCTCTCCTTTCCTCCTTCCTTCCTTCCCTCCTTCCCTCCCTCCCTCCCTCTCTCCTTCCTTCCTTCCCTTTTCCTCCCTCCCTTCTTCCCTCCCTTCTCCTCCCTCCTTCCCTCCTTTGCTCCTTCCCTCCCTCCCTCTCTCCTTCCTTCCTTCTCTTTTTCTCCCTTCCTCCCTCCTTCCCTCCCTCCCTCCTTCCCTTCTCCTCCCTCCTTCCCTCCTTTGCTTCTTCCCTCCCTCCTTCCCTCTCTCCTTCCTTCCTTCCTTCCTTTTTTCTCCCTCCCTCCTTCCTTCCTTTCCTCTCTCCCTCCCTCTCTGAACTGTGACATAGCCATCTCAGTACTAAATATTACTAAGTTAGAACTGTACGTTTGAGGCTGTAAAACACTGCAGAGAAGTTGATTCAATTATATATCAATGAAGGTAGCTTTTATTGAATTTTATCCATCTGCACCTGTTCATTGGTAATGTTAAGGGAAAGCTGAATAATAATGTGTGTAATGCAAATCTAAGAATATAAAAAAAGCAATTGGCACACATTTTAAAACATAACTTTGCAAATAAATGTGGTAAGGGGGTACAAGAAATTGAAGGGCAGAAAAATGAGCAATGAAGCAAAATTGAATTTTGCAATCACCGGCCTCTATTTCATACTTGTTCCCTAATAGCACAAATCACAGTGCAACTAATCTTAATAATGCACCTTTTGTCTTAGAGGACTATCAAGAGACTCATAAAGAAGCCTGGAATTTTTTAAAAGATCATTAAAATATGTCCATGAATATTAAAATCCTAAACACTTCAACATTAAAACTGAGGTGTTTGCAAAGGTATGGTCAAAAGGGTCAATTCAGCAGAGATGATGTGGCAATCAAAACACAACTCTTTTTTTATGTGCATTTCATGGCATTGCATGACACCCAAAAACCATGTGAAGCTTCACTCACACAGTCATTGCCAGCATTTTGACTTTTTTGACCATCCTGGGAGATGCAGATTCATTAAAATCACCCTAATATTCTAAATTCCTTCTTTCTTTCTTTCTTTCTTTCTTTCTTTCTTTCTTTCTTTCTTTCTTTCTTTCTTTCTTTCTTTCTTTCTTTCTTTCTTTCTTTCTTTCTTTCCTTTCCTTCCTTCCTTCCTTCCTTCCTTCCTTCCTTCCTTCCTTCCTTCCTTCCTTCCTTCCTTCCTTCCCTTGCATGCATGCATTTTTCAGTAGGAAAACGGAAATGTTTTTCTTTGCCTCCTTTCGCGGTTGTGGTTTTAATTTCTGAATCTAGCCCCTGTGACAAGCATATCCTGTTGGCTTCTACTCATGTTCTAAAGAGGGGCAACTTGGCTGTACTCCCAAAATCAGGCTAAATGATTCAGTGCTGTTCTCTGTTAAGGTGTACGTGTGAAAACACAATATCTATGTGTATTGCATGGTAGAAATTAGGAACTGGCAAATGGTTTCATTCAGCAGAATAGAATAGAATAGAATAGAATAGATAGAGATTGGAATAGAATAGAATAGAATAGAATAGAATAGAATAGAATAGAATAGAATAGAATAGAATAGAATAGAATAGAATAGAATAGAATAGAATAGAATAGAATAGAATAGAATATGATCTTCATATCTTGGATAACTAGAAGAATAGAATAGAATAGAATAGAATAGAATAGAATAGAATAGAATAGAATAGAATAGAATAGAATAGAATAGAATAGAATAGAATAGAATAGAATAGAATAGAATAGAATAGAATAGAATATGATCTTCATATCTTGGATAACTAGAAGAACGGAATGGAATGGAATGGAATGGAATGGAATAGAATAGAATAGAATAGAATAGAATAGAATAGAATAGAATAGAATAGAATAGAATAGAATAGAATAGAATAGAACTAGAATAGAATAGAGCCTTGGTGGAGCAGTGGGCTAATGCCTCCTTAAGTAACACCAGCTGCCTGCAATTAGTGCAGGTTCGCATCCCACCAGGCTCAAGGTTGACTCAGCCTTCCATCCTTCCGAGGTAGGTAAAATGAGGACCCAGATTGTTGGGGGCAATTAAGCTGACTTTGTAATAATGCCGCTTGGGGGAGGTGTGAAAGCCCTAATAAGCAGGCATATACATAGAATGAAGGCTACTGCTAAAGTTTGTAAGCCGCCCTGAGTCTTCGGAGAAGGGCGGGATATAAATGGAATTAAAATAAAATAAATAAAAATAAATAAAAAACTGGAAGGGACCTTGAAGGTCTTCTAATTCAGCCCCCTGCTCAAGCAGGAGAACCTATACCATCTCAAACAAGTGACTCTCCAGTCTCTTCTTAGAAATCCCCAGTGATGGAGCGCCCATGACTTCTCAATGCAACATGTTCCACTGGTTGATTGTCCTCACTGTTAAGAAGTTTCTCCTTAATTCCAGGTTGCTTCTCTCCTTGATCAGTTTCCAACCATTGTTTCTCATCCTTCCCTCTGGTGCTCTGGTGAACAATCTGACCCCTTCTGCCTTGTGGCAGCCCCTCAGATACTGGAACACTGCTATCATGTCTCCCCTATTTCTTCTATTCTTTAGATTAGCCAAACCTAAGTCCCGTAGCCATTCTTCATATGTTTTAATCTCCAGGCCTTTGATCATCTTAGTTGCTCTTCTCTGAATTTTTTCCAAACTCTCAACATCTTTTTTGTGATATGGTGACCAAAATTGGTTGCAGTATTTGATGTGTGCTCTTACTAGGGCTTTATAAAGTGGTACTTATACTTTTTGTGATCTTGATTCTATGCCTCTTTTTATACAACCCAGGAGTAGGTTGTGGTCCACTTTGTCAAATTCCTTACTGAAATTGATCTACTTACTTACATTGATCAAGATCTCGCCCCTTCTGTAAAATCTCATACATCTCACCTAATAATAGTGAAAATAGCAATTATTTCTCCTCCTTTCATCCCTCCCTCCCTCCCCATCTTTAGTTATATTTCATTGTAATTTTTAATGCATTTTTACACATTTATACATAAGCATGCATATACATAGAATGAAGGCTACTGCTAAGCTTGTAAGCCGCCCTGAGTCTTCGGAGAAGGGCGGGATATAAATGGAATTAAAATAAAATAAATAAATAAATATCTATGTTTTTATTTTAATGTTGTTAGCCATGTAGGGTCACTTTGTGGCAAGATGGGTGGGAAAGAAAGAAAGAAAGAAAGAAAGAAAGAAAGAAAGAAAGAAAGAAAGAAAGAAAGAAAGAAAGAAAGAAAGAAAGAAAGAGTTTCTGTAATTTAAATAAAAGAGATTTATGACATAGCTTCTAGTGGTCTTCAAATGTGTATGTATGTGTGTATGTGTATGTGTCTGTGCACATTTTTGTCTTGGTCGTTAACTGTGTTAAGTGCTTGAAGTGATTTGTGGGAAACTCTCTCTCTCTCTCTCTCTCTCTCTCTCTCTCTCTCTCTCATCATAACAAGCCCATTTTATAGTTTTCACTGTATGATTCCTGATTTGGGCCAATTGCCTCTAACTCCTCAAACCAGTGTTTTGTTCCCCAGTTTTTGGCAGAAATAAATTATGTGATTTAATTTTCCTTTCAGGCCTCATTCTTCCATGCAATTTCATCATGCAGAATCCTGGCCATGAAGCCGGAGGATCACGCACTTTATCAAGCAGAGCATCTAGAAATGATATTTCCTTCATGCAGAAGTTAAAATCTGGTGGCTTTGGGGGAGGGGGAAAAAAAAAGGTGAAAATTTGTGTTAATGTCCTCCCTTTTCTCTTCAGGAAAAAAAAAATGCGAGAAAAAGAAAGATCCCGTTGCAGGCTTAATGGACGTCACACCTGCAGCTCCCGCTAAAGCGTGGCTAGCTTCATTCCGATGAACTGAAAAAGCAAAGTATTTTTAATTTTACTTCCAATTATATCCAAGAAGATGAATGAAGCCAGAAAACCCTCCATTGGAGCCAAAAGGGAGTCATAAATCATTCACTTAGATGATTGGATAATTTATATACTCCTCTGGGTATTGTGGAAATGGACAAGAATAGTTAAAATCTGTCCCTTTGCCACAGATCTGGGAGCTGGTGATAAATTAGAATCTGTCTTTTTCTCCTCTCCAGCCATCATTTTGAATACACTGGAGATGTCCAGGCACCAGTTGCTTAATGGCAGCTGGAACTCTCTTACATTGAATCAATTCCCATCTTTTTGTCAGAGAAACACGACAACAGTGTGTGTTACTTTGCCTGAAATAGCTAACGGGCTCTTTCATTCAGGGTCAATGAAGAAAGAGAAGCCATGTCTACGAGCAGAGAGAGAAAGAGAGTCGAATTTTCTTGCTGGCATGAAGTACTTTTTAAGGATAAGATTTTTAAAAATGTGTGCACTCCCTGACACTGGGACTGACTGATCCTCACGGAGGAATGAGGGTTTCTCCAGATTCATGTTTTGTTTTGTTTTGTTTTAAGAAGGGGGGGGGGTGTTTGTTTCCAAAATTCGGAACTCATTCTTCGGCAAAGAATTTGTCATCTACTGTGTACCTCTCTCTGTCTCTTTAGATCTAGGTTAAAATGATTGTACTATGAATGAAAGGAAAATGGACCAATTTGTGAGTTTTTGTATTCTGAGTGTTGGTGGCAGGGTGGGGAACTATGGTGCTTTTATGACCTGTGGACTTCAACTCCCAGCATTCCTGAGCCAGCCATGCTCTATGGAGATTCTTAGTCATCCAGGTCATGGTTGTCCCAAAGGCGTTTTTTTTCAAAAGGCAACTGAACTTGCTTTGTTGTGCTTTAAAGAGGTTTTGAATGAAGCTTTATTGTCAAAGTACAACCATGTATACATTGAGATTGGCTGAGCCTCCCTTCGTGTCCCCACCCCTAACTTACAGTGACACAAACCCTCCATCTTGTTACACCATGTGAGCTAATTGCACAACACACGGGCCTCGCAAGTCAATCATGCATAAAGTTTAGAAAATTATATCCCGTTCAAAAGCCTAACAGCCCATGGATCAAAGCTGTTCTCGTCCAAGAAACTTCTTCACTTCTTCTTTGTATTCTGAGCGCTGACTTTAAAAAAAAAAAAATTGGAGAGGAAATTGAGAAGAAATTCCAGAAAATTTCTGGGCTCAATTGTCCTGCCAAGGCTATAACTGAGATTTAGCTCAGCTGTTTTGGAAACATTAAGCACTGCCGTTTATTGCTATTAGCTGTGATGAACTGACTAGTGAAGGAAAGATTGTTTTATTATTTGTAGCTAATCCTAATGTCTATGGAGATTCTCAGTCATCTAACTCAGAGGTCCCCAACCTTTTGGGCACAGGGACCGGTTCCATGGAGAGACCTTCGCTCCTTCTGGCGTGATCTAAAGACCTACTTGTTTGAACAAGCCGGCCTGGTCTGATGGGTTTGGGTTTTATTATTGCTTTTAACATATTGTATTTATTGTTGTATTGTACTGGGCATTCTGTTTAATCTTTTCTTAATTTTTGTATCTTTGTATTTTAGTATTTATTGCCCTGTTCACCGCCCTGAGTCCTTCGGGAGAAGGGCGGTATACAAATAAAATTATTATTATTATTATTATTATTATTATTATTATTATTATTATTATTATTATTATTATTATTATTATTATTATTATTATTATTATTATTCCAGACCAGAGGGGGTGTGGTTTTGTGTGCTGCCTGCATCTCGTGGATGGGGCTTTGCTTGTTTTGTGTGGACTGGTTGCTGGCATGCCACAGCCCGGTACTGGTCCATGGACTGGCAGTTGGGGACCCCTAATCTAAGTCATGGTGCTTTTTCAAAAGGCAACTGGACTTTCTCGTTATTTCATGAAGACGTTTAACTTCTCATCCATTTCCTTCAGAATTGAAGAAGAAACAGAAACCTCAGATGCTTCTCCTTCAGAATGGAAGACAGAACTGACGATGCTTCTTGGATGGGAAGCAAAACGTATTTGAGAAAAAGCAAAGTCCGGTTTCCTTTTGAAAAAAGCACCTTTGGAACAGCCGAGCATAATGCTCAACCCTGAAAGCCACCATTCTCTGGTGATAACTTTCAACCTGCGTTGAGCTTCTTTAAAACTAATGATCTGACCTGGAAAAATTGGTTGGGGTTTAACAGAATTGAAAGGGACCTTGGAGGTCATCTAGTCCAATACCCTGCTCAAGCAGGAAACCCTATGCCATTTCAGACAAATGGTTGTCCGATCTCTGGTCTTCTGAAAATGCTGGAATTTGGGGTGGAAGTAATTATCTGTTTTCAGATTGAAGTCCATCATCGATTGCCTAGCGTATCGGAATATTTAATTACTCAATAAAGAATAGATCATTTCCCCTGCTTTGTGAAGATTTGGGAGGCAGTGTTCTGTACCAGCCTGCTACCGGCCCTGCAGCAAAAGCAGGGACGACCCCTTTACAAACGGCAAGAGGCTGGAATAAAGCCTGCCAAATTTATTCACATAAAACAAGAGCAAGACAAGACACCAACCATAAAACACGAGCTAAGAAGCAGGAACAATCCAAGCGGTTGCCTTCAGCAAACCAGCCCTCCCACACATTCCCCTTAAATACAGTTCAGGGCGTGGCCTCTCTGTGCCTCCTTCCGAGGTGCCCCATTGCCTTCCTCTGTTTACTCCTGATTGACTTCCTCCTGAGTCAGGCGTCCTTGAACAGGGCCAGCTGTGGGTCATCTTCATCCACGCTGTCAGGCTCACACAGCTGGGTCTGCATCGTGACCAGATGAGAGGGGCCTTGCTGAGGGCTCTCATCAAGCTGTCCAATCCCCTCAGCAAGCTCTTCAACACCCCCCTCCTCCTCCTCTGAGTCATCCAACCCAACTCCCGAACCAACAGGCTGACCCTGAATCACAACAGGCAGTCACCAGGTTTTTCATACTGAGATCTGATGGTGGTCAAGAGAATATATTCCTGGGAGGATTTTGATCCACAAGATAAAGTTGCCCTATTTTTTGAAGAATCCTAGAAAATATAAAGAAAAAAACTTCCTATCAATCAAATCTATACAATGATGGAATAGTTTCTCTATAAGGTGTAGAATCTCCATCTCTTGAGGGATTTAAGAAGCAGCTGGATAGCTAAATGTTGGGGATGGTTTAAGGTTTTTTTTTCTTGAAAATTGCACTGTGTTGGACTAATTTAGCCTTGTAGTTCTTCCCAACTCTATCATTTTATGATTCTATAGGAAAAACCCATGTTTTGTTTGTCCAAACATAAGAGTTTCAGCTGAGAGGTTATGATCTGGCTGATTTATTTGACTCCTTGAACATGCGTAAAGGTGAAACTTCGAGTTGAATACCATGCTATCATCACTGCTCATTGTATTAGAACAATTAATCAGTGGAACAACCTTTCTCCAGAAGTTGTGAATGCTCCAGCATTGGAAGTTTTTAAGAAGAGATTGAACAATCATTTGTCTGAAATGGTATAGCAGGGGGTTGGACTAGAAGACCTCCAAGGTCCCTTCCAACGCCGTTATTCTGTTCTGTTAAAATGATATAATTGAAATACAGTATTGATAGCTGGACATCATTGCAGATTGAGAAAATCACCACTTAAAATGTTATTTAATTTTCTAGACTTGATGAAATTCTTAAGGATGAGGTTCTTGAAAACATTGTCAAGGGGAAAAAAATGAGTCTCACCTATCCTGTCTGTAAAATGGATCCAAACGTCCCACTCCCCAACTGATATCATGGCTGAAAATAACAACTGGAAGCTTGTAAAGAATCTTTTACCAGCGATCTTCAGTTTTTGCTAGAGAACTCCAAGAATGGCACATGAAGCTCAAGTTTGACTCAACTGCCCAAGATAACTTCCAACAAATCACGTTGAAGAGTTTGGAATTAAAGTATCTCTTTGCTTAACTGTTCCCACATAGGTGAATTAAGTCTATGTGACTTCAACTTATTTTCATCAAAGCATATATAAGGAATTAGAGTGATGCAATGGCCTAGAGGTGGACCTCTTGCCTTACAATCAGGAGGCTGTGAGTTCTAGGTAGGTCTCTGGGTGCAATGAATTATGGTCTGCTGTGAACACTGTGTAGGCATCAGGAAGGGCATCCGGCCAGTAAGCACTCTACTATCTCACATCAAGTGGCTCTACAATGGCTGGTAAAGCTCCACCTCAAACTTTTCCGAAGGCAACCACCCACAGTCACTGTAACACAGTTCCACAAACTAAAACTTACAGGCACCAGAGCTGATTCACAAGGCAAGGAGGAAGCCCATAGTCCAAAAAACAAGGTGAAAGGCCACAAGGAAAGGTCCATAAGTCATAAAGACATTCAACATCCACAAGGCAAAGTCCCTAGTACACAAACAAGATCAGAGTCCACAGGGCAGAAACATGATCCGAAGCAAAGTTTACAAGGGATGTAGAGGTAAAGGTAAAGGTTCCCCCGCACATGCGTGCTAGTCATTTCCGACTCTAGGGGCCGGTGCCCATCTCCGTTTCAAAGCCAAAGAGCCAGTGCTTGTCTGAGGACATCTCTGTGGTCATGTGGCCGGCATGACTAGATGCCAAAGGTGCACGGAACACTGTTACCTTCCCACCGTAATGGTCCCTATTTTTCTACTTGCATTTTTACGTGCTTTCGAACTGCTAGGTTGGCAGAAGCTGGGACGAGTAGAAGTGAGTGCCAAACAATTGTTCCTGATGAAGACACCTTCCCCAGGCCTCTGATTAAATCAGCACAAGCCAGATGTTTCTTGTGAGGAGGGCTGGGGTGGCCTCCTTCTAGTATCCTTTTTCCTCCACTCCACTCTCTGTGCCCTCGGATTGGGTGGGGGAGGCAGCTGTTCCTCATCATAGGGGATTTGCTGCCTCTTATCACCACTGCCTGTCTGCAGCGGATCCTCCCCAGTGTTTGTGAGGGGAAGCAGTTCCCTGTCCAGTCAACTACCTTCCCGATGCTGGAGGCGGTCAGGGGAATACCATCTCTGTCAGACGGTCCCAGTTCCCACGCCTCCTCTTCCTCCAAACCAGGATTTGATAG
Organism: Vipera latastei; assembly: GCA_024294585.1. NCBI lineage: Eukaryota > Metazoa > Chordata > Lepidosauria > Squamata > Viperidae > Vipera > Vipera latastei. The sequence goes on from CM044356.1 coordinate 213,642,506, forward strand.
GGCCATGGCAAGCTGTTCCAATGGTTGGCTATGCTCACTGTCAGGAACGTTCTTTGTCGGGAAGTTTTTATTTATTCACTTTTAAATGCTATTTTTAATCAGTGCAAATCCTGACATACTCTACTGAACAACAAATACCCCATCAAGGATGCAGAATAAAAGGCTGGCATCAGCCCCCAAGGGAAACAACATCTGCAAGATGGCAGGCTCAGCATTGTGGTCCGATGTCTACGCTTTTTGGCATATGCATGCAGCGTGCATACAAAATATCAGGACTTTGCTCACAATACAATCTTGCGGACTTTCCACTCCCTCTCACTCCCCGACGGCAGTACAAAATACAAAATCAACACAGACTTCAGTACAGTGGCACTGTGTCTTACAGAATGGCTTCCAATGAGCTTGTTTCTTTTGTGTCGGCTGCTGCGTGCGGGGCTTTTAGCCACATTTAGGTTCATGAAAGCAACAAACGTGAAGAAAAAAGCCGGATCCCGTGGAGATGACCAGGATTCTATGCATAGAATTTAACACTTTTTGCCTCCGTAATCCAATTTGAAGTCAGATGCCAGATGGCACAGGGAACAATGAAATAAGGAGAGTATTTAAAGAGATTATGATGATACACAGTGTTACTGGAAATGGGACCGATGCTTGCTTCCATTTGTTAGCATTAGCATTTCATGCAAAACAGTTTGGTCCCCAAACATTCTGGAACAGGCTGGAAGCGTGCCGTTTTACACCCTCTATCTGAAAAGTTCTTTTCATGTTTGACACCAAAGAAGAAAACTGCTGGTAAACATGTGTTCTGCTGCTAGACACAATTATTCGGGGATAGAGTAGGAAAGTTGAACAACTCCAAGACAATGACAAAGAATTGTTTAAAACTAAAGTGGGTAAAATTATGTACTCTTACTAAGGCAATAAAATAAAATAAAATAACCTAGAGCGGCGGTTCCCAACTTTTTCTATACACCTCGCACCCGATATATTTTCACACACACCCTTACAAAAGTTTAAAATAACGGCAACGAATTATGCAAATACACTATAATTTTGAAAAACCAAGTTTTCGCACCCTCTAGAATGTCGTTGGGCACCCTCAGGGTTGCGAGCACCCCTGGTTGGGAACCACTGACCTAGAGATAGTCCTCAATTTAGGACCATAGTGGAACTTACCCATCACAATTGTAACTCATGACAGTCATCAATCAGGTTTGTCATGTGACTGATGCAATTTTGCAACCTTTTCTTTTGGTAGTGGTCAATAAGCGGATCACTTCAGTTTTTTTTAGTGAATTTCTGGTTATTAACCAGACACTGCAGTTGTTAAGGGAGCCAACGGTTCATGAGGGTCATAGTTTTGCCAAAAGCTGGAAGTGCTGGGGGGCAGCATCACACATGGGAGGTTGTTGTTCAACTAACATGCTGTTCCCTCCCTCCCTCCCCATGCTTAAATTTTAATTTTAACTTGATTGGGATTTCTATTTTTATTGTATTCGAGACATTTATTTGTTAGGATTTTAATGTTATAGTGCTGAGTCATTTCATTATGAAATGGGTAGAAAATTGAATGAATGAATGAATGAATGAATGAATGAATGAATGAATGAATGGCATTTCCATGGAACATGGAATAACAGAGTTGGAAGGCACCTTGTAGATCTTTTAATCTATGTCCCCCCCCCAGCTCAAGCAGGAGTTCCTGTGCCATTTCAGAGAAATTGTTATCCAGTCTCTTCTTTAAAAAACCCCAGTGTTGCAGCACCCACAACTTCTGAAGGCAAATTGTTCCACTGATCAATTGTTCTGACTGTCAGGAAATTTCTCCTTAGTTCTAGCTTGCTTCTCTCCTTGATTAGTTTCCATCCATTGCTTCTTGTCCTGCCTTCAGGCATTTTGGAGAATAGCTTGACTCCCTCTTCTTTGGGGCAGCCCCTGAGATACTGGAACATGGCTATCATGTCACCCTCCAGTCTTTCTCTTCATTAAACTAGACATACCCAATTCCTGCCACTGTTCTTCATATGTCTTAGCCTCCAATCCCCTGATCATCTTTGCTGCTCTTCTCTGCACTCTTTCTGGAATCTCAACATCTCTTTTAATTATCACACCTGGAATACTGCAATGAATCTTAGTCACCATACTACAAAAAGGATGTTGAGACCTTGGAAAAAGTTCAAAGAAGAGCAACTCAGATGATCCAAGACCTGGAGACTAAAACTTATGAAGAACAGTTGCAGAACTTGGGTTTGGCTAGTCCAAAGAAAAGAAGAAATAGGAGTGACATGATAACAGCATTCCAGTATTTGAGGGGCTGCCCCAAAGAAGAGGGGGTCACATTATTCTCCAAAGCATCAGAAGGCAGGACAAGAAACAATGGTTGGAAACTGATCAAAGAGAGAAGCAACCTGGAATTAAGGAGAAACCTCCTGACAGTGAGAACAATTAATCAATGGAACAGCTTGCCTTCAGAAATCATGGGTTCTCCATCACTGGAGGTTTTAAAGAAGAGACTAGACAGTCAGTTGTCTGAGATGGTATAGATTCTCCTGCTTGAGAAGGGGGCTGGACTAGAAGACCTCCAAGGTCCCTTCCAACTCTATTCTATTCTATCATGGCAACCAAAACTGCATGCAATATTCCAAGTGTGGTTTTACCAAGACATTATAAAGTGATACTAGCACTTCACGTGATCTTTATTCTATCCCTCTGGTGATGCCCTGCATACTCAGAAGAAGTTATAGGTAGTCCTTGGGTTCGTTTAGTCACCATTCAAAGTTGCAACAGCACAGAAAAAAACCTGACTTATGACCATTTTTAACACTTACGACCATTGTGGCATTGCCATGGTCATGCAATCAAAATTCAGACGCTTGGCAACTATTCACGATGGCTGCCATCTCCTGGGTTCACGTGGTCCTCTTTTGTGACTTTCTGATAAGCAAATTCTACGGGGCAGCAAAATTCCTTCTTCCTAATGTTACAACTGCTGGCGATTCCCTTAACAACCCTGGTAAGAAAGGTTGGAAATGGGATGCTCCTCACTTCACAACTGTCTTGTTTAGCAATGGAAATGTTGGGCTCAAATGTGGTGATGTAGCAAGGACTATCCATATAGATTTTTGTTTTTCAGCAGGCATTCACTTCTAAAAAAAAGACAAATTAAAAAATCCCCGGTTTTAAATTAGCTGAATGTCTGTTTGTACATTAGGGGGAGAGAGAGAGAGAGAGGGGGGGGGGGAGAGACTCTGGACATACCTGCAAAATGGTTTAGAGAACAAGCCTGTGTAATTTCTAGATTCTAGATTTTCTGCTATTCTTTCAAGCTCTTTTTTTAATGGATTCCATGTGAAGTTGAAAAAGTGCAGCTCTTTTCCAAAATCAATATGTCTCTTCAAACACGTTCATCTTCTTAGAAGCTCAGCTGGAAACATGCCAAGGATGGATGCTTTCAACAAAACTGTAGGTAGGTGGCCATATTTGTACTGGGTCCAAATTTCTCCTTTTGAACTATTTTTGTGACATGCCTGGCTCTAATACACCCACAAGAGCCCTTTATCACTGCTGGCTCGGTTTGCTAGTGTTGTGTTTCATTGTGTTAAACGACACCTTTCATCTTCTAAAGATTCCATGGACGATAGACTGAACGGCGTTATTTAAATTACCTCAGCAATATTGGGTTTCAAGGTAACGGTATATCAATGAATAATTAAATATGCATTCTGCTTTATTGGTGTATGAACCAACAAGCTAATAAAATCAGATGCAGCTGGGGGAATATATATAGATCCATGTCAGACACATGGATCTGTAAATGCCCGGGGCTATACAAATTCAAAAGGACGCTAAGGACTTTCCTTAAGAACTCAGCAGAACTGTGGGAGAAAACAACTCAAGACAACTCACACATGTGGCCTTCAAGTGTGGCATCTACCAAGGTGATACACAGTCCTCACTGCTGTTCTGTATAGGATTGACCCCCACAGCTAGATAATCACTTGGACTGGACATGAACAAAAGTTCAAGAGTGAAAATGCCATCTGCTGCCCCCATCAAGTTGTATGCTAAGAGGCAATGGGAGATCAATTTGGTTTAATTTAATTTAATTTAATTTAATAATATTTCTATACTGCCCTTCTCCCGAAGGACTCAGGGTGGTGAACAGGGCAAGAATAAAAATACAGAATTACAAAAGTTAAAAAATGATTAAATAAATGCCCATTAAAAACAATTAATACATAATAAAACCCCAATAAAATGACAATAAAAACCCCACCAATCCCCCATCAGGCCAGGCCGGCTTGTTCGAAGAAGTATGTTTTTAGATCGCGGCGAAAGGAGCGAAGATTGGGCGCCGTCCGGAGCTCGACCGGTAGCTGATTCCATAGCTCTGGGGCACCCACAGAGAAGGATCTCCCCCTGGGGGCCACCAATCGACATTCTCTGACCGGTGGCACCCTGAGGAGGCCCTCTCTGTGGGAACGCACAGGGCGGAGGGAAGTTGATGCCGGCAGCAGGTGTTCCCTAAGGTACTCCGGACCCCTGCCATGTAGGGCTTTGAACACCATTACTAGTACCTTGAATCTCACCCGGAAGACAACTGGCAACCAATGCAGCTCACGGAGCAGAGGTGTAACATGGGAGTATCGGGAGACTCCCAACACAACTCTCGCGGCTGCATTCTGTACCAGTTGGAGCCTCCGGGTGGTCCTCAAGGGCAGCCCCATGTAGAGAGCGTTGCAGTAGTCTAGACGAGAGGTCAAGAGTGCATGAGTGACCGTGCATAGATCATCCCGGCTTAGATAGGGCTGCAACTGGCGCACCAGGCGAACCTGGGCGAAAGCCCCCCTAGTCACAGCCCCTATGTGATCTTCCAAGGTGAGCCGTGAATCTAGGAGGACTCCCAAGTTGCGAGCCCTATCTACAGGGGGTAGTAGTTCACCCCCCATAGAGAGAGATGGGATATCCGAATAGACCCGGGATGAAGGTATGCAAAGCCACTCAGTCTTGTCGGGGTTGAGTTGAAGTCTGTTCCTCCCCATCCAGACCCGAACCGCCTCCAGGCAACGGGACATCACGTTGAGGGCATCACTGGGGTGGTTTGGGGTCGAAAGAAAAAGCTGGGTATCATCAGCATACTGATGATACCCAACTCCAAAACCACGAATGATCTCACCCAGCGGTTTCATATAGATGTTGAACAGGAGAGGCGAGAGGACCGACCCCTGAGGGACTCCACAAATGAGAGACCTCGCGGTTGACCTCTGCCCCCGTCAACACCGACTGCGAATGTCCCTGGAGATAGGAGGAGAACCACTGCAAAACCGTGCCTCCCACTCCCAATCCCCTGAGACGCCGCAGCAGGATACCATGGTCGATGGTATCGAAAGCCGCTGAGAGGTCTAATAGGACTAGAACAGAGGAATGTCCCCTGTCCCGAGCCCTCCAGAGATCATTCACCAGCGCGACCAATGCCGTCTCCGTGCTGTACCCGGGCCTGAAACCCGATTGGTACGGGTCTAGATAATCCGCTTCATCCAGGACCAGAGGGAGCTGATGCGCCACCACACTCTCAACAACCTTCGCAAGAAAGCGAAGGTTGGAGACAGGACGAAAGTTGTTCAATACAGCTGGGTCCAAGGCAGGCTTCTTGAGGAGAGGCCTCACCACCGCCTCTTTCAAGATGGCGGGGAAGCTGCCCTCACTCAAAGAAGCAGATATGACTGCCTGGAACCAGCTGCATGTCCTCTCCCGGGCTGCATAAACCAGCCAGGAAGGGCACGGGTCCAATAAACATGTGGTGGAGCTCAGCCTCCCCATGATCCTGTCCACTTCCTCCGGAGTCACAGAATCAAACTCATCCCAGGTAATATCGACAAGACCGCCCGTGTCCTGATCGTCAGACTCTGCCCAGTCAGAGTCCAGACCGGTCCGAATCTGAGCGATTTTGTCCGACAGATGTTGGTTAAACTCCTCGGCACGACCCTGCAAGGGTTCCTCCCTCACCTCTTGATTAAGGAGGGAGCGAGTCACCCTAAACAGGGCGGCCGGGCGATTATCTGCGGACGCGATAAGGGTAGCAAAGTGATTAGACCTCGCCACCCTTATCGCAGCGAGATAAGACCTAATATAGGCTCTTAGTCGCAATCAGTCAGATTCGGATCGGCTGGATCTCCAACCGCTCTCTAGGCCCCGTCTCCGACGCTTCATCTCCTGGAGCTCCGCGGAAAACCATGGAGCTCGACGGGATCTGCACCGGGTCAGGGGCCGCAAGGGTACAACTCGGTCAAGAGCCTCAGTGACTGCCTTTTCCCAGGCTTCCACTAAGGCATCTGCCGAGCTGTGAGCGAAGGAGGCAGGTGGGGACCCCAGCGCTGCCTGGAACCTCTCGGGGTCCATTAAGCGTCTGGGGCGGTACCATCTATTTATTTATTTATTTATTTATTTATTTTATTTGTATACCGCCCTTCTCCCGAAGGACTCAGGGCAGTGAACAGGGCAATAAATTCCAAAATACAAAAATACAAAAAATAAAACAGATTAAACCATGGTGCCCAAGTACAATAAATAAATTACTTAAAAACAATAATTAAAACCCAAACCCATCAGACCAGGCTGGCTTGTTCAAACAAATAGGTTTTTAGATCATGTCGGAAGGAGCGAAGGTCGGGAGCCATCCGGAGCTCAACCGGTAAACGGTTCCACAGGTCAGGCGCACCCACAGAGAACGCCCTCCCCCTGGGGGCCACCAGTCGACATTCTCTGACCGGTGGCACCCTGAGGAGGCCCTCTCTGTGGGAGCGCACTGGGCGGAGGGAAGTTGATGCCGGCCGCAGGTGCTCCCTAAGGTACTCCGGACCCATGCCATGTAGGGCTTTGTAGGTCATTACCAGCACCTTGAATCTCACCCGGAAGGCAACTGGAAGCCAATGCAGCTCACGGAGCAGAGGTGTAACATGGGAGTATCGGGAGACCCCCAACACAACTCGCACGGCTGCATTCTGCACCAGTTTAAGCCTCCGAGTGGTCCTCAAGGGCAGCCCCATGTAGAGAGCATTGCAGTAGTCTAACTGAGAGGTCATGAGCGCATGAGTGACTGTACGCAAGGCATCCTGGTCTAGATAGGGCCGCAACTGGTGCACCAGGCGAACCTGGGCAAAGGCCCCCCTAGTCACAGTTACTATATGATCTTCCAAAGAAAGCTGTGAGTCTAGGAGGACTCCCAAGTTGCGAGCCCTATCTACGGTGGGTAATAACTCACCCCCCATAGTAAGAGATGGAATGATCTGAGTTTCCCGAGATGCCGGCACGTACAGCCACTCAGTCTTGTCAGGGTTGAGCCAAAGCCTGTTCCTCTCCATCCAGACCCGGACCGCCTCCAGGCAACGGAACATCACGTCGAGGGCATCACTGGGGTGGTTTGGGGTCAAAATGAAAAGCTGGGTATCATCAGCATACTGATGATACCCAACTCCAAAACCACGAATGATCTCACCCAATTCTCACTCGCTAGAATTGGGTATGTCTAGTTTAATGAAGAGAACCGATAGGGGTGACATGAAAGCAGTGTTCCAGTATTTGAGGGGCTGCCACAAGGAAGAAGGGGGTCAAGTTATTCTCCAAAGCACCTGAGAGCAGGACAAGAAGCAACGGATGGAAACTGACCAAAGAGAGAAGCAACCTAGAACTGAGAAGAAATTTCCTGACAATTAGAACAATTATTCAGTGCAACAACCTGCCTCCAGAAGTTGTGAATGCTCCAACACTGGAGGTTTTTAAGAAGAGAGTGGACAACATTTGTTTGAAATGGTATAGGGTTTCCTGCCTAAGCAGGGGGTTGGACTAGAAGACCTCCAAGGTCCCTTCCAATTCTTCTATTCTATTCTATTCTATTCTATTCTATTCTATTCTATTCTATTCTATTCTATTCTATTCTATTCTATTCTATTCTATTCTATTCTATTCTATTCTATTCTATTCTATTCTATTCTATTCTATTCTTATTTCCCTCCTGTTATGATTCAAAGAAAAATCTATGGATGTGTCCAAGACAACTTCCAGAATTTAACTAAATTCAAAAGAAGCTTTTAAGTACTCATATTCATTACATTCATGGAAATTAACTATAACTGTTATGAAATTAAATTTCATTTCAAATGCATGTTGGGAGTCCTTCCACTACTTTCGAAAGGTGTGGCCTCTGAATGTAATTCCAAAGTGAGGCATAGCTCTCAACCTAAAAGAAGTCTTGCAATTCTATTTTAGGTGGATATGCCAAGAATTGAACAACATGCAGCAGAATTCTCCTGCATTTTTTTCTTCTTCCAAGCCCTCACTCAGTTTGATGAAAGAGAATTTCTTTTTGAAATGCCTTCCGAAGGAAAAAGGAATATCAATGACATTCCTATAGTTCTGTTCTTCCCTTTTTTATTAATGAGGTCAACAAAGTTGAGAGCTTTTATCTGTTTGTTCTGTCTGACTCACTAGAGGAGGATGTATAACATCATCTTTCCATTGATTTCCGACCTCCTCCATGGCTTCTTGTTTTTTTCATGGTGGAACTTCAGAAAAGTTCTCAGGAGAACATCCTTTTCTTCCAGATGTTTAGTAGCAAAGTCCTTGCCACAACTGAGGGGAAGATCTATCTTTGAGAAGTTATCCATTTCTCAGCTCCTTACAAAAATTACAGTCATCTTCCAACTGCCCATCACTTATGAACATTCCAGGAGTGCTTGTGCCTAGCAATAATTAAACATAGATCCTTTGGCAGACTCTATTACTAAGTGGTGATTCTTCCTTAAGAACCAAGGAGAAGCCAGTTTGAAAGGACAGGACAGGTATACCCCATTAATGATGTCAGGACTGTGTGTTGGCTCCAAGATCTGTGGATGAAATCTCCAAAGATCCAGCAGAAGCAGCTGCTGAATTGCACTTTTAAAGTGGGAAAAGGTACAAAATGACTGGAAAGTAAGAAGTAGTCACTTGTATTTAATTTGGATTAAATTCAGTAGGATCAAATATTCGTGTCAAGTTTCCGACTAATGTATGGGCTTTTCAAGTGACTCCGAGGCATTGTTTACCTTAAAAGTCCTTTATTTAGCCTAATACACCAGCAAATGCTTGGTTGAAGGAAGCTGGAATCTGAAATCTCCGCCCCCCCTTTGCACAATATATTATTTATTTATTTATTTATTTTTGGGACTTATATGCCGCCCTATCTCCCGAAGGACTCAGGGCGGCTAACAACAATAAAAAACAACAATACAAAAATTAAAAAGAATTAAATAACAGCCCCAAAATAAATTAACTACACAGTTAAAAAATTAAAAATTAAAACATATTTAAAAACCCATCATCAATCCAGGTCAGCCTGATGGAAGAAAAAAGTTTTGAGGTCGCACTGGGCGATGGGAAGTCATCCCCGGCAGCAGATGGTCCTGCAAATATCCCGGGCCTAAGCCATGTAGGGCTTTAAAGGTAAGTACCAGCACCTTAAATCTCGCCCAGAAGACAACTGGTAGCCAATGCAGCTCATGCAGGAGGGGTGTAATATGGGAGTATCGGGATGCTCCCATCACTACCCGCGTGGCCGCATTCTGCACCAGCTGAAGCCTCCGGGTGGTCTTTAAGGGCAGCCCCATGTAGAGAGCATTGCAGTAATCTATCCAAGAGGTAACGAGTGCATGAGTGACCGTACGTAGGGCATCTCGGTCCAGATAAGGGCGCAACTGGCGCACCAGGCGAACCTGGGCAAATGCCCCCCTGGCCACGACTCCAATATGATCTTCAAAACTGAGTCGTGAGTCCAGGATGCCTAAATTGCGCGCCCTATCAATGGGAGGCAACACCTCTCCTCCCATAACCAAAGATGGAACCTCTTGGACAAGTCGAGATGCGGGTACGTAAAGCCACTCAGTCTTGGCCGGGTTGAGCTGGAGCCTGTTCTTCCCCATCCAAATCCATACCGCTTCCAGGCAACGGGACATCACATCGAGGGCATCACTGGCTTGGTTCGGGGTGGAGATAAAAAGCTGGGTATCATCGGCATATTGATGATACCTCACCCCAAAACCACGGATGATCTCACCCAGCGGCTTCATATAGATGTTAGGATTGTGTGATGCTTGAGCCTGTGATTGTGAGGTTTTTATGTATCTGGAAGTGTTATTCAGGGCTCCCTGGTTTTTTTTAATGGTATCTATCTATCTATCTATCTATCTATCTATCTATCTATCTATCTATCTATTTATCTATCTATTTTTTCAGTGTTATTGTGAGCTAGTAACAGTTATGGCACATAAAATTGATAGCTATATAACTCTCATAAACAAACAAATAAATGCTCTTTAGAGAAGGGCTATCATCCATATAAGCAACTCCTGCTAAGTAACAACACAGGTGCTGTGCAAACTTTGAGGAATGGTTCCTCCACCTTTCTAATTTTGTCATTAATCACATTCTCCAATTAATTTAAATAATCAGTTCCCCTTCCGTTAGAAAACCCACCAAGGTCTTCTCAAAGATGGCCTTGAAAGGTGTAATCCTACTCTTCCCTCCTCCCAGCCTTAACCCTATCTCTTAAAGCAATACACAAGTTTAACATATGAAATAGCTGCTTCTTCATCTCTTGTCAAGCAAGGACATTCGATGTTAGCAGCGCTGACAATTCACGTTCATCCTTGCCTCTTCCAGTTCATTTTCTCAGGCCTAGCTTATTTCTTGACTGGCAGTTCCTGGGTCGCCATCCACAGAAAAATCACACTTTCTTCAAAAAACGGAATATAGACTGGACTAGAATGGAGTGGACTGGACTGGGAAGGAGAAAGGAAAGGAAAGGAAAGGAAAGGAAAGGAAAGGAAAGGAAAGGAAAGGAAAGGAAAGGAAAGGAAAGGAAAGGAAAGGAAAGGAAAGGAAAGGAAAGGAAAGGAAAGGAAAGGAAAGGAAAGGGAAGGGAAGGGAAGGGAAGGGAAGGGAAGGCCTTAGGGAAGGCCTTAGGGAAGCTTAGGAAAGAGCTTAGAGAAGGGAAGGGAAGGGAAGGGAAAGGAAAGGAAGGGAAGGGAAGGGGAAGGGAAGAGAAGGGAAAAGAAAGGGAAGGGAAGGGAAGGGAAGGGAAGGGAAGGGAAGGGAAGGGAAGGGAAGGGAAGGAAAGGGAAGGGAAGGAAAGGAAAGGAAAGGAAAGGAAAGGAAAGGAAAGGAAAGGAAAGGAAAGGAAAGGAAAGGAAAGGAAAGGAAAGGAAAGGAAAAGGAAAGGAAAGGAAAAGGAAAGGAAAGGAAAGGAAAGGAAAGGAAGGGAAGGCCTTAGGGAAGGCCTTAGGGAAGCTTAGGAAAGAGCTTAGAGAGGGAAGGGAAGGGAAGGGAAAGGAAAGGAAGGGAAGGGAAGGGAAGAGAAGGGAAAAGAAAGGAAAGGGAAGGGAAGGGAAGGGAAGGGAAGGAAAGGAAAGGAAAGGAAAGGAAAGGAAAGGAAAGGAAAGGAAAGGAAAGGAAAGGAAAGGAAAGGAAGCGAAGGGAAGGGAAGGCCTTAGGGAAGGCCTTAGGGAAGCTTAGGAAAGAGCTTAGAGAAGGGAAGGGAAGGGAAGGGAAAGGAAAGGAAGGGAAGGGAAGAGAAGAGAAGGGAAAAGAAAGGAAAGGAAAGGGAAGGGAAGGGAAGGGAAGGGAAGGGAAGGGAAGGAAAGGAAAGGAAAGGAAAGGAAAGGAAAGGAAAGGAAAGGAAAGGAAAGGAAAGGAAAGGAAAGGAAAGGAAAGGAAAGGAAAGGAAAGGAAGTGAAGGGAAGGGAAGGGAAGGGAAGGGAAGGGAAGGGAAGGGAAGGGAAGGGAAGGGAAGGGAAGGGAAGGGAAAGGAAGGCCTTAGGAAAGGCCTTAGGGAAGCTTAGGAAAGAGCTTAGAGAAGGGAAGGGAAGGGAAGGGAAGGGAAGGGAAGGGAAGGGAAGGGAAGGGAAGGGAAGGGAAGGGAAAGGAAAGGAGGGGAAGGGAAGGGAAGAGAAGGGAAAAGGAAAGGAAAGGGAAGTGAAGGGAAGGGAAGGGAAGGGAAGGGAAGGGAAGGGAAGGAAAGGAAAGGAAAGGAAAGGAAAGGAAAGGAAAGGAAAGGAAAGGAAAGGAAGGGAAGAGAAGGGAAAAGAAAGGAAAGGAAAGGAAAGGAAAGGAAAGGAAAGGAAAGGAAAGGAAAGGAAAGGAAAGGAAAGGAAAGGAAAGGAAAGGAAAGGAAAGGAAAGGAAAGGAAAGGAAAGACTACGGTTTACCTTGGAAACCTTTGTCCTGATGTTTTACAGTTGTCCTTCAGCTACATGTGCATTTTTTCCTTCAACCTTAATGTTCTTACAGCACAACAGAGAAAAAAATGTAGTTAGTAGCACATGGTAAACTTTAGGAAAAGTTATTCTGTGAGCCAACATATCCCTTGCAACGAGGCGGTTTTGTTTATTTTCCCCCCTCAAATGATCCGAAATGCTCTATAGCTCTTCATAAATGTGATGACAAAGAGTAGGAAGAATGGGTGTCCTGATTCGAAGCGTTGAGCTGACAGATTTGACAATGAACAACAAGTTCTCACCTCTGTCTTGACCCTTGGGATGCGAGATCAGATAGTCAGCCGTCAAGACGGCAAGACTGTGAACATTGACCACTGAGTCCCTGAAGTGAGACGGTGGCCAACTGTTGTGTCATTCTTTTTTTAAGTCCGTGTTCACATTAGGAACACTCAACTTTGAAGAAAGGAAAAGGCGACTTGATTTCAACCTTTCCCTTACCCTGTCTTCTGTCTTTGTTCAGAGGAACTTAATTGAGCTGCTGTGACTTGAACAAGAGATGAAGCAGAACTACAGTGATAGAGAAGTTTTCAAACACTGCACCACCTGTTAACAATAACAAATAAATAGATCTATCAATAGAAGGGAATATTTGTAGCTCAGGGTCGAACTGTGGGGGTGGGGTCCTTGATGCTCCATGAGCTTGAGTGTTTTATTGCAGGTGTTTCCAGAAACATCTGGAAGAAAACAATTGAACTCAGAGAGTGCCAAGGATCGCACAGGTAGATCTGTTTTATACATGTTCCTAAGAGGCTGGAACAAATCACCGAGGTGGAATCCAGCGTCTTCTTTGAGCTAATCCCTGACAATAATAGAAGCTACAGGGTTTGAGGTGAAATACCTGCAGCTGAGTACTCTGTCCTAGCCAATAGGAGTGGGGACATTGCCCATAATTATATGAAGCACCACCAATAGCATCTCTTGTGCCAGCAGAAGTCAGATGAAAAGCAAGAAAAGACAAATTATCAGCTTTCCAAATGGACCAGACAGGAAACACAACAAGATGAGCTAATTCAACTTTATTACAAGGCTACACTAGTAAAATCTTGCATGTCTGAAAGTATAAATTCCCTGCCATCTTCATTTAGCAGCTGATCAGTTACAGTAGATTCTTTCTGAGTTTCTTTCTCTGCTTGTTAGTTGTGGGCTTGTCCCCTCTTTATCTAGAACACAGAACGTAGAATAATAGATTTGGAAGGGAACTTGAGATCTTCTAGTTCAGGGTTGTCAAACTCAATTTTCATTGAGGGCTGCATCAGCATTGTGGTTGCCCTCAAGGGGCCAGGTGGGTGTGGCCTGGGTAGGTGTGGCCTACTGGGTGGGCGTGGCTAGAGTGCGTATGGCCTACTGAGTGGGCGTGGCCAGCTCTACATCGTTCGCATCATGGGTGCCTATGGGGGCCAGGGCAGGAGTGGGACAGATCTGAGGGTCTCTGGCAGAAGGAGGGTCTCTGGGCCAGGGCCAAGGCAGTGGGGGCCGTTCCCTCACTGTTTCCAGGATGGCTTCGCAGGCTGCATGAAACCACTTCGCGGGCCGCATCCGGCCCCCGGGTCTTGTGTTTGACATGTCTGTTCTAGTTCAAACACAGACACACAGACACACACACACACACACAAACCTGCTTGAGCAGGAGAACCCTGTATCCATTTCAGATAAATGGTTGTCCAGTCTCTTTTTGAAAACCTCCAGTGATGGAGCACCCACAACTTCTTTAAACCTTATTTTTCTTCTCATAGAACTTAGAATAAATAGAGTTGGAAGGGACCTTGGAGGTCTTCTAGTCCACCCCCTGCTTGAGTAGGAGACTCTATAATTTTTCAGATAAATAACTATGCAGTTTCTTTTTGAGAGTCTCCAGTGATGGAGCACTCACAACTTCTGAAGGTAAGCTGTTCCATTGTTTGATTGCTCTCACCATTAGGAAATTTCTCCTTAGTGCCGGGCTGCTTATCTCCTTGGTTCTTCTCTCCTAGACACTCACTCATCTTTCAAGGTCATTTTATTTATTTATTTATTTATTTATTTATTTATTTATTTATTTATTTATTTATTTATTTATTATGGGACTTATATGCTGCCCTATCTCCCGAAGGACTCAGGGCGGCTAACAACAATAAAATACAAAATACAAATATTAAAAAAAAATTAAACTATCACAAAGCCCCTCTAAAACCAATAAAAACATTAAAAACATAATTAAAAACCCTTATCATCATATTTTAGAATATATTCTATTACATAGAGGCTGCCACATTGGATCCTTGGCAGGTTGGAGACAATGTTGAATGCTCATGTCCTGTTCACACTACAACAAGCAGGCATATGAACAACGCATGCTCTAATGCAGCAGTTGGGTGCATGGAAGAGACTCTTGGCAGATGATGCAATGAATGCATGATGGTTAAAAGAGGGTTGCTATTAAAGTCTTGTTTCCCTCCACAGTATGGGTAGACCTTGATTTATCACCACAATTGAGCCCAAAATTTCTGTTGCTAATCAAGACAGTTGTTAAGTGACTTTTGTCCCAACTTTCTTGCCACAGCAAGAAAGCAGCAGCTGTCGTTAAGCTGTTGCTAAGCACATTGATTTGTGCTTTAGATTGTAAGCCGCCCTGAGTCTTCGGAGAAGGGCGGGATATAAATATAAATTAAAAAAAAAAGTAAGTAAGATTGTTACTAAGTGAACCTGGCTCCCAGTTCACTTTGTTTGTCAAAAGGTAATCACAGGGCCCTGGGACACTGCAACCATCATAAATAAAGTTTGATCACAAGGCCATGGGAATGTGGCAACAGTCATAAGGGTAAAAAATGGTCATAAATCACCTTTTTCAGTGACATTGCCATTGTAACTTTGAATCGTCACTAAACAAACTGTTGTAAATTGAGGATTACTTCTATTGCTTTGTTTGTTAAAACACAGGACTTTAACTTTTAATCCCAAAGATAGTGCTTTTTTTTTTTTTTCGATGGAGAAACAACCATGGACAATCTCTTGCAGGGTGAGTAACAGTAAAGTCATACACACTGCAATAATTTTCCTCCTAATCATATATATCCCTAGCATTAGGGATCCAGATCAAAGTCCATTTTGGTTGCTTGAAAAAAAACGAGGCATGTACCTGTGGCCTTCATTTCCTCCAGCAACTGATTATTTCTCTATATTCAACGGGAGATTTAATAAACCTATTTTATTTGCCTTCCCATAGAACACGGGCTTTTCCCAGCAGCTTCCCACTGAGATTTTGGCAGCATGAACTGGTTGAATATCAAGAAAAACAGCCTAATAATAAAAGCAGTTTTGATGGTGAAAACAAGCACAAAAGACATTTTCTGTAGCTCTTCCTACTGAGTACAAAATTAGACCAAACCAGGATGGAGAGTTGCCCTTTGTACATTCGCTACTTTTGTCTGGCTCCAGCGAGACACAATCAAAACTGCATTTGTAGCATTTATTTGATAGAAATTCAGCACAAAAGGATACTCGTGTTCCTAATTTCTGTGTTCAGACAGGCTCCATATATTGGTGCTGTTCAGAGACATCCATTGTGGTGAGTCACATCCAACCTGATGTATTTATCTGTGCACCCAAATTTCTTTGCTTCCTTAAATTTTTGCCATTGTTATATCAAAACTTTGTTTGGTGTTTATTTTGTTTCGATGCACAATAAACACCTGCTATTTATCAGAAATTGTTATGACCTAGGCAGATGCAGGCTTCAATAAAGTCCTTTATTGCTCTGCTATTCCATGACAAGTAGCTTTATAAAGGCTGGAAAATATCCACCCTGAACTTTCCTCAAGGCAGCCACCCACAATCAGTGCAATACAGTCCCACAAACTAAAGTCAGTGCTGGGATTCAGCCGGTTTGCACCACTTTGGCAGAACCGGTAGCTAATTTTTTGGTTGCCCAGGCCCAGAATGGACTTCTGGATGCGGCATCCACACAGAGAACCAGTGGTTCACATATTTGAATCCCACCACTGACTAAAGTGAATAGTCACCAGTGATTGACAAGCCCGGAGGAAGTCTGTAGACCAAAAACAAGGTGCAAAGTCCACAAGGTAAGGTCCATAAGTCATAAACAAGACTCAAGGTCCATAAGGCAAGATTCATAAGTCATAAACAAGACTCAAGGTCCACAAGGCAAGGTCCGTAGTCCACAAACAAGGTCAGAGTCCACAGGGCAGAAACAAAATCTGAAGCAGAATTTACAAAGGCCGTGGAAAGGGCGTGCTGAAGCAAATCAATTGTTCTTGGTGCAGACACCCTCTCCCGACCTCTGGTTAAATCAGCTCAAGCTGTTTCTTGTGAGGAAGGACAGAGCGGCCTCCTTGCCAGCAACCTTGCAGATTTACTTTGAGTGTCCCTCCACTCCACTCTCCGTGCCCTTGGATCGGGTGGGGGAGGTAGCTGTTCCTTGTCAGAGGGGATCTGTTGTCTTTCTTTTTTTATTGAAAAGTTTTAGAATACATTTTAAAAACATAAACTCCCTCCCTCCCCCTCCCCCCCACTTCCCCTCCCTCCCCCTCCCCCCACTTCCCCTCCCTCCCCCTCCCCCCCCAACCTCCCAGAGCTGAATACAGGGTATTAACTTTTACGAATTTAAGCTAAAATATGCTAAGTAACTAAAAAAAAAAACCACTTTAAATTCTATTGCACTTTAACTCCCCTTAAACATAACTAAATAACTAAGTAATAATAACTAAATAATAATACATCTTATAATACTAATGCTCATTCATATGCTAAATGAAACTTTTTAGTCCCATATTTATTCTGAATATAATCGATCCATCTTCTCCATTCCATAATAGATCTCTGTTGCGATTGTTCTTTTAAATATGCTGTTGTCTTTCGTCACCTTTGCCTGACTGCACCCAATCTTTCCTTGCGTTTGTGAGGGCAGGCAGCTCCTCGTCCAGTCAACCCCCTCCCCCAATGCCATAGGGGCCTGAGACAGCATCGTCCTCAGCCCCCAGGCTCTCCGGACATTCCAGGGGAGACATGCCATCTGATGGTCCCAGTTCCAACCCCTCCTCTTCCTCTGAGCTGAGTTCTGATGGGGCAGTGACAGAGATGTTGAATGACATTGAGAAAAGATTGTATGTTGAAAGTCCACCTTGACACATGCTACCTCTTTGACGTTTCTTTGCTCTCCTTGAACTAGGATGATATTAAATATTTTTTTTAAAAAAACCCTACCTTTTTCAGGTTAGAAGATATACTATAGTTTCGTATTTTGCCAACCTATTGCCAAATGTACTACAGGTAGTCCTCAACTTACATCCATTCATTTAGTGACTGTTTGAAGCTACAATAGCACTGAAAAAAAAGTGACCTGCAACAGTCATGTAATCAAAATTAGGGTGCCGAGCAACTGGCATATGTTTATGATGGTTGCAGCATTCTGAGGTCATGTAATCATCATTTGTGCCCTTCCCGAGGTATTATAATCATCATTTGTGATGTTCCCAGGGAGCTTCCAGCAAGCAACGTCAATGGAGGAAGCCGGATTTGTTTAATGACCCACGTGATTCACTTGACAAACAGAGTGATTGCTTAACAAGGTCATCAAATTGGGTGTGACTCACTCATCAATCGCCTTGCTTAGCAACAGAAATTCAGTTTTCCAGTTGTGGCTGTAAGCCAAGGACTATTTTTGTGGCTCACCTGTATTTCTTAACCCATTTCCACTAGCTCTGTTGTCTTTGCCTTTCTTTTGCTTTTCCAAGTTAATATCAATTCAATCAAGTAGAAACCGTAGCGTGCAGGATACATTAAGGCCGAGACTTAGCCTTTTTACTCATAGATATACATATAATTTCTTCTCCACAGTTGCCATGGGACACAAGACTTGCCTTTCTTTGGATGAGTTCAAAGAGAGGCTGCACTGCCACCTGGGAGGAAGTTACTCATTTGAATTCCTGCACTGAGTAGGAATCAAGGTTGGGCTTCCTGATGCAAAAGTGAGTTCTAGTTCTGCCTTAAACATGAAAATCAGGTTCGTGATTTTTGGGTCAGTCACCAGATGATGGTGAGTTCTAGTCCTGCCTTAGGCACAAAAGCTGGCTGGGTGACTTTGGACCAATCACCAGACAATGGTTAATTCTAGTCCTGCCCAGGGCTTTTTTTCTCATAGAACACTCAGAACGGAGTTCCGGCACCTTTTTTGGATGGAACCTTGTAGGGTAGGCAAGGTGAGTTGTATGACATGTGTGAGTTCCGGCACCTTTTTCTTTTACAAAAAAAGCACTGGTCCTGCCTAAGGCAGGAAAGTCAGCTGGATGACGTTGGCCCAGTCACACTCTCTCAGCCCAGTTCACCACACAGGGTCGTTGTGGAGAAAATAAGAGAAGGGATGCGAATTAGCTATGTTCACTGCCTTGAACTACTTATAAAGGCATAAAGGTGGGAAGAAAACCTAATAAATTATCATTTTACTCTAATAATGTCTACTCTAAATAAGAATGTGTCAGATAATTATTTCCCCTGCACTTTTTCGCAATATTAGCAGAGAGCTTTCAACTCAAACAACGCAACACATGTCAGGATTCCTTGCATTTCATTAAGCAGTCGGCACAACAAATAAACTCAGTCTTATTTATTCTTTATTTAGTAGGTACCGTAACCTTATTTCACATGGTTAAGATAATCAGAGAAGCAAATGGCATCCACTTCTAATTTTGAGAGTAAATGCACTTTACAGCCCTTGCCAGCCTCCCCGTCCTGTTTTCCATAATAGCCTCCTGTATAATTACTACATAATCTTCAAGCATAAAGAACACCCCAATTAGTCTGTAATCTCTAATTATAATGTACTCACCAACCAGTTGCGTGTTTATTTAAATTCGGTAAAATAAAATATCTTGTTAATAAAAACGTTGGAAGATAATTGTGTGGATTTGGGGTGCCAAATTCAGTCCGCGGATGCACAGTCTTAACGAAATTCCTGAGATCTTAAATAAATATATTTTTTTTAATTGCCTCCTGATAAAAAGCAGGTGCAAATAATATGATGCTGTTAACTTCTTCTCTGCTTTCTTGGATGGCGAAGGATACAACAGATGGATCTCTATCCTTTGGCAGAACTACCTAATACAAAAGCCCACTTAAATATTTATAATAGCCCCCAGAGGCACATGATTATCAACTCCACTGCAAAATATTTCAGAGCCAGGTTTAGAAGTGAACGCTGGAGTCTTTTAAAAGCCAGCTTCCCACAAAAGAGGCAATCATCCTGGTCATGGGGTATATGTAGAAAAAAACAAACAATTTTCTCTTTCTACAGTCTCACGTACCTGTGCACGCTGACTCCAAATATACACCTTTTCCTATAACTGATAATATTTTTCCCCAAAGGCCATTCATGGAGAGTCTGAGTCTGCTGGGAAGATAGATAGATAGATATATATACACATATATACATACTGTATATATATATACTGTATATATATATACTGTATATATATATACTGTATATATATATATATATATATATATATATATATATATATATATATATATATATATATATATATATATACTGTATATATATATATATATATGCTGTTTTGATGTTGTGTTTTTGGAGGACCTTGCTGATTCTGTCTGTGGTCCCTTTTAAGTATGGGAGGAGGGCTTTGCCATTTTCTTGTTCTCTGTCTTGGGTTTTTGTGGGTGTCTCTCTTCGGATTAAGTTGGTAATCGTGTTTCTTTGGAATCCATTGGCTGTTAGTACATTAGTGAGAGTGTGTAGTTCGGTTTTTTGGTGTTGTTCGTCAACTAGGTGTTTTGTTCTGGAGATGAGTGTCTTGGCTACGGAGTTGATCTGTGCTGGGTGGTGGTGTGAGAGTGCGTTCAGGTAGCGGTTTGTGTGTGTTTTTTTATGGTAGATAGTGTGTCCTAGGGAGCCGTTGGATTTCTTGTAGACTAAGACATCAAGGAAGGGGAGTTGATTGTTAGCTTCTGTTTCCATGGTGAATTGTATTTTTGGGGTGTAGGCTATTGAGGTGTGTGAGGAAGTCATCCAGTTTTTTCTTTGCCGTGTGGCCAGATTACGAAGGTGTCATCTACGTATCTGAGCCAGAGTTTGGGTTTGTGGTTGGATTTTTCTAGAGCGAGGGTTTCAAAGTGTTCCATGTAGAGGTTTGCGATGACAGGTGAAAGGGGTGATCCCATGGGTGCTCCTTCCATTTGTTTGTATCTTTGTCCATTGTAGATGAAGTATGTGTTAGATAGGCAGTGGTTGGTCAGATCTAGGATGTGTTTTGGGGGATTGTATTTATTTAGGATAGCTGTCAAGGCTTCTTTGATTGGCACTTGGGTGAAGAGGGATACAACATTAAAGCTCACAAGTAGGTCACAGGGCTGTAAGTTTAGTTTACTTATGATCTCTATGAATTGGAATGAATTTTGTACGTGTGAGGTGATGGAATTTGCGTAAGGCTGTAGTTGTTTGGCAAGAAATTTGGCTAGATTTTGTAGAGGTGAGCCTATGGAGCTGACCCAACCACTGCCTATCTAACACATACTTCATCTACAATGGACAAAGATACAAACACCTTTAGTTCTACGTGGGAAAAAACCCGAATAACCAAAGATCCACATACGAACATCCGCGAAAACCTCAGAAAACATATATATATATATATATATGTATATATATATATATATATATATATATACACATACTGTATATATATACTGTATGTATATATATATATATATATATATATATATATATATATATATATATATATATATATATATATATATATATACTGTGTGTGTATATATATATATATATATATATATATATATATATATATACACACATACTGTATATATATACTGTATGTATATATATATATATATATATATATATATATATATATATATATATATATTGTGTATATATATACTGTATATATATATATATATATATATATATATATATATATATATATATATAATATATATATATATATATATGTAAATTACTAACAAAGAATTAAGGGAGACTGAAATGCATTTCTAACTTATTACTTTTCATCAGTCAGCCATACCCTTCTGAGATTCGAACCTGGGCTGATTGCACATTAGGCAGTTGTATTTACCTCTTGAGCCACAGGATCTCTCTCGCTTTGTTAGCTTTCTGCAAGGGGAGATATGTTTCAAATACTTAACTATTTAGATTACCTTGCTAGGCCCCAAACATGGGGCAAATCTTTATTTCCTGTTTTCAGCCTATCTTGAAGGCCATCGAACAGGCAGTAGTCACACCGGACAGCTCATATATATTTATGTAAATTAATAAGAAAGAATTAAGGGAGACTGAAATGCATTTCTAACTTATTAGTTTTCATCAGTCAGCCATACCCTTCTGAGATTTGAACCTGGGCTGATTGCACATTAGGCAGTTGTATATATATATATATATATATGTAGATCTAGAGTCTTGGGTTTCTTCCCGCGTTCCTTTCATCTTCAGAAAGTTGTGGCGACGTTTCGATGAAATCCCATCCGTCATCATCAGGCCGGAGTGTTTCTCCTGCTGCTACCAGGAGCAATGTGTGGTCTGGCTGTTCCTTTCTTTCCAACTGCCGGTGGGGCTGTGTTCTGACTGGGAGGAGGCGTGGCTGCTTTCTGATTGGGTGGGGGTGTCCTCCAGCTGGGTGGAGGTGTGGTTGTCTTCTGATTGAGTGGAGGCGTGGCTGTCTTCTGATTGGGTGGGTGCGTGGCTGTCCCCTGATTGGTTGGAGGCGTGGCCGTCCTCCGACTGGGTGGGGTGTGTTCCGAATGGGTGGGGTTCTTTGTTGTGATGTAATATCCTGAGTGTTGTGATTTGGTGTCCTGAGGAGTGGGCTGTGTAGTGGCCTCTAGAGCTTTGGTTTGGCTCCGAGTTCGAGGACCTGCTATGTATCTCTGGTATGGGTCAGTCAGGTTCATGTGTGCGTTCTTCTGCATGGGTGATGGCCCTTTTGCTTGACTTGTTCTGTCTTCTATGTGGGAGAGTTTTTGTTCTGGGAGTGGATGAGTCTTGCTGGGGCTGGTGGCATTTGGGGTTGTTTGTTGGTTTTTTAAATCTTTATTTGCTGAAATTCGTTTCTCTATCAATGCTGGTTTCCAAATGGCATGTAGGCGGGAGGTGTCGTCTCGCTTGTTCATACTGTCTGGGTGTTTTTCTATTTCAATGGCTTCTCTGATTATTCTGCTATTGAGATGTTCTATTTTGGCGATTGTTTTTGTACCTTCAAAATTGATGTTGTGTCCCGTAGTGTTTATGTGTTGTACCAGTGAGGATGTGTGATCTTTCTTCTGTACTGAGTTCTTATGTTCTTCTACACGTACCTCTATTCTTCTGTTCGTCTGTCCGATGTATGTTGCTGGACAGGAAGCGCATGGGATTTGGTATATGCCCTGGTTTTCCAGTTCTATTTTGTCTTTGGGATTTCTCAGGATGGTTGATATCTTTCTGTCAGTGTTAAATGCGGTTTTGATGTTATGTTTGCGTAGTACTTTACTGATTCTGTCGGTTGTTCCTTTTATGTGGGGCAAGATGGCTCGTCCATTGTTCTGTTCTTCTTCTTGGATGTTTTTCTGTTTCGGAGTCCCCTGCTGAATCATGTTGGTGATTTTGTTTTTTTGGAACTTGTTTGCTGTCAATATGTCTGTCAGGGTGTGTAGTTCTGTTTGTATATGTGTTTCATCTGCAAGGCGTCTGGTTCTTGTTATTAGTGTTTTGGCTACTGAATTTATTTGTGCTGGGTGATGATGTGATTGCGCATTGAGGTAACGGTTGGTGTGTGTTTTCTTTCGGTAGACTGTGTGTCCTAGGGTGCCGTTTTGTTTTTTGTATATAAGTACATCCAGGAAAGGTAACTTTCATCATCACCCAGCACAAATAAATTCAGTAGCCAAAACACTAATAACAAGAACCAGACGCCTTGCAGATGAAACACATATACAAACAGAACTACACACCCTGACAGACATATTGACAGCAAACAAGTTCCAAAAAAACAAAATCACCAACATGATTCAGCAGGGGACTCCGAAACAGAAAAACATCCAAGAAGAAGAACAGAACAACGGACGAGCCATCTTGCCCTACATAAAAGGAACAACCGACAGAATCAGTAAAGTACTACGCAAACATAACATCAAAACCGCATTTAACACTGACAGAAAGATATCAACCATCCTGAGAAATCCCAAAGACAAAATAGAACTGGAAAACCAGGGCATATACCAAATCCCATGCGCTTCCTGTCCAGCAACATACATCGGACAGACTAACAGAAGAATAGGGGTACGTGTAGAAGAACATAAGAACTCAGTACAGAAGAAAGATCACACATCCTCACTGGTACAACACATAAACACTACGGGACACAACATCAATTTTGAAGGTACAAAAACAATCGCCAAAATAGAACATCTCAATAGCAGAATAATCAGAGAAGCCATTGAAATAGAAAAACACCCAGACAGTATGAACAAGCGAGACGACACCTCCTGCCTACATGCCATTTGGAAACCAGCATTGATAGAGAAACGAATTTCAGCAAATAAAGATTTAAAAAACCAACAAACAACCCCAAATGCCACCAGCCCCAGCAAGACTCATCCACTCCCAGAACAAAAACTCTCCCACATAGAAGACAGAACAAGTCAAGCAAAAGGGCCATCACCCATGCAGAAGAACGCACACACGAACCTGACTGACCCATACCAGAGATACATAGCAGGTCCTCGAACTCGGAGCCAAACCAAAGCTCTAGAGGCCACTACACAGCCCACTCCTCAGGACACCAAATCACAACACTCAGGATATTACATCACAACAAAGAACCCCACCCATTCGGAACACACCCCACCCAGTCGGAGGACGGCCACGCCTCCAACCAATCAGGGGACAGCCACGCACCCACCCAATCAGAAGACAGCCACGCCTCCACTCAATCAGAAGACAACCACGCCTCCACCCAGCCGGAGGACACCCCCACCCAATCAGAAAGCAGCCACGCCTCCTCCCAGTCAGAACACAGCCCCACCGGCAGTTGGAAAGAAAGGAACAGCCAGACCACACATTGCTCCTGGTAGCAGCAGGAGAAACACTCCGGCCTGATGATGACGGATGGGATTTCGTCGAAACGTCGCCACAACTTTCTGAAGATGAAAGGAACGCGGGAAGAAACCCGAGACTCTAGATCTACACATACAGACACCCGCGAGAATCTACGAAAACAAATATATATATATATATATATATATATATATATATATATATATATATATATATATATATATATATGTAAATGCTTGTTACCTATTTAGATTACCTTGCTAAGCCCCAAACATGGGACAAATCTTTATTTCCTGTTTCAGCCTAACCAAAGGCCATCGACAGGCAGTAGTCACACCAGTGACAGCTCATATTTGTGTAAATTTTTAGATTGCTAACAAAGAATTAAAGTGAGACTGATATGCATTTCAAACTTATTTGTTTTCATCAGTCAGCCATACCCTTCTGAGATTTGAACCTGGGCTGATTGCACATTAGGCAGTTGTTTTAACCTGTAGGCCGCAAGCTCTCTCTCTGATTTTACAACTTCTTTGGAGCAGGCATTAAGTGAACTCTGTGGTAATTAAGTGAACCAATGATTCATAAAATCAGAGAGAGCCTGCGGCCTAGAGGTTAAAACAACTGCCTAATGTGCAATCAGCCCAGGTTTGAATCTCAGAAGGTATGGCTTACTGATGAAAACAAATAAGTTTGAAATGCATATCAGTCTCCCTTTAATTCTTTGTTAGCAATCTAAAAATTTACACACACACACACACACACACACACACACACACACACACACACACACACACACATATATATATATATATATATATATATATATATATATATATATATATATATATATATATTTGCTTTTAATTTGTTTGCACTTTATCCAGGAGGACTATGACTTAGTGGCCATGTAAGAGAGCCTGTCTGGTCTAGTGATTAAGTGCCAGACTAGAAACCAGGAGACTGTGAATTCTAGTCCCGCTTTATATATTTATATTTATATTTATATTTTATTTGATTTCTATACCGCCCTTCTCCCGAGGGACTCAGGGCGGTTCACAGGGCATATATAAATAACAGTACAAAAATTAAAAGGAAATTAAACCAGTGCCCAATTAAAATACAACAATAATAGAATAATAAAAAAAAAACAATTAAAAAACCCATATTCCCCCATCAGGCCAGAACAGCTAATTCAAATAAGTGGGTCTTCAGCCCGCAGCGGAAGGATCGAAGGTCCGATGCCATTCGGAGCTCAACCGGCAGTTGGTTCCATAATGCCGGAGCACCCACAGAGAAGGCCCTCCCCCTGGGGGCCACCAGTCGACATTCCCTGACCGGAGGCACCCTGAGGAGGCCCTCTCTGTGGGCACGCACAGGGCGGAGGGGAGTTGACGCCGGCAGCAGGTGGTCCTCGAGGTATCCCGAACCCATGCCATGTAAGGACTTAAAGATCATGACCAAGACCTTGAACCTCACCCGGAAGACAACTGGTAACCAATGCAGCTCGCGGAGCAAAGGTGTAACATGGGAGTACCGGGAAACTCCCAAGACAACTCTCGCGGCCGCATTCTGTACCAGTTGGAGCCTCCGAGTGGTCTTCAAGGGAAGCCCCATGTAGAGAGCATTACAGTAGTCTAGGCGAGAGGTCACGAGCGCATGAGTGACCATACACAGGGCATCCCGGTCCAGATAGGGCCGCAACTGGCGCACCAGGCGAACCTGGGCGAAAGCCCCCCTAGTCACGGCCACTATATGATCTTCCAGAGTAAGTCATGAATCTAGGAGGACTCCCAAGTTGCGAGCCCTATCCACGGGGGGTAAGAACTCACCCCCCATAGAAAGCGATGGAACATTTTGAATGTCCCGGGATGCCGGAATGTACAGCCACTCAGTCTTGTCAGGGTTGAGTTGAAGTCTGTTCCTCCCCATCCAGACCCGAACCGCCTCCAGGCAACGGGACATCACAGCGAGGGCATCACTGGGGTGGTTTGGGGTCAAAATGAAAAGTTAGGTATCATCAGTATATTGATGATACCCAACTCCAAAACCACGAATGATCTCACCCAGCGGTTTCATGTAGATGTTGAACAGGAGAGGCGAGAGAACCGACCCCTGAGGAACTCCACAAACGAGAGACCTAGGGGCCGATCTCTGCCCCCCTGCCAACACCGACTGTGAGCGTCCCAGGAGATAGGAGGAGAACCACTGAAGAACTGTGCCTCCCACTCCCAATCCCCTGTGACGCCGCAGCAAGATACCATGGTCGATGGTATCGAAAGCCGCCGAGAGGTCTAATAGGACTAGGACAGAGGAATATCCCCTATCCTGAGCCCTCCAGAGATCATTCACCAGAGCGACCAATGCCGTCTCCGTGCTGTACCCGGGCCTGAAACCCGATTGGTACGGGTCCAAATAATCCGCTTCATCCAGGACCAGAGGGAGCTGATGCGCCACCACACTCTCAACAACCTTCGCAAGAAAGCGAAGGTTGGAGACTGGACGAAAGTTGTTCAATACAGCTGGGTCCAAGGCAGGCTTCTTGAGGAGAGGTCTCACCACCGCCTCCTTCAAGACGGTGGGGAAATTACCCTCACTCAAAGAAGCAGATATAACCGCCTGGAACCAGCTGCGTGTCCTCTCCCTAGCTGCATAAACCAGCCAAGAAGGGCATGGATCCAATAAACATGTGGTGGAGCTCAGCCTCCCCATAATCCTGTCCACTTCATCAGGGGTCACAGAATCAAACTCCTCCCAGATAACATTGACAAGACCGCCCGTGTCCTGATCGTCAGACTCTGCCCAGCTGGAGTCCAAACTGGTCCGAATCCGAGCGATTTTATCCGACAGATGTTGACTAAATTGCTCGACACGACCCTGTAAGGGATCCTCCCTCACCTCCTGATTAAGAAGGGAGCGAGTCACCCTAAACAGGGCGGCCGGGCGATTATCTGCGGACGCGATGAGGGTAGAGAAGTAATTACACCTCGCCGCCCTCATCGCTGCGAGATAAGACCTAATATAGGTTCTTAACCGCAACCGGTCGGATTCGGATTGGCTGGACCTCCAGCAGCTCTCTAGGCCCCGTTTCCGACGCTTCATCTCCCGGAGCTCCGCGGAGAACCATGGAGCTCGCTGGGATCTGCACCGGGTCAGGGGCCGCAAGGGTACAACCCGGTCAAGTGCCTCAGTGGCTGCCCTTTCCCAGGCTTCCACTAAGGCATCCGCCGAGTTGTGAGCAATGGAGGCAGGTGGGGACCCCAGCGCCGCTTGGAATCTATCAGGATCCATTAAGCGTCTGGGGCAGTACCATCTAATTGGCTCTGTACCCCCACGGCAGGGGGTGGCAAGACAGAAGACCAGCCGCAGGAGGTGATGATCGATCCATGACAGGGGCATAATAAATGGAGAGCCCCCACCAAGATCATCCAACCACCGTCCAGATAAGAAAATCAGATCAAGGGTGTGGCCTCCCTCATGAGTTGGTTCAGAAATTACTTGTGTCAGGTCCATGGCCGTCATGGAAGCCATGAACTCCCGAGCTAGCTCAGATGAGCCTCCCAGGGATGGTAGATTGAAGTCCCCCAAAACTATAAGTTTGGGGAACTCAATCACCAACCCCGAGAGGATATCGAGCAGCTCGGGCAGGGCTGCTGCTGCGCGACTAGGCGAAATGTACACCAGCAGCAAGCCCAACTGCGCCCCAGAACCAAATCTCACAAAGAGAGACTCACACCCGACTATCTGAGGAACGGTGGTCTCCCGCGGACATAAGGTCTCCCTGATAATCACCGCCACACCCCCACCCCTACCTTGAGCTCGTGGCCGGTGTAGCACCCGGAAACCTGGTGGGCAAAGGTCAACCAAAGGGACCCCACCCTCTGGGCCCAACCAAGTCTCCGTGATGCAAGCCAGGTCCACGTGCTCACCCTCAACTAAATCCTTAATGAGGGGAGCTTTGTTAACCACGGACCTGGCATTCAGGTACACCAGCCGGAGCTCAGGAGGCTGCACATCCTCGCTCCCGGAACCTCGGGGAAGAAGCAGAGGGTCGGAGCGCCTCACCGCTTGCAAATAGCGGAGACGGCCCTCCCGGTAACGATACGGCCCTCTGTCTATCCACCTGCTGCCATTCCCTGTCGTGGGAATCGGTTGTCCCACGACCCGCTCATGAGCCCCGGAGACAACCACACCCTGTTCTCCCCCCGCACGGTCAGACCCAACTCTGGCCTGAGCCATGGTTGATTGGCCACCCCCCATAGCCAAACAACCCCTATCTCCCACCCCTCTCCCTAGCCCCATAAAAAATTTCGATAAAAAATTAATCAGGGGCCTCCTATTAAATTTGTGTTGACGGCCCCTGCCCCTGCCCAGCCATCTCTCAGGGTCCCAGGAATCGGGCCCTTCATCGAGGTTAAGAGTATTTAAAAAGGTGGGTCGAACCCAGGAGAGGGGGGCACCCCTGAGGGCGAGCAAGTCCGTGCTGGTGTATTGTCGCATATAGGTCCAGCAAGTCCAGGATAGGCATCCCATAGTTGGTTATATCCATGGGAGGATCGAAGCATGGAGACAAATATCTGGATCCCCACCCAACTTCACTGCCACTCAGTTGGGTGCCCCCAGAGACAGGCTGCCCCCCGCCCTCTCACGATGGGTTGCAACTCTGTTCCTGGGGGTGGTCCAGATATACTCTGGGTAGGCATACCCCATAGAGCTCCCACCTCTATGGGGCTGCAGATGAAAAAGCCAAGCCACTCTCCCACCGTGGCTGGTACCCAGGTCTGTCCAAAATCCAAGGGGAGAGGGGGGGGGTAGGCAGAAAGATGGTAAGTGTATATGTTCAAGGCAAAAAGGGTAGGCAGGCCAAGATAGTAAAGATGGTCTGAAATCGCCGTCATCGATGCTAAAGCAGTCCAAAGGCGGTGCAGGAACCACATGTTGTCCTTGCTCCATTAAGATGACCCGCGGTCGTCTTCTCCGCCGCTGAAACGGCCCGAAGACGCCGTCGCCGCTGAAGGCAGCCCGAAGCCAGCATAGAAACAACCATCGCCGCCGAGATGACTGACAATCGCCCTCTCCGCCGCCTTAATGGCCCGAGGGCGACACCGCCGCCGAAAGCGGCCCGAGGCGACCTGGGGCAACATGGGAGCCCCGCTGACGGCGAGAGGGGCCAAAAGCCCAAAGAGCGCCAAAGCCAGCCGCCGGCCACCACGAACGGGCCAAACAGACCCAGAAACGCCGGTGCCGCCGAAAGCGGCTCGAAAACAGGCCCCAGAAACGTCCCGCCAGCTGTTGGCCGCCAAAAACAGCCAGGACACACCGCCATCGCCGCCGCCGCCGAACTCGGGCCGCCACCGCCGCCGCCGAATGCGGGCCGCCGCCGAGCGCGGCCTGAAAGACCACCGCGACCAGCGCCGAAGCTGACGCCCACGCCGTCGCCGCCATCGCCGCCACCCGAGCAGACTCACGGGCGTCCTCCTCGCCAACCAGAACCAGCCTGGGAACGCCAAAGGCAGCCCAAAACGGCCCGAAGCAGCAGAAAACGCCGGCGTCAGCCACGAGCAGCTGCAGACGGCCCGGAAAAAGGCAACAGCAAGAGGAAACAGCCGGAGGACAGCAGGGCCAGCAGACGGGCCGCTCGGTAAATAAGAGTCTAAGTAGGTCACTGCCCGCTTCGTCGACCTCCTAGTTGCCTCGCTGCCTATTACCATAAACCCCCAATCCCCATCTCAGAAAGCCCGAAGGCTCGTGAGGGGCTCCCAAGGGACGCCTAGGAGCTGGAGCTCGCGGAGCTCAGCCGAGCACGTCCGCCATCTTGGGCATGCTCAGAATGCTTTAGCTATGAAAGACAACTGGATGACTTTGGGCTAATCAACAGGAGACTGTGAGTTCTAGTCCCACCTTAGGGATGAAAGATGGCTGTTGTTGCAAGGAAAATAGGAGGAGGAAGGAGCATTGTTCCCTACATTTCTCCCCACCTACCAAGAAATCCCTACATAGCCTATTGCCAATGTCAGCAAAACAACTACCCCACTCAACATGTTCGAAGGCATGCAAACCATCAATTGCAGTTTCATTGCAATGACCAGCCATCCTAGACAATCAATTAAAAACATAAGCAATTTGGAGGGGGGGAAAACCCACCACATTTTGAAGTGGTGTGTTATGGAAAAGATGCAATTATATTCACAGTTATAGCACCTATTTTTAGCATAAAGGCAAACTGTGAAAGTGGGAAATTGAAAACAGAAGAAGCATCAGAATTTAGGGACAAAAAACCACAAAGAAAATGACATGTTTTCTGAATCCACTTTTACTTTTTAAGCTATACTTTACTTGTCTCCCCAGGATTCAAACTGAAAGAATGTTAAGATGATAACAGATGAAATTGGGCTGTCTGTCAATTAATCAATTGGACAATTAACAATCAATCAATAACTAACCTGTGGAACGGCTTTCCTCCAAACGTTGTGGGTGCTCCATTACTAGAGGTTTTTAAGAAGAGATTGGAGAGCTATTTGTTCAGAATGGTATAGGGCAGAGGTAGGCAACCTCGGCTCTTTTATGACTCATGGACCTCAACTCCCAGAATTCCTGAGTCAGCTATGCTGACTCAGGAATTCTGGGAGTTGAAGTCCATGAGTCATAAAAGAGCCGAGGTTGCCTACCCCTGGTATAGGGTCTTCTACTTGAGGAGGGGATTGGACTACAAGACTTCCAAGGTCCCTTCCATCTCTGTTGTTCTATCTGATTGTCACACCAACTCCTACTGACAACCACAGATCAGTGGTTGTTACTTTAAGGCAGCCTTCATTCCTAATTCTTCTAGCTGTGCTGAAATTACAATTACAAATGTGTCCAGTCAGTATGAATTCCAGCAACTGTAATATTTAAAAAGCATCATTTATTAGTTACATCCCATAGTCTTGCTTTGTTACTTCCTACTCTTACTTGCCATACAGCCATACATTGCAACTGGGAAAACCTAGAAAGGCTGAGTGCCAAAGAATTGAGGCCTTTGAACTATGGTGCTGGAGAAGACTCCTGCGAGTCCCTTGGACTGCAAGGCGATCAAACCGGTCAATCCTAGAGGAGATCAACCCTGACTGCTCTTTAGAAGCCCAGATCCTGAAATAGAAACTCAAATACTTTGGCCACCTAATGAGAAGGAATGACTCACTGGAGAAGAGCCTACTGCTGGGAAAGGTTGAGGGCAAGAGAAGAAGGGGACGACAGAGAATGAGGTGGCTGGATGGAGTCACTGAAGCAGTAGGCGTGAACTTAAATGGACTCCAGAAGATGGTACAGGAAAGGAAGATCTGGAGGAACATTGTCCATGGGGTTGTGATGGGTCGGACACAACTTCACAACTAACAATAACAACACTCTTACTTGATCTTCCTTGTTCATTCCTTAAACCTTTAAAAGAGATTAAAACCGTTCTCCACTGAGTTCAAAATGTGGGGATAAATCCTGTAGTATCAACTGTGGAGTCTCTGGTGTTGTCTGAGCCTGGTGATATACATATATATACAGTATATATATACAGTATATATATACAGTATATATATACAGTATATATATACAGTATATATATACAGTGTATATATATATATATATATATATATATATATATATATATATATATATATATATATGTGTGTGTGTGTGTGTGTGTGTGTGTGTGTGTGTGTGTGTGTGTGTGTATGTATGTATGTATGTATGTATATGTATATGTATATGTATATGTATATGTATATGTATATGTATATATGTATATATGGATCTTTGGTCATTCGGGTTTTTTCCCACGTAGAATTGAAGGTGTAAGAGCAACGTTTCGACGGAATCCCATCCGTCATCCTCAGGCTGGTGGCTTCAGCTTCCTTCTTCTGGGAGAAGCATGTGGTAGTGGCTGTTTGTTCCTCTTTTTTAAACTGCCAGAGGGGGTGTGTTCTGTGGAGGTGTGCTCTGATTGGGTGGGGGATTAGGTGTGTTCTGATTGGGTGGGAGTGTGTTTTGAATGGGGTGTGTGTTCTGATTGGTTCGGGGTGTGTTTTGAGTGGATGGGCTGGTCTCAGCTGCCAGCCTTAGAACTGAGCTGGTGAGTTGTGCTGCTTTTGTTCGGCTTCGTGTTTGTGGTGGTGCCATGTTTTTATAGTGGGTGTCAGTTTGCTTATTGTGTGGTTTGGAGGGGTTTAAAGTGGCTGATGTTGCAGCTGTAGTTAGGTTTCTGTTTTGTGGTTGTGCGTCGTTATCATTGTGGGTTCGGATTTGCTTTTTGAATGGTTCTTTGGTGGTGATGTCATGTGATGTTATCATGAGTTTGGGTCTGGTATCATTCTTGGTGGTTGGGACTCGTCTGTCAATCAAGGCGGGTTTCCAAATGGCTGGTAGGCGAGAGGTATCATCTCGTTTGTTCATGCTGTGGGGGCGTTTTTCTATCTCAATGGCTTCTCTGATTATTCTGTTGTTAAAATGTTCAATTTTGGCGATAGTTTTGGTTTTTTTAAAATCAATTTCATGTCCCGTGGCTTCAAAGTGTTGGAACAGGGATGAAGTTTGTTCTCCCTTTCTGAGTGAGTTTCTGTGCTCTTCAATGCGTGCACTTATTCTTCTGTTGGTCTGTCCGATGTATGTGGTGAGGCAGGTGGTGCATGGGATTTCGTATACTCTTTGGTTTTCTAACCCAATTATGTCTTTGGGGTTTCTTAGGATGGTGGATATTTTTCTGTCTGTGTAGAATGCTGTTTTGATGTTGTGTTTTTGGAGGATCTTGCTGATTCTGTCTGTGGTCCCTTTTAAGTATGGGAGGAGGGCTTTGCCATTTTCTTGTTCTCTGTCTTGGGTTTTTGTGGGTGTCTCTCTTCAGATTAAGTTGGTAATCATGTTTCTTTGGAATCCATTGGCTGTTAGTACATTAGTGAGAGTGTGTAGTTCGGTTTTTAGGTTTTGTTCATCAGCTAGGTGTTTTGTTCTGGAGATGAGTGTCTTGGCTACGGAGTTGATCTGTGCTGGGTGGTGGTGTGAGAGTGCGTTCAGGTAGCGGTTTGTGTGTGCTTTTTTATGGTAGATAGTGTGTCCTAGGGAGCCGTTGGATTTCTTGTAGACTAAGACATCAAGGAAGGGGAGTTGATTGTTAGCTTCTGTTTCCATGGTGAATTGTATTTTTGGGGTGTAGGCTATTGAGGTGTGTGAGGAAGTCATCCAGTTTTTCTTTGCCGTGTGGCCAGATTACGAAGGTGTCATCTACGTATCTGAGCCAGAGTTTGGGTTTGTGGTTGGATTTTTCTAGAGCGAGGGTTTCAAAGTGTTCCATGTAGAGGTTTGCGATGACAGGTGAAAGGGGTGATCCCATGGGTGCTCCTTCCATTTGTTTGTATCTTTGTCCATTGTAGATGAAGTATGTGTTAGATAGGCAGTGGTTGGTCAGATCTAGGATGTGTTTTGGGGGATTGTATTTATTTAGGATAGCTGTCAAGGCTTCTTTGATTGGCACTTGGGTGAAGAGGGATACAACATTAAAGCTCACAAGTAGGTCACAGGGCTGTAAGTTTAGTTTACTTATGATTTCTATGAATTGGAATGAATTTTGTACGTGTGGGGTGATGGAATTTGCGTAAGGCTGTAGTTGTTTGGCAAGAAATTTGGCTAGATTTTGTAGAGGTGAGCCTATGGAGCTGACCCAACCACTGCCTATCTAACACATACTTCATCTACAATGGACAAAGATACAAACACCTTTAGTTCTACGTGGGGAAAAACCCGAATAACCAAAGATCCACATACGAACATCCGCGAAAACCTCAGAAAACATATATATATATATATATATATATATATATATATATATATATATATATATATATATATATATATATATATATATATATATATATATATATACACACACACATACTGTATATATATACTGTATGATATATATATATATATATATATATATATATATATATATATACTGTATATATATATATATATATATATATATATATATATATATATATATATATATATATACTGTATATATATATATATATATATATATTGTGTATATATATACACTGTATATATGTATATATATATATATATATATATATATATATATATATATATATATATATATATATATATATATATATATATATATATATGTAAATTACTAACAAAGAATTAAGGGAGACTGAAATGCATTTCTAACTTATTAGTTTTCATCAGTCAGCCATACCCTTCTGAGATTCGAACCTGGGCTGATTGCACATTAGGCAGTTGTATTTACCTCTTGAGCCACAGGATCTCTCTCGCTTTGTTAGCTTTCTGCAAGGGGAGATATGTTTCAAATATTTAACTATTTAGATTACCTTGCTAGGCCCCAAACATGGGGCAAATCTTTATTTCCTGTTTTCAGCCTATCTTGAAGGCCATCGAACAGGCAGTAGTCACACCGGACAGCTCATATATATTTATGTAAATTACTAAGAAAGAATTAAGGGAGACTGAAATGCATTTCTAACTTATTAGTTTTCATCAGTCAGCCATACCCTTCTGAGATTCGAACCTGGGCTGATTGCACATTAGGCAGTTGTATATATATATATATATATATATATATGTAGATCTAGAGTCTCGGGTTTCTTCCCGCGTTCCTTTCATCTTCAGAAAGTTGTGGCGACGTTTCGATGAAATCCCATCCGTCATCATCAGGCCGGAGTGTTTCTCCTGCTGCTACCAGGAGCAATGTGTGGTCTGGCTGTTCCTTTCTTTCCAACTGCCGGTGGGGCTGTGTTCTGACTGGGAGGAGGCGTGGCTGCTTTCTGATTGGGTGGGGGTGTCCTCCGGCTGGGTGGAGGCGTGGTTGTCTTCTGATTGAGTGGAGGCGTGACTGTCTTCTGATTGGGTGGGTGCGTGGCTGTCCCCTGATTGGTTGGAGGCGTGGCCGTCCTCCGACTGGGTGGGGTGTGTTCCGAATGGGTGGGGTTCTTTGTTGTGATGTAATATCCTGAGTGTTGTGATTTGGTGTCCTGAGGAGTGGGCTGTGTAGTGGCCTCTAGAGCTTTGGTTTGGCTCCGAGTTCGAGGACCTGCTATGTATCTCTGGTATGGGTCAGTCAGGTTCATGTGTGCGTTCTTCTGCATGGGTGATGGCCCTTTTGCTTGACTTGTTCTGTCTTCTATGTGGGAGAGTTTTTGTTCTGGGAGTGGATGAGTCTTGCTGGGGCTGGTGGCATTTGGGGTTGTTTGTTGGTTTTTTAAATCTTTATTTGCTGAAATTCGTTTCTCTATCAATGCTGGTTTCCAAATGGCATGTAGGCGGGAGGTGTCGTCTCGCTTGTTCATACTGTCTGGGTGTTTTTCTATTTCAATGGCTTCTCTGATTATTCTGCTATTGAGATGTTCTATTTTGGCGATTGTTTTTGTACCTTCAAAATTGATGTTGTGTCCCGTAGTGTTTATGTGTTGTACCAGTGAGGATGTGTGATCTTTCTTCTGTACTGAGTTCTTATGTTCTTCTACACGTACCTCTATTCTTCTGTTCGTCTGTCCGATGTATGTTGCTGGACAGGAAGCGCATGGGATTTGGTATATGCCCTGGTTTTCCAGTTCTATTTTGTCTTTGGGATTTCTCAGGATGGTTGATATCTTTCTGTCAGTGTTAAATGCGGTTTTGATGTTATGTTTGCGTAGTACTTTACTGATTCTGTCGGTTGTTCCTTTTATGTAGGGCAAGATGGCTCGTCCATTGTTCTGTTCTTCTTCTTGGATGTTTTTCTGTTTCGGAGTCCCCTGCTGAATCATGTTGGTGATTTTGTTTTTTTGGAACTTGTTTGCTGTCAATATGTCTGTCAGGGTGTGTAGTTCTGTTTGTATATGTGTTTCATCTGCAAGGCGTCTGGTTCTTGTTATTAGTGTTTTGGCTACTGAATTTATTTGTGCTGGGTGATGATGTGATTGCGCATTGAGGTAACGGTTGGTGTGTGTTTTCTTTCGGTAGACTGTGTGTCCTAGGGTGCCGTTTTGTTTTTTGTATATAAGTACATCCAGGAAAGGTAACTTTCATCATCACCCAGCACAAATAAATTCAGTAGCCAAAACACTAATAACAAGAGTCAGAAACGACTAGCACGCATGTGCGGGGAGAACTTTACCTTTACTATATAATTCTTGGTCAATGCAAAGTCCCTGTGGTGTTTTATCAGCTATCCTCTATTATCCTGGAGGTTTCTGCTCACGCTAAGATCACCACATCCATGCTAGGGTTGTTTTTTTTTCCTGGAAACACTATATGGGTTCCTAGCACCAGTGATATAGAGAGCCAGTTTGGTCTAGTGGTTAAGGCACTGGGTTAGAAACCAGGACACTGTGAGTTATAGTCCCAACTTAGCCAGGAAAGCCAGCTGGTTGACCTTGGAACAGTCACTCTCAACCCAACCAACTTTACAGGGTTGATATTGTGGGGAAAATAGAAGTAGGAAAGAATAGAAGGAAGAATAGCTGATTGCCTTGAGTTACATTGTGAAAATAGTAATGGTGGGATATGAATGAATGAATGAATGAATGAATGAATGAATGAATGAATAGTCGCTTCTTCATCATCATTGGGCAACAAGTGTTTCCCACCAGTTTCAATCATTCACAGCATTTTCGGCATTGTGCCAAAGGACATTAATAATCTTAAGATGTTCCTTAAGTGTTTGGCAACCTCGTTTCCTCTTTCCCCAGGAAGTACCCAATGTAGGGCAATTTTTGGATACCAGTCTTTAGGCCTAGAGCTCCCTAATAGCGCTAAATTTGGGGTGGGCCAGGCCCATGTTTCAAAGAGCAAGATAGCGCTCATTATTGAAGGCAGGGCATAGTCTTTTATTTTGCGATCAAGTTTAATGTATGGACTTAGGAGTACATCGGTTCAGAACTTTTGAAATGCACATCTGGGAAATAATGACGGGACAATCAACGTACGAATTTAAGGAGAACAAAATGTCTGTAGCTCAGGGTTGAGCTGTGGGATCCTTGGTGATCCCTGAGCTTGGTGGTTTCCTCGCAGATGTTTCATTAAGCAGATAGGTAACATCATCAGTGTGAGTGAGTGTTGGATTTGCTGCCTCTTCATACACAGTAGCATGCCTGCTGGTGTTGGTCAGGGTGTGGTTTTCACCTTGGTAGTTCCTTGATTGGGCTAGTGTTTTCTACTTGGTTGGTTGTCTCGTGTTAATCCCTGCTTATTTTATTTTATTTTAATTTATTAAGTTTCTATACTGCCCTTCTCCCAAAGGACTCAGGGCGGTGTACAGGGCAATAAAATGCAACATACAAAAGTTAAAAGAAAATTAAATTAATTGGCCCTAACAAAAAATAGTTAAAATAAACTCAAACCCTTAGTCCAGGCCGGCCCGTTCAAACAACCAAGTCTTCAGGTCACGGCGGAAAGAGCGAAGGTCGGGAGCTGTCTGGAGCTCAACAGTCAGTTGATTCCAGAGGGCAGGCGCGCCCACAGAGAATGCTCTCCCCCTGGGGGCTGCCAGCCGGCAATCCCTGACTGACGGCACCCTGAGGAGGCCGTCTCTGTGGGAGCGCACAGGACGAAGGGGAGTTGATGCCGGCAGCAGGTGCTGCCGTAGGTAGTCCAGACTTATCTGGGTTTGGGGTCCTGGAGAGGATGTGTTCTGGTGTTTTGGTTTCCTTCTTAGCTTTTTAATTGTCTGTTTTGAATGCTGTGTAAATGTGATTTATCTCTAGGTGTTTACTGATTTATTTGAGTGCCAAGCTTCCAGGAAGTCCCTAACGTTTTTTGGGGTGGGTGGGATTTGGTTTCTTCTAGAATGCTAGGTTGCTGAGTTGAAACTGTGGCTGAGTTTGTCCATGTGTACTGAGATTAAGGAGTTTTCATTTGTCTTCTAACTTCTGGTTGGTATGGACGAATGGATGGATGGGTTCTGCTAGTCTTCTGCCTGCTTATCCTATGTGGTATTTGTTACAATCGTTATATTATAGATGACTTATGCTTCTTTTCTTCATAGGCTACTGTTTTGTTTTGTTTTTGGGTTTACTTAAGAAGTTTTGGAGTGCTTTAGTTGGTTTGGGTGCTACAGTGATATGTGGCTGTAATAGTCTGTTGGCCGTTTCTGAGATATTTGATGAATAGAAACAGAGAGCAAACCCCACACTCACTCACAATGATGATATTACATAGTTGGGTAATGAGACATCTGCAGACAAACAGCCACACGTAGACACTATCAAGGACTTCCTGCCAATTCCAGTTGCTCCTTAATTCTTCACCAAATTAAATTCCAAAGGATGCCTGATTTTATTTGTTGGCTTATTAGATATTTTAAATATATTTAAATGATTTAGAAGACTTAGATCTGTTTCTCACATCGGATTCTTGTACAATGAAGGCTCAAAACATTTCAAGTATTGTTTAACTCTGACAAAATGGCCAGATCTTTGCAATTTCCTTCCATTCAGAATAATTTAATCCATTTGCTCTCCTTCTGTACACATATTTTGTCTTACTTCCCAAATGGGATTTCCTGCTGGTAGCAGCTATTGCAGCAAGAAAAAAAAATATAATCACATCATACCACCTGCTGTACATGCATATGAAAAGAGTGCATTATTCTACAATGTTAGCAACTTGCTAAAATATTTTAGAAACACAGTTCTCTGGTAAAAGGAGATTGTTACAGGAATATGCTTGACTATTACCAAATATTTTATAGGATTGATGGAGTGACTGAGAAAGAGATTAATTGATTGGTTGATTGGGCTGTTGGTTTGATATCCAAGCTTGGTGATTTTGCTGCAAATGTTTTGTCTCCATTTGGGGGGGACATCTTCAGTGAGCTTTGAATTGTGCTCATCTATCAGAGCACTGTCCTTTAGATACCTTTATGTTTGATGTAAATTTATGCGGATGTTGTTTTTCTGGATGTTGCTGAGTTATGGTCTGGTTTTGGGCTGTTTCATTGGCTGGTTGTTGTTGCTGGGCCATTGTCCTTGGTGTTTAAGTATCATCTGTAAGATGCAAATGGTGTTTGTTTGTTTGGTTGCCTCTGAGTCATGGTCTGGTTTTGGGTATGGTTTCAGGTTGTTTGGTTGGCTGGCTGTTGTTGTCAAGACATGGTCTGGTTTCTTGCGGGGAGCATTGTGATTTTTACTATGTGGCAGGGCGCCTGTTTGTTTTAAGTGTTTTTTTTTCTTGCAGTTCCTGGCTGTTTCTTGGAAGAGGGGTTTCTCCTTGTAAGCATAACAAGGACTCACGTAGGCTGCAAGAGAACACACTTCACCCACCATCCCAGACACATATTCCACACATAACTATTCCACATATAAAATATTCCCAGACACATATTCCACATTTAACTATGTCATCATTTTGGGGGCATGTTGATATAACCTGGGCTAGGAAATCCATAGAGCAGCCTACAAGCTAAGTTATTTAATTATGTGTCACAAGATAAAATAATAAAATGTTGGATTTCATTACATGAAGAGAAAGGAAATAAAAGAAGTGAGAAGTTGACAATCTGATCAGCATTTTCAACGGAGATTTTCACCAGCTGCCTGATCATCCCATTGCTCTTTTTAATGTTGATACATTCACAGCTATAGGTAATCCTAAGTTTATGACTGGTTGCTTAGCAACCATCAGAAGTTACAATGGACCTTCCTGAGAGTGCTTATGATCCATTTCCAAACTTCCAATCTCCCCTTGTGCAGTCATGTGACACACATCAAGCATTCACTCACCTGCCCTCATTTATGGCTACTGCAGCATCCTATATTCACATGACCATATTTATGATAGTTTACTGAAAACTGGAATTTGCTTTCCAGTTTTTGGCAAAACTGGCCCATAACGAATCATTGGTTCACTTAAGTACCACAGAGTTCGCTTAATGCCTGCCCCAAAGAAGTTGTAAAATCAGATTAGTCATTTGAGTGAACCAAATCATGGCCATCAGAACTTGCAACTGTTATGGGCAGACTCTGTTATGGTCGTAAATCGAGGATTACTTATATACTCCTGGAAACTTTGTTCCATGAATTTTTTTGGGGGAAAAATCATGTCATGTCTATCCAGGGATGTTACGAGCAACTTCCTTTTGGCAATTTCTAGTGGATCACCAAAAAGGATCCCATCTTCAATGGCCAAAGCTCCTGCAGGCTGGAACTGAATTATTCATAACAATGTTTGGCCCCTAAAGCCAGTTTCACAAAAGCGAAGCAGTTACAAATCTTCATGAACTTCTTTTCTTTTCTTTTTCAAAGAAACATGACTAGCAAGTCCCAGAGCAGTGATTAAAATTAGGAGATGAAAAGAGGCCTTTTCGAGATATTTAACATATATTTCCACTCCATGGTTGGTGCTCCCAAAGACACAGCCAATATAAAGAAGAAAAAAGAACAATCGTTTTTGCCGGAATGTTTGAGAGTAACAATAGGCCATTTAATTGAAACACTAATGATTTTAAGCATTTTATGAGCTAGACGGTCTCCCATGCAACCGTGGCAATGGAACCAGAGGCTCCTTTGCTATTTAAGTCTTCAGATTAAATTTAATTGCTGGGAGAGAACTTCACTCCATGTTGAATGACATGCATGCTGGTTTAGAAACTCAAATTCGGTTTATGCTCTAAAGTAGATGGTTGGGCCATGCAGTTAGTGTGCCTTTTGTAGCCTCAGTACTGCTGGGGTCAAGATCCTGAGGTAAATTCAATGGTGGAATTACAGATTTAATTGTTCGGAAGGAGGCATGGAGGGTTTTTTGTTGAAACAAAGAGAAATTGACAATATATTTAAATGAATAAGGAAATTAATTACTGAGATTTAAAAACCAGTTTGGTCTAGTGCAGGGGTAGGCAACCTTGGCTCTTTTATGACTCGTGGACTTCAACTCCCAGAATTCCTGAGCCAGCCATGCTGGCTCAGGAATTCTGGGAGTTGAAATTCACAAGTCATAAAAGAGCCAAGGTTGCCTACCCCTGGCTAGTGGTTAAGACACTAGGCTAGAAATCAGGAGACTGTGAATTCAAGTCCTGCCTTTGGCAAGAAGGTCAGATGGATAAATCTGGGCCCATCATCAGGAAACTCAGACCTCTAGTCCTGCCTTAGGCATGAAAGCCAGCTGGGTGACTTTGGGCCAAACACTCTTTCTTAGCCCAACCCAGGGGTGGGATTCAGCCAGTATGCACCATTTCAGCACCATTTTTTGTTGCCCAGGCCCAGAATGGACTCCAGAAGCAGCATCCACACAGAGAACCGGTTCTTCACATATATGAATCCCACCCCTGGCCCAACCTATCTCCCAGGGGTATTGTTGTGCAGAAACTAGGAGAAGGAAAGAGTGTTGGGTAATGCAAAAAAGAGAAACAAAGATGATTAGGGGACTGGAGGCTAAAGCATATGATGAATGGTTGCCGGAACCAGGTATATATGGTCTAAGGAAGAGAAGGACTAGAAGTGACATGATAGAAGTCAGTCTTTCAATATTTGAGTGCCATCATAAAGAAAATGGGGACAACCAATTCTCCAAAGAACCTGAGAGCAGAACAAGAAGTGACCAATGGAAGCATATCAAAGAGAGATCCAACCTAGAACTAAGGACAAATTTCCTGACAGCGAAAACAATTAACCAGTGGAACGACTTGCTTCCAGAGATTGTGGGTGCTCCATGCCTGGAGGTTTTAAAGAAGAGATTGGACAGCAGTTTTTCCAGAATGGTAGAGTCTCCTGCTTGAGCAGGAAGTTGGACTACAAGACTTCTAACATACTTTCTAACTCTGTTATTTTGTTACTGGTGATTTATTCTTGCAAATTATTCTTATAAATTGCTTTTGCCACATCCACACAGCATAATGTTTCATATATTGTCTGTTGTTCTTTCCATTTGTCGAAACACTCCAAAATCTCACTGGCTCCATAAGTCTTCTCCTTCTTCTCAACCCATTCACTTACTAGCAGTGGGATTCAGCTGGTTTACACAGGTTCGGCAGAACCGCTACCTAATTTTTTGTTGAGTTTGGTGAACCAGTTATCATAAATCTGTGAGGCGTGTTGCACTGGTGATGTTGCCACCCCCATGAGGTGCGTTGCACTGGTGATGCTGAGTATGCGACATCTGTCACACCGGTGATGATGACAATGCAGTGGTGACTAATATGTAAGGTGCGTTGCACCAGTGATGACGACGAACATAACCGATGGTTAAATTGTGTGAATCCCACCACTGCATATGAGCCTCCTGTATAAACTTCCTAACAGTGAGAACAATTAACCAGTGGAACAGCTTGCCTTCAGAAGTTGTGGATGCTCCATCACTGGAGGTTTTTAAGAAGAGATTGGATTACTCTTTGTCTGAAATGGTGTAGGGTCTCCCGCTTGAGTAGAGAGTTGGACTGGAAGACCTACAAGGTCCCTTCCAATTTTGTTATTCTGAATCCTGTATATCTAAAAGCCCTTCCAACTCTGAGATTTAACGAAAGGTGTAAAGCGGGGACATTTGGCTGAATGCAATGCTGTGCACCACAGAGATTTTGTTCTCTGCTTCACAAGTCACATCATGGAGGTGGCACTTTAATTAAAAACCTTGAGGAAGAACCGATCTGCCTGGATCAGCTTCCTGGCTTTCAGGACAGTGACTAGTGACATGCACAACTGCTTCTTTTTTTTTAATGTGCTTCACACTGTCATTTAGAAGCAGCAGAGCATTCTTTCGCTGAGACGTTTCGTGGGCACTTCAATTAACCATGTCTTGAACCTTTGTCTCTTGAAATGTCTACATAACCCTAAATGCACATTTGTAACTTTCAAGTGACGGACAACAAAGTAACATTTGTCTAGAGAGCGTCACATAATAAGAAGTTGCTTAATTCATAAGCCAGAAACACAGTTGATGTAAATAAAGATTGAAATCCTTAATGAAAAGTTTGTTTGAGATTTTCTGCTGTTCATCAGTCAACATTCTCTACATTTTCAAATGCCAGTTAAAAAAACCTCCCTTCTTGATTTCAGCTGATTTATTTTGGCAGAATCGGG
The DNA here is from genome assembly GCA_024294585.1 of Vipera latastei. NCBI lineage: Eukaryota > Metazoa > Chordata > Lepidosauria > Squamata > Viperidae > Vipera > Vipera latastei. The sequence goes on from CM044356.1 coordinate 213,685,948, forward strand.
AATCTTTGGATAAGGTGCCATGGGCAGATTAACGGATGAATATGGACTACTGGAGTTCTGAAAAGGAAAGAGAAATTGAGTGGCTGTCCTAACTGCGAGATGGATTTTTTTCTTTCTTTTAACCGCCCCCTAACACTTGCATCAGGGTGGAGAAAGGATGACTGAATGGAGCTGAATGTTTACTGACCGGATGCCTTTCCTGACACCTATGTGTAGTTCGCAGCAGATATTTTTTCTGTGCGCCCAGAGAGAGAAATATCTGCCACTACCTAGGATCGAACTCACCGCCTCCTGATTGTGAGGCGAGAGCGCCACCTCTAGGCCACCACACCATTCTTCTAACCATGAGATGGATAGCAAGACATAAAGCACTTAAATATGAGCCAGCCGTGTGCTGCAGCTGCCACAAAAGCCAACACAGTGCTAGGCTGCATTAACAGAGGGATAGAATCAAGATCACGTGAAGTGTTAATGCCAATTTACAATGCCTTGGTAAGGCCACACCTGGAATACTGCATCCAGTTTTGGTCACCACGATGTAAAAAAGATGTTGAGACTCTAGAAAGAATACAGAGAAGAACAACAAAGAAGATTAGGAGACTGGAGGCTAAAACATGTAAAGAATGGTTGCTGGAATTGGGAATGTCTAGTTCAATAAAGAGAAGGATGAGGGGGGACATGATAGGCATGTTCCAATATCTCAGGGGCTGCCCCAAAGAGGGAGTCAAGCTATTCTCCAAAGCACCTGAAGGCAGGATAAGAAACAACGGATGGCAACTAACCAAAGAAAGAAGCAACCTAGAACTAAGACAGTTAGAACAATTAACCAGTGGAACAACCTGCCTCCAGAAGTGGTGAATGCTCCAACACTGGAAGTTTTTAAGAAGAGACTGGACAGCCATTTGTCTGAAGTGGTATAAGATTTCTTGCCTGAGCTAAGTTCCCTTCCAATTGTTTTTGTTATTGTTACTGATAGGCTTAAAACTTCAGCAATACAGGAAAGGGATTAGGGTGGGGGTCAGAAAATGGGTCTGCTTTTACTTTCCCCAATTCCCAAGTGCTGTTCTCACAGGTTTCGTATTGTCTACTTGGCTTGGTTATTTCTCTTTCAAAGTAATTTTCAGCCCCTGTTTTATTGTTCTTACATTTTCCCCTTCTTTGTATTGATGAATTGCATGTATTGCATGCCACCATTATTCTCTTCCTTTTGGCTAGAACATGGCAGCCAATCTTTCTTCCAAATTCGGCTCATGTTGCTTTATTCTTCCAGGAAGTTCTTAAACGATGTAGCTCTCCAAATGAGATTGTATATTTTTATGATCTTCGGCTTATCCTAAATCCCCATTCAGAAGGCCTTGGCATGCCAAATGTGTTGGCAATTGAGGGGGAAGGGAAAGACTTCTACCCGAAACAAAAGGAAGAGAATTTTGGCATGCTGAAAGGTAGGGCCCAGCTAGCCAGCTGTTTCCTCAAAAGCTCCAAACAAAACGCTCAGCTGTTCGCCACCATCAGCTTAGGAAAGAGGCTTGCCAACTTAATTGCCTCTGAAAAGATAAGCAAAAGCAGGAAAAAGAAGGCCTCAGACAGATGCTGCATCCCAGCAGTTAGAAGTACTGATCTCGGCAAGTGAATGTCATCTTTGCCAAGAAAAAGTCCTTTAAGATACCTTCATAAACTGCCACAAAGAAGAAGGGTCAACCTGTCCTTCAAAGCAGGGGTGTCAAACAGCCGTCCTGTGGGCTGGATGCATCATAGTGCAACTGTGCCCACCCCATAGCTGGCAATGGCAAAAAAAATGTGCGATACTTCGCAACACTTCACGTGACGTTGTGAGTTTGACACCCCTGCTCCAAAGCACCTGAAGGCAGGAGAAGAAGCAATGGATGGAAACTCATCAAGGAGAGGAACAATCTAGAACTGAGGAGAAATTGAGGGTGAAGACTCTTCGAGTTTGTGAATTGGTTTCCAGTTGTTTCACTACCAGGCTAGGCAACATCTTCAGTGGAGTTTAAGGGATGTCATTGTCAGTGTTCTTCTGTTTATAAGGGCTTCAGGTGTAAGTGTGTTGAGTGACGGTTTTGTGATGGGTCTTGTGATGGTTCAGGTGTGAGCCATATGTGAATCATCAGGGAGAGGCCTGTGATAGGTCTTGTGATGGGGAGTTTACATCCAGTCAGGGTCATTGGGGGGTGAACTGGTGGGGGGGGGGCTGGTGTGGGCTGGTTGAGGGTTGTTGAGGAGGAGGAGGAGGAAGTGGAGAGGAGGAAGAGGGGAGAGGAGGAGGAGGGGGAGTGGAAGAAGAGGAGAAGGAGGGGAAAGTGGAGAGGAGGAGGAGGGGGAAGGGGAAGTGGAGAGGAGAGAGAGGAGGAGGAAGGGAGGAGAGGAAGGGGAGAAGGTGGGTGGGGGAACTCAGACGGCAATGCCACAGTCACCTATTTGAACGCACAAATGCAGACATTTGCCCTATAAATAAGTGAAATGCATATGTATTTTGTGATGATCAGGGGGTCTTACCAATCCATCAGCAAAAGTAAAAGGAATCCTGACAATGTTACTCCTCTAGTCATTACTGACTATAAGGGGCAGTGCTCATCTCCATTTAAAAGTCATTGAACCAGCATTGTCTGAAGATGTTTCTGGAGTCATGTGGCCAGCATAACATCATGGAGCGCTGTTCCCTTCCCATAGAAGTGGTATCTATTTATCTACTCGCATTTGCATACTTTTGAACTCCTAGGTTGGCAGGCGCTGGGACGAGAACAGGAGCTCACCCCATTGTGTGGCTCTCAGGTCTCATACTTGGGCTGTTAGCTTTCCAGTTGCGTAGCCCAACACCTTAACCACTGAGTCACCATGCTGCCCCATCAATCATCCATCACCCATCACCCATCAGCAAAGGAATAAATAAATACATTCAAATCCCTTTCACCTTATGCTTTCTGCATAATTACTTCTGGCTTGTTTTCCTTTAATTCAGAGCTGACCATGACATTTTCTTCAAGCCAGATTCAAACGTAAAATCCTCCGATTTCTAAGCTAGCCTCTTTAGCCTTATGTATCCTGACCATACAAATCTTTTAGTTTACCTTACAAGTAATATCTGCTACGCAGCCTCCAAGAAAATAAGAGCAAAAGAGAGGAAGAGAGAAAAACTTTTACCACTGCTTAAAACATTTAAAGAACTCACCTTATGTAGGCTAAACCATAATTTGATTTGTTTTTTTTAATATATATTCAATTGCTTCTTATGTTGCTTTGCTTCATTTTACAGACTCCTTTGCATATTTTTTTAAAAATATATACATTGGTCTCTTTCTTTTCACTCCTCTTATTTAGGATGTAGCTGCAATGGCTTATATTTCATTCTCTTTCATTCTTTCCAACTCTCTTTGCCAAATTAATTAAATAAAAGCCATCTGTTTGAGCCAGTTCTTTGTCAACGATCTGCCTAGTAGAGCAGGGGTCTTCAAACCTGGCCCTTTTATGACTTGTGGACTTCAACTCCCAGAATTCCTCAGCCAGGCACATGGAACAGGAATTCTGGGAGTTGAAGTCCACAAGTCATAAAAGGACCAAGTTTGAAGACCCCTGGCCTAGAGACATCTAAAATGGCCAGGGATTCAGAAGGGTAGCTGTGAACTATGGGGAGCAGCTAGTGATTATGATACAGGTGCTCACAGCAAGTCTGCAACAACATTTCCTCACCTGCTTCCAAAATCCAATATTGTGGAGAAATCTTTCCCTGTTTTGTAGGAAACGTAAGCGAGAAACCAACTGAGATCCAGTGTCTGGACTTTCACAATTCCTAATTAGGTTAATCCTAAAGGTTGCAAGTATTTCCCAGGCTGGTCCTGAGCAACACACCCACAAATATTCATGAAGAGAAACTTTCTGTTTTAAGTATTGTGAATTAGAACAGAACTTTCTTCAAAAACAACAACAACCGTATAAACTATATCAATATTATCCTGTCTTCCCTTCCTAAAATACCCACATCCCCTCATATTCCTTGCAAAAATTTATATTTGCTAAACCGCCCAGACTCACTTAAGTAACTCTAGTGTAGAAATTAATGAAATTAAAAAAGGAAGGAAGGAAGGAAGGAAGGAAGGAAGGAAGGAAGGAAGGAAGGAAGGAAGGAAGGAAGGAAGGAAGGCCCCAGTGAGCTCTTGCTAAATACAAGAAGGAAGGAAGGAAGGAAGGAAGGAAGGAAGGAAGGAAGGAAGGAAGGAAGGAAGGAAGGAAGGAAGGAAGGAAGGAAGGAAGGAAGGAAGGCCCCAGTGAGCTCTTGCTAAATACAAGAAGGAAGGAAGGAAGGAAGGAAGGAAGGAAGGAAGGAAGGAAGGAAGGAAGGAAGGAAGGAAGGAAGGAAGGAAGGCCCCAGTGAGCTCCTGCTAAATACAAGAAGGAAGGAGGGAAGGAAGGAAGGAAAAAAGAAAGAAAGAAAGAAAGAAAGAAAGAAAGAAAGAAAGAAAGAAAGAAAGAAAGAAAGAAAGAAAGAAAGAAAGATGGAAGGAAGGAAGGAAGAAAGGAAGGAATATATCTCTATTTCTATTTCTTCCCTCACACATGCTCTAACAAACCCATTCTCTTAAGGAATTTATAGGAAGGCCATTGGGATCATTGCAAATAGTTCATTACATCTATAGAAAGTTACTATAATTCATTCATTTATTAAATTTATATACTGCCCATGTTGCTGTTTTCAGCAACTCTAATAATAATAATAAACCTTTATTGTCAAAGTACAACATGTGTACATTGAGATTAGCTGAGCCTCTCCCCATGCTCCCTCCCCCCAACACACAGTGACAACAAACCCTCCATCCTACCACACCATGTGAACCAACTACACCACACACCGGCCTCCCAAGTCAATTCTGCATAGGTTCACAGAGATTATATCCCATTCAAAAGCCTAACAGCCCACGGATAAAAGCTTTCAGCCTGTTGGTACGGCTGGCTATACTCCTGTATCTCCTACTCGATGGTAGGAGAGTAAAGAGATACTCTAGGTGGCTTATAGTGGTGTAGTGGTTAAGGCGCCAGGCTAGAAACTGGGAGATCATGAGTTCTAGTCCCACTTTAGGCATGAAAGCCGACTGGGTGATTTTGGCCCAATCACCTGGAGACCATGAGTTCTAGTTCCAACTTATGCATGAAAGTTAGCCAAGTGAACTTGAGCCAGTCATGCTTTCTCAGTCCTTGGAAGGAAACAATGGCAAAATCTTGCCAAGAAAACTGCTGGGATTGGGGTGTTCAGGGCAGATGGGCAGATTCAACGCTGATAATAATGTGAGAAGAATTCTAATAAATCAGTCATGATCATAGATTCTTTCCCTCACTGTCTCAGATAATTAATCAAGACCAAACGCTATGTTGCAGTCCAACGAAGACTGCTGTGAAGATTGCTCAGTCAACTGATAAATAGTAAAAACCAATTACCTGGGCAAGAATAATTAACCAGACAAAGAATCCATTCCTTGACACTTCCCCAAACCCAGAAATAAGTGGACCAGATACCATCTACACAACAAAGGGAAGCCAAAAGACACAAGGAAGGACAATGAAGAGGAACCTTTGGACACAGCCACACTAGAACCAGCACATCCACACTCCCAGACCCCTCAAACCCACAGTAAGGACCTGTTCCCCCGTTAAAACAACCTCTCTGTACTTCTGTAGTTATCCCCTGAAATTAATCTCTTTGCTTTTGGGAATAAGTAAATCATCTCCTGCTTGAGTAGGGGGCTGGAAAAGAAGACCTCCAAGGTCCCTTCCAGCTCTATTCTATTCTATTCTATTCTATTCTATTCTATTCTATTCTATTCTATTCTATTCTATTCTATTCTATTCTATTCTATTCTATTCTATTCTATTCTATTCTACTCTACTCTACTCTACTCTACTCTACTCTATTCTATTCTATTCTATTCTATTCTATTCTATTCTATTCTATTCTATTCTATTCTATTCTATTCTAATTTTCTCCTCTCCTCTCTCTCCTCTCCTCTCCTCTCCTCTCCTCTCCTCTCCTCTCCTCTCCTCTCCTCTCCTCTCCTCTCCTCTCCTCTCCTCTTCCTTCACTCCACTCCACTCCACTCCACTCCACTCCACTCCACTCCACTCCACTCCACTCCACTCCACTCTACTCTACTCTACTCTACTCTACTCTACTCTACTCTACTCTACTCTACTCTACTCTATTCCATTCCATTCCATTCTATTGATCTCCTTTCTACACAGCATGCCTGGATTTCATTCCGATTTGTTCTTGTGCAACCCCCGGTTTGAATTCTTCTGACAATAATAACTAAATATCGATGACTATGTCATAAATCACAGGCAGCATGTTTTAATTTTGTGTTCTTAAGTAGTCACAGTAGTAGAGTTCTCACCAATGCAGGCCTGTGAGCTTTCCAAATGCATCCATTTCACAAAATTCTGGAACAGGACCTGATATGGAAATAACCCTATTAGTTTATTGGTCAAAGGAAAACAGTAAGCAAATTTTAGTTTCTGGGCAGGTCACCTCCAATTTAGCAGGTCACCCACAGGTCACCTCTAATAAATTTATTTCTACAAGTCCCAACCTGCGCTTACAATGGCTATGCTGAAATATATTGGAAATGTCATCCAAATTTCTTGAAGAGCAGTGAGATGGGTAAAGATGCAGTAGAAATATATGAAGCTGAATACACAACTCATGTTGCTTATTTCTGTCAGTCTTCCCAGAACGAAACAGAAAACAAAATAGAATAGAGCTGGAAGGGACCTTGGAGGTCTTCTAGTCCATCCCCTTACTTGAACAGGAGAATGTATAGTATTTCAGACATGAATAGGACCAGGTGAACTAATTTTACTTTCTTGTAAATCTACATTCATGCAATGTTGCAAGTCTAAAAGTACAAATCTGTCACTCTCTTTACAGCCTGATGAATTAGGATGGATCTTTTCTGAACTTGATTCTCTTCCCATAGTGCATCTGTGGGCTCCCCTATCTTGTCTGATCATTCCCTAGGCACCGACTCTTCTCCCGCCCCATCTCTAAAGATTCACACATACCGTTACAGGTAGCTCCAGACTCACAACAGTCCATTTAGTGACTGTTCAAAGTTACAATGGCATTGGAAAAAGTGACTTATGACCATTTTCCACACTTATGACCATTACAGCATCTCCATGGTCAAAATTAAGACGCTTGGCAACTGACTCATATTTGTAATGATTGAGTTGCCCCAGGATGATGGGATCACATTTTGTGACCTTCTGACAAGCAAAGCCAAATAAGGAAGCCAAATTCACTTAGCAACCATGTTACTAACCTAACAACTGCATGATTCACTGAATGACGGTGGCAAGAAGTCGTTGCTAGTCGTTTCCGACTCTAGGGGCCGGTGCTCATCTCCATTTCAAAGCCGAAGAGCCAGCGCTTGTCCAAGGACGTCTCCGTGGTCATGTGGCCGGCATGACTAGACGCCAAAGGCGCACGGAACGCTGTTACCTTCCCACCGGAGTGGTGCCAATTTTTCTACTTGCATTTTTACGTGCTTTCGAACTGCTAGGTGGGCAGAAGCTGGGACAAGTAGCAGGTGCTCACTCTGCTACGCGGCACTCGGGATTCGACCTGCCAAACTGCCAATCTTCTGATCGACAAGCTCAGTGTCCTAACCCATTGAGCCACCGCGTCCCTCATAACGGAGGTAGGGAGAGCAAAACCTGAGTTTCCCTAAAAAGTCTTCCAGTCGGGCTTCATCCAAAGAGAATTGGATGAACAATCCTTTCCATCTGTTCTTTTTTTGCTTTTTTTTTGCTCAATTTAATTCAAAAATACCATTTGCCATGAAATCTGTGTTTCATAGAATTTTGTTATGCAGATCATAATTAAAATAGCATATATTGTCTGAAGGAAAAGCGTGAGCAAAAATGCCTTGATAAGGGTTAATCCTTCTTCAAAAACAATTTGTCTGAACTAAACAAGTTGAGACCAATTGCTGGCCAAAAAAATGGACACAAGCAATGTCCCAGAAAAAAAAGGGTAGGTTAAAAGTGTGTGTGAAAATACATACATTTTTCTAGCATAGGAATATGTATGTATGTCTGTATGTAATTATGTTTGATGACATGAGAAACTGAACAAAGTTAAACAGAAAATTTGCCTGTTCTTTTCTTAAGACCTCTATATACTTTATTATAATGCTACATTAACACAATGGTGGAAGTCTAAATGTACAAATCTCCCACCCTCTCTTTTTACAGACTGAGGAAGTATCATTTCTGAATTTATTTCCATGCCCATAATGCAGCTGTGGCCTCTCTCACTCTTATCTGATCATTTCTTTTTCTTTTTCTTTTTTTAAAGTTTATTATTTAAAACATTGGACACAGTGTAAACGGACTGACATACCTTCTTGTCTTACATTGTTTTGATATTTACATATATATATATATATATATATATATATATATATATATATATATACATATACATACATACATATACATACATACATACATATACATACATACACACATACACACATACATACATACATACTTTTTTTTTTATTATTTTTTTAATTCCATTTATATCCTGCCCTTCTCCGAAGACTCAGGGCAGCTTACAAGCTTAGCAGTAGCCTTCATTCTATGTATATGCCTGCTTATTAGAGCTTTCACACACACCCCAAGCGGCATTATTACAAAGTCAGCTTAATTGCCCCCAACAATCTGGGTCCTCATTTTACCTACCTCGGAAGGATGGAAGGCTGAGTCAACCTTGAGCCTGGTGGGATGCGAACCTGCACTAATTGCAGGCAGCTGGTGTTACTTAAGGAGGCATTAGCCCACTGCTCCACCAAGGCTCCTTTATGTGTGTATATATATATATATATATATATATATATATATATATATATATATATATATATATATATATATATATATATATATATCTTCTCCCCACCCCTCCGAAGGACATTCCCACATACCGTTACAATTTCCACTGCAATGTAGCTCTTCCATTTGAAGATTTTGTTGTATCCTAATGTGTTCTGCATTGCAAGAAAAACTTGAGGCCCCTCAAAGTGACTTATGAGCCTCAATGACGACACCTATGGTGGTGATGTGTGCTACACCAGGGCTTTTCAACCTTTTCACCCACTGTACTACTTTTAGGATATGGCAACATCCGAGTACCACCAGCCGCCTAGCAAGGTGTCCACAACTTGATGATTTAAAAAAAAAAGGAAAAAAAGTGATGAAGTACAGGTAGTCCTCGACTTACAACACTTTGCTTAGTGACTGTTCAAAGTTACCATGGCACTGAAAAAAGTGCCCTCCAAGCCACAGCCGAGCAAGACACCTGCCTGCCTGCCTTGTGGCGGTCTTCCTCCTGTCTGAGGTTTTCATTGTTGTGAGCATTTCTGTTGAGGATTGGCAGAAGGGGTGGAGATGGGGGTTTGGTTTTTATTTCCCCCCCCCCTCTGCTGGGTGGTTGCAGCAGGTTTTGGTCACTTCACATGACCCTGGGACACTGTGACCATCTTAAATATGAATCAGTTGCCAAGCATCTGAATGTAAATCACAAGACCCTGGAGATGCTGCAACATTCCAGCTGATTGGTGCTTCTTCTGGGCTCAGCAGAAGTGCCAGGATCAACGCCGAGTCCAGCTGGAGCCTGGAGCTGATCCTGGCGCTTCTGCTGAGCCCTGACAGCCCCAAAGAAGTGTTGATCCTGGCACTTCCACTGAGCCCTGACACCCCTGCAGCTCCAGCCATCTCTCGCTCAGGCTTGTGCGGTGCTGCCACAGGTTCAGCTCATTCCCCTTCCCCGCTACCACTTTTCTAGGATGATTGCGTACCACCTGCCAGGTGCCAAAGTATCACAGGTGGTACCCCTACCACTGGTTGAAAAGCCCTGTGCTACAGGAAGGACAAAACCTGGAACTCATTTATTCTCTCAATACATGTATTTCTATTCCTCCCAACTCTTTATTCCATTCATTTTTCTATAGACCAGTGTTTCTCCACCTTGGGAGTTTAAGCTTTGTGGACTTCAACTCTCAGAATTCCCCAGACATCCATCAGTTCCATGTATTATCATTGTAAGCATCCAGAGCCTTCATGAAGTTGCTTCCTGAAGATTATTTTCATCTTCTCCTGTCTGTAGCCTTTTTGTCCCATCTGTTCCAAGTTGTCTCAGTTCCAGATTTGTAGCAGCCCTCCAGGCAATCATTTGTATAATGCCATGAGTAACAGGAAGTAGTGGCCTTGAGATACTTTCAGCATTTGGCTTCAGCTATTTTTCCCCCCTTCTGATTCCTGGATAATACCACTTTATAAAGCCCTAGTAAGACCACACCTGGAATACTGCAGCCAATTTGGGTCACCCTATCACAAAAAAGATGTTGAGAGTCTGAAAAAAAATTCAGAGAAAAGCAACTAAGATAATCAAATGCCCGGAGACCAAAATGTATGAAGAATGGCTGTGGAACTTAATAATAATAATAATAATAATAATAATAATAATAATAATAATAATAATAATAATAATAATAGAAGAAGAAGAAGAAGAAGAAGAAGAAGAAGAAGAAGAAGAAGAAGAAGAAGAAGAAGAAGAAGAAGAAGAAGAAGAAGAAGAAGAAGAAGAAGAAGAAGTTGGAAGGGACCTTGGAGGTCATCTAGTCCAACCCCCTGCTCAGGCAGGAAACCCTATACCATTTCAGACAATGGCTGGCCAGTCTCTTCTTAAAAACCTCCAGTGTTGGAGCATTCACAGCTTCTGGAGGCAGGTTGTTCCACTGGTTAGTTGACCTAACTGTCAGGAAGTTTCTCCTTAGTTCTAGGTTGCTTCTCTCCTTGACTAGTTTCCATCCGTTGCTTCTTGTCCTGCTTTCAGGTGCTTTGGAGAATAGCTTGACTCCCTCTTCTTTGTGGTAGCCCCTGAGATATTGGAACACTGCTATCATGTCACCCCTCACCCTTCTCTTCATTAAACTACACATACCCAATTCCAGCAACCATTCCCTATATGTTTTAGCCTCCAGGGTTTAGCCAGTCTAAAGAAAAGAAGAAATAAAGGGGACATGATAGCAGTAGTCCAGTATCTGGGGGGCTGCCACAAGGAGGATGGGGTCAGGTTGTTCACCAGAGCACCAGAGGGAAGGATGAGAAACAATGGTTGGAAACTGATCAAAGAGAGAAGCAACCTGGAATTAAGGAGAAGCTTCCTGACAGTGAGGACAATCAACCAGTGGAACCGCTTACCCCCAGTAATCATGGGTGCTCCATCACTGGAAGTTTTTAAAAAGAGACTGGACAATCACTTGTCTGAGATGGTATATAGATTTTGAACAGCAAAGGAAATTGTTTTGGCTAAAAAGAAAGAAAAGCATGGTTTCCTAAACTTCAGGAGATGTGCATGGATGCCAGAATAAATGCTAATGTCACCTTTATTAAAAGGCTAATAATGAAGCCTAAAATTCCATCTAACACCCCCATCTTATTATTTATTAAAGTTCAATGCTATCCATTTCCCTTACAAGATAACTTTGGGTGACTTACAAATGCTATTGCAAATGATGGACTTAAGGCTTGATAAGGAAAGGGCCTAGATTGTGATGATATTCCAAATTCCCCTATTGGCGATTAAAGAATCTTTGGCAACTCATCTAAATGATTTCAAGAAGATCTAGCTGTAGTGACCTCTTTCCTGGGCAAAGACATTTAAGGCTTCTTTCTACTTCCAACTGTCAACAGGTCTTCCTGGAATTTTGTCACAGGCCTTGCCTGATTGGCTCCTGAGCAGATGTTAGAATTGTTGACCTTCTGTTTCAAAGGAAACACCTGGAGCTTAGCTGAACGTGTCCCCTTCTCAACTGTACAAGGAAGAGAAGGTAGGTCTATGTATTTGGTCTATTCATCTCCATGCACTTCTCTGGAAGCTTAAAACAATTTAGAGGGTTGTCTTAAGGTTAATTCCACGGCTTCAGAACATAATGTGTTGTATTTATTTACAATATTTATAAAACCATAAAATTCTGCTTAGGCTATAATTAATTAATTAATTAAATTAATTAATGATAAAATAAAAATAACACAGCAGAGCATAGGAGCCAACGTGGAAAGCTGGAGGCTTGGAGACTAAAACATAGGAAGACTGGTTGCAGGAATTGGCTAGTCAAGGCTAGTCCAGAGGGAGTCAAGCTATTCTCCAAAGCACCCAAAGGCAGGACAAGAAGCAACGGATGGAAACTAGTCAAGGAGAGAAGCAACCTGGAACTAAGGAGAAACTTCCTGACAGTTAGAACAACTAACCAGTGGAACAGCCTGCCTCCAGAAGTGGTGAATGCTCCAACACTGGAAGTTTTTAAGAAGAGACTGGACAGCCATTTGTCTGAAATGGTATAGGGTTTCCTGCCTGAGCAGGGGATTGGACTAGATGACCTCCAAGGTCCCTTCCAACTTCTTCTTCTTCTTCTTCTTCTTCTTCTTCTTCTTCTTCTTCTTCTTCTTCTTCTTCTTCTTCTTCTTCTTCTTCTTCTTCTTCTTCTTCTTCTTCTTCTTCTTCTTCTTCTTCTTCTTCTTCTTATTATTATTATTATTATTATTATTATTATTATTATTATTATTATTATTATTATTATTATTAAAAGAAGGGCTAGGGGGGAACATGATAGCAGCATTCCAGTATTTGAAAATCTGTCACAAAGAGGAGGGGGTTAATTTATTTTCCAAAGCACCAGAAAGCAAGACAAGAAGCAATGGATGGAAACCAATCAAGAAGAGATCCAATCTAGAACTAAAGAGAAATTTCTTAACATAGAGAAGAATTCTAACCGGTGGAAATCATGGATAGAAACTCATCCTAATTCTAATTCCTAACAGTGAGGACAATTAGCCAGTGGAACAGATGTTGCCTTCAGATGTTGTGGGTGCTCCATCACTGGAGGCCTTTAAGAAGAGACTGGACAGCCACTTCTCTGAAAGGGTATAGGGTCTCCAGCTTCAGCGGTGGGTTGGACTAGAAGACCTCCAAGGTCCCTTCCAGCTCTATTCTGATTGATTGAAAGCAGGGGGCTCCTTTGAGGAGGAATTACTTCAGAAGCAACAGCTTTTGAACTCTTCTCAGCTTCTGTCTTCAAAAAAAAATATTGTCATGGGACAATCCAACTCCACCCTGAATTAAGGGATTACAGGGACATAAGAAAGGGAGTTACTGATCAAGTCCCTTAAAATGGCAGGGATGACTAAACGCTCCAACAATCTTTGCAGCAGCAAAAGATGCAGTGTGTAGCTTTTAAAATATTTGAAATGCATGCTGGAGGGCCAGATTTGGTGTAGTAGTGAAAGCAACAAGCTAAAAACTGGGAGACTGCAAGTTATAGTGTGGCACAAAGCCAGCTGGGCAAATTTATTTATTTGATTTGATTTTTATTCCACTTTTATTACTTTATACTAGGTAACGCAAGGCAGTGAACATATATAATACTCTTTTCTCCTCTTATTTTCCCCAACAATCACAACCCTATGAGGTGAGCTGGGCTGAGAGTGGGTGACTAGCCCAAAGTTACCCAGCTGGCATTCATGGAGAAGATGGGACTAGAACTCACAGTCTCCTGGGGTTTTTTTTAGGCCAGGAGCTCTAGGCCACTCCTTCTCTCTCAACCTTAGGAACTAGGCAACTGCAATCCGCTTTTGGAAGAAAAAAAAACACCTTGCCAGGAAAACTGCAAGGACCTTTTCCAGGTAGTGACCAGGAGTCAAAAACTTGACTCAAAGACACCCTAAAGCAGACATGTCAAACACAAGGCCCGGGGGCCAGATCCGGCCCGAAAAGTGGTTTCATGTGGCCCACGAAGCCATCCTGGAAACAGTGAGGGAACGGCCCCCACTGCCTTGGCCCTGGCCCAGAGACCCTCCTCCTGCCAGACATCCTCAGATCTGTCCCACTCCTGCCCAGGCCCCCATAGGCACCCTTGACGCAAACAATGTAGAGCTGGCCACGCCCACCCAGTAGGCCATACGCACTCTAGCCACGCCCACCCAGTAGGCCACGCCCACCCAGACCATACCCACCCGGTCCCCTGAGGGCAACCGCAATGCTGATGCGGCCCTCAATGAAATTGAGTTTGACACCTCTGCCCTAAAGAACTATAAAATGTGAATGCATCAACTGCAATTGACAAGACCATCCAGATTGGAGAAGTTGCAAGTCAGTATTGCAGAGAGCAAAGAGCAGTGATTCTTTCTGGCTGATCCTATAAGGATAGTTTCAATGACTCTCAAGGACCGTCTCCTTTCTCAACAGGTGATCCAGGTTTCTGATAGCTCCTTACAAAAGATATGGGTGAACTCAAGACAGCTTGGAAGGTAGTTTGACTAATCTGCTGGTTTACCATTATTAATCATCTAGCGTGATGTTTATTTATATCCGAGACTTAGAATAGAGTTGGTATATGTCAAGATTACATAACATGAGATACTAACGTGAATAGATCCATAACATTCCATATAACCTGAAAGATGCAATGCCTGGGTTGGCAGCATGACTTGACCACCACCTCCTTTGAAATGCAAGGGCTAACTGCACATGAATGATCCCTGAAGGTGGCTACCTTTAGCATCTCTAAAATAGGTAAAGGTAAAGGTTCCCCCGCACATGCGTGCTAGTCGTTTCCGACTCTAGGGGCCGGTGCTCATCTCCGTTTCAAAGCCAAAGAGCCAGCACTTATCCAAGGACGTCTCTGTGGTCATGTGGCCGGCATGACTAGAGGCCAAAGGCGCACAGAACGCTGTTACCTTCCCACCGTAGTGGTCCCTATTTTTCTACTTGCATTTTTATGTGCTTTTGATCTGCTAGGTTGGCAGAAGCTGGGACAAGTAACAGGCGCTCACTCTGTTATGTGGCACTCGGGATTCGACCCGCCAAACTGCCGACCTTCTGATCGACAAGCTCAGCGTCTATGTTGCAAAAGCATAGGATTTTAAAATGTTGCAGAAGACAGAATATTTGATTTCTCTGGAATGAAGCACAATCTGAAGAAGGAAGGAAGGAAGGAAGGAAGGAAGGAAGGAAGGAAGGAAGGAAGGAAGGAAGGAAGGAAGGAAGGAAGGAAGGAAGGAAGGAAGGAAGGAAGGAAGGAGGGAGGGAGGGAGGGAAGGAAGGGAGGGAGGGAGGAAAGAAGGGAGGGAGGGAGAGAGAGGGAGGGAGGGAAGAGGATGGAAGGAAGGAAAGGAGGGAAGAGGAAGGGAGGGAGAGAGAGAGGGGGAAGAGGGAGGAATGGAGGGAGGGAAGAAGAAGGAAGAAAGATTTAGTTAATTTAAAATACATCTTAGATTTAAAAAAAAGCAAAAAACAAAATTAGTCTTAAAAACTAATCAATAGCCCATTCATCTTTCGTGCCTCTTTCGGGTCCAGATTGTCTGTCCATCCATCTGTCTGCTTACATATAACGCTTGTGACTACATTAATTCATATCACGGGAGCTGCTATTTTTCCCCCCTTTAGGGCATATCTAAATACTTTGTTTGCAGTGCGCTGACCTGCTATGCAATCTGTATCCACTTTGGGTTCCACGGCTGGATTCTTTACTCTCCTGATGTGGTAAGAGTTTCGTGAAAAGGAGATACTGTCTTAAACAAGGAGTTGCTGAAGCAACACATCTCTCCCTCGACTAGAGCTTTACTCTTCTCTTAAATTAGCCCCTTACTCTGCTTTTCCAAGAAATTTCTTGATGTTCTGATGATACTCAGTAGTACATGTCTGCCCTTGATGAATTAAGCAATGCTGTGACTGACCTTTCTTGAAGACTGGAAGTGTTGAGACATGGACGGAGAGCAACAGATTAACACTAAACTCTGGCAAGATGGAGTGGCTTTGGGTTCAAAGCTCCTTAGTTATTGGAGAATGGTCATGGATTGGCTGCACTGACCTAGACACAGCTGGTGCACAATCTGGTGGTTCTCCTGAACTTGTGACTCCTGCTTGTGCAACTGTGCCAGTTGTCGCTACCAGGCCCTTTGCAACATTTGTGATTTGTGCACCCGTTATATCCTTTCCTGGACCAGAAATGTCCTTCTCACAGTCACCCATGTCCTGGCCACCTCCCGTTTGGGCTATTGCAATGAAGTCCATCATCACGGGGCTTGCCCTTGAAGAGTATCCCCAAAAGTCCAGATGGTTCAAAATGCAGCAACCTGCACAGTTCTGCGTAAGCCTAAGTTTATATATCTGTCACATCTTTTGTGAGAGCTGGACTGGCTGCCAATTTGCTTCTGGGTGCAATGCAAGGTGCTGGCTGTCACCTTGAAATCCCTGCATGAACTGGGGACAGGTTATTTGAAGAATTGCCTCTCCCCAGTTACATCTACTCAGCCCACCCAAGCAGGAAGGCAGGGCATGTTGTGGGTCCCATCTATTCGAAAAGTACATTTAGGGAGACCTAGAAAATAAAAGACCCTCTTTGCCATGGCTCTCTCCCTGTGGAATATTATCTCTCCAGAGATAAGACCAGTGGTGGGATTCAGCCGGTTTGCACCACTTCGGCAGAACCAGTAGCTACAGGCCCAGAATGGACTTCCGGAAGTGGCATCCACACAGAGAACCGGTTGTTCACATATTTGAATCCCACCACTGGATAAGACTGATCCTCCCCTTGATAATTTCTGGAAGGAAGTGGTCCTCTCATTGCTCCTGAGCGCTTCCACATTGATACTGACCCTGATCAAGTAGCTGATCTGATTGTGTTTGTTGTCACCATAGGGGAAAGGCTTAGAGGTATGAAACCCTATGCATTTTTTTTTTATCTTACGGTACCAGAGCCCAGTGTGTGTGTCAGGTGGCCCATGTAATTTTTTTAAAAAAATAAATAATAAGTCATATTCACATCCCTCCCTTCCCCAAATTAAACACTGTTAAGCCCAAAAGTGCTTTTTCCAAAAGGCAACTGGACTTTGTTTTCCCTTGAAGACATTTCGTTTCTCATCCAAGAAGCTTCTTCAGATGGCTGACAATCTCCATAAACAAAATGCATTCCACGTGCAAAGAGAAAAAAAAAAACAGGAACAGGTTGTTATTATTATTTTTCTCTTTTTTTTCTAAACCGTGCACAACACAGAACCCATCAGTATAGAGAGAGGAACTCAAGTTGGGTACAATTGCAAGAAGCCAGGTTCCTCATTCAGGATGCATTGCTGAAGTTGGACGTCCCTGTTGTACGGCATTCTGGTCTAGTGGAATAAAGGCCCAATTTATAAGGACTGATAGAAAAATAATAATAATCAATCATAGCTTTTTTCGTTCCTGTCCTAATGGTGTTCAAACGGGCTAGAACTCTAGCTGCCACAATCCTGCTCGTGGGTGATGAAGCTTGTAGTCCAACCTCTGGAAGATGCCAAGATAGCAAAGAATTGAACAGTACGATTTTTGTCTCTGAGACTGCGAATGGGACCAAACCCAGAAAATTGTTGTTTTGGACTGGTTTTCCCTCCATATTTCTTCCTTTTCATTAAATTCTAGTAGCAGATTATGAGCATTATTGAATTAATGTGAAATTATCCCTCAGTTGTAAGTAATAAACCATCCCCAGTTTAAGATTTGCCCTGCTATTAAACATTTTAATATCTAAAAAAAAAACACCTTGGAAGATGAAGCTCACCTACATTTTATCTCGAGGAGAGCAGATAATTCTTCCTTCAGCAGTTCTGAATTTATTAAAGAGTTTTACAAAAAATTTTTTACAATACATATCCCCAAAACCCACCCACCCCAAACCACCCCCCTTCCCACCCCCCACTTCCCAGAGCTGAATACAGGGTTATAGATATAATAATCATATTCTAACTAAGATTATCCATTATAAAATTAACCAAATTCATAATGTGCTTTAACTCCCCTTTAACATTGATACATTCAAATTATTAAAAACACAATAATAATAACTTAAACAAAAATATAATCAATACTAATACTAAAATTAATAACAATCTAAAATTTACTCATAAGCTAAATGGAACTTTTTAGTCCCATATTTGTTCTGAATATAATCTATCCATCTCCTCCAAACTGAAATATATCTTTCTTGCGAGTGATCCTTCAAATAAGCAGAAATCTTAGACATTTCTGCAAGATTCGATGCCTTAAGTACCCATTCTTCTATAGTAGGCAAACTATCCTTCTTCCAATATTGTCCCACCAGTAACCGTGCTGCTGTTATCAAGTTCAACATCAAATTGATTTCTTTAGTATCACAATCTACAACAATACCCAATAAAAACAATTGTGGAGAAAACTTTATCTAGCAGTTCTGAATTTAGAGCTTCATGCTGAATTCTAGAGTCACGTTAGTGACATTGATCAGATTTACTGATGGAAGAGTATATTTGTAGCTCAGGGTTGAATGTAGGTCCTTGTTGCTCTCTGAACTTGGTTGTTTTCTTGCTGCCATTTCATTACCCAGCTAGATAACATCATCAACATTAGAAAAGAATGGGTTTAGCTCTTATTTTATTTACCGTTGGCTTGTCAGTGGTCTGGGTAGTTTCTTGATTAGCCTGTTGTTTACTGATTACTTGTTTGTCTGAGCTGGTAATTCCTTTCTCGTGAAAACTCTGCCATCAACAGACACAAAGAGATAAACAAAATCTACACACCATTGAAAAGAGACAATCAGAAAGCCACAATAGGAAACAAAAAGACCCAAACACCTCCTTACCAGCAATCAACACCCAGATGAGCAGAGATTAACACCAAGATCAACACGACACCAACGATCAAGAAGTAAACAATGCCTGAATCAAGGAACTACCAGTTCAGACCCACAGTAAAGAAAGCAACAGCCCAGTCAAGGAACTACAAATCACCTAGTTCAGGGCTTTTCAACCTTTTCACCCGTTGTACTACTTTTAGGATATGGCAACATCCGAGTACCACCAGTCGCCTAGCAAGATATCAAAAACTTGATGACCAAAAAAAAGAAAGAAAGAAAAAAAAAGTGATGAAGTCAGGTAGTCCTTGACTTACAACAGTTCACTTAGTGTTTGAAGTTACCATGGCACTGAAAAAAGTGCCCCCCAAGCCACAGACAAGCAAGACATCTGCCTGCCTGCCCAGCGGTGCTCTTCCTTCTGTCTGAGGTTTTCATTGTTGTGAGCATTTCTGTTGAGGATTGGCAGTGGTGGTGGGGTGGGGGATGTTTGGTTTTTATTCCCCCCACTCTTCTGGGTGGTTGCAGCAGGGTTTGGTCATTTCACATGACCCTGGGACACTGTGACCATCATAAATATGAATCAGTTGCCAAGCATCTGAATATAAATCACTAGACTCTGGAGATGCTGCAACATTCCAGCTGATTGGCACTTCTTCTGGGCTCAGAAGCACCAGGATCGGCACCGAGCTCCAGCTGGAGCCTGGAGCTGATCCTGGCGCTTCCGCTGAGCCCTGACAGATCCGAAGAAGTGCTGATCCTGGCGCTTCCAGTGAGCCCTGACAACCCTGCAGCTCCAGCCATCTCTCGCTCAGGCTTGGGCGGTGCTGCCACCGGTTCAGCTCATTCCCCTCCCCCGCTACCACTTTTCTAGGATGGTCACGTACCACCTGCCAGGTGCAAATGTACCACAGGTGGTACCCGTAGCACTGGTTGAAAAGCCCTGACCTAGTTTGTTAATGAAACATCTGCAAGAAAACAACCAAGCTCAGAGAGCATCAAGGACCCCATAATTTGATTTAGTTTTGCCAATCATTTTAGTCATATGGATGTATACAACTCCTCTGGAGTCTACATTTATCCAGATGTTTCATTGCCCTCAAGACTTCACTTGAGGAGTTTCTCCTTACTCCCAGAAATCGTGGGCACTCCATCACTGGAAATTTTTAAGAAGAGACTGGACAATCACCTGTCTGAGATGTTATAGGTTCTCCTGATTGAGCAGAGACCTGGACTAGAAGACATCCAAGGTCACTTCTAGGTCTTCTCTTCTCTTCTCTTCTCTTCTCTTCTCTTCTCTTCTCTTCTCTTCTCTTCTCTTCTCTTCTCTTCTCTTCTCTTCTATTCTATTCTATTCTATTCTATTCTATTCTATTCTATTCTATTCTATTCTATTCTATTCTATTCTATTCTATTCTATTCTATTCTTCCTTTATATGAAGGTATGGTGACTTCATTGATGCTTCCCGTGTAGGGTTAAGAACTGTATTAAACATTTTGCCTTTGTGCTCTTCTGGGACATGTTTCAACTTTCTAATCTAGTTTACAGTGCTAGTTTGTCCAGGAAGATTCTGACTCAATATTAACCTTATTGAAACAAGTAATGTTAGGGAAAAAATTCTAAGAACTAATCTCTGTCCTTTTTTCCTTAGCTCATTTATTTCTTTTTTAATGTGTCGGAACCAGAGCAGCTTCCTGACCCAACTACTCAGATGTTCTTCTTGGAACTTGCCATTGACTTATACCCACTTGGAGGCCTAATAGGATCACTTTTGTCTGGCTATATGGGAGATAGATTTGGCAGGTAAGTTGACAGCACTCTCAGTACCGGGATACCCAAGCTAGAATTTGTGGAATGATCCATTAGGAGTCACAATGTCCTTGCTTTCAACCTTTTCTCTTCTTTGCAACCAGCAATTAATAATTTGGGGGAAAAATGCAGGAACATTTTTGGGGGAAGAAGAGCTTTTTAGAAAGAACCAGTCACCCTGACTATTGTGATGAGGCTGCCCTTAAAAACTATCCAGAAGCTCTAGTTGCTTCCAAATGTAACTGCCCACGTGGTTTTGTGCAGACCTGAGTGTGCACATGTGTTACCTGTCCTGTGGGAGCTTTAAAGTCCTTCATAGCTTGGGATTGGGTTATATGAGGGAACTTCTCTTGCCGGTCACACCTGTCCTACCCAGGAGAGCAGGAAGGCAAAGAATGTTGCAGGTTTCTTCCCCTAAGGAGCTACATCTGGCAGGACCCAGAAAAAGGGTCTTTTCTGTGGTGGCTCCCTCCCATTGGAATATCACCCCACACACACATTGACACTCTTTTCTACTGTAAGTCCCTGAACGTGTGCCAGCAGATCCCAGAGTGGGATGTAGCCCATCAAATGGCTCATTTGACTATGTGTTGACTGTCTGTTGACTGTGTGTTGTTGCCAGGGGGAGGGGGAATTTAATTGTGTTTTTTTTAATACTGTGTTTTTATTTTTTTATTTTTTTAAAAAATTCCATTTATATCCTGCCCTTCTCCGAAGACTCAGGGCGGCTTACAAGCTTAGCAGTAGCCTTCATTCTATGTATATGCCTGCTTATTAGGGCTTTCATACACCCGTCCAAGCGGCATTATTACAAATTCAGCTTAATTGCCCCCAACAATCTGGGTCCTCATTTTACCTACCTCGGAAGGATGGAAGGCTGAGTCAACCTTGAGCCTGGTGGGACGCGAACCTGCACTAATTGCAGGCAGCTGGTGTTACCTAAGGAGGCATTAGCCCACTGCTCCACCAAGGCTCTTTTCCACCAAGGCTCTTTTAGAGCTGATAAGCAGCCTAGAGTCATTGTGAACGAGTAGGCGGCCATATACATTTTCTAAATAAATGCATAAACCATATTATCCCTCGTGAGAACTGGTTAAATCTAACATTCTTACATTAGAGAAATGGTGATCTTCTTTTAGGTAACACAAAAGTGGTAGAAACACATCCTTTATTAAATCTAGGAACAGTGGTCACTCGGATAAAAGAAATCAACTGTTGCTGATCTCTTCTTTAGGAATAATGCCCATAAGAGAATTGCAGAAGAGTTGGTTTTTAACAAACAAAAGTGTGGGCAGGGAGAAGGGAAAGAAAGAGGGAGAGACAGAGACAGAAAAAGAGATAGACAGACACAGAGATAGACAGAGATGGAGATACCGAGAGAGAGAGAGACAGACAGACAGAGAGAAACAGACACACAGAGAGAGACAGAGAGAAACAGAGAGTGAAAGAGAGAGAAAGAGAAAGAGATGTTTCTAATTGCTATAAAAGTGTCTGAGCAGAGTTTGCCAGGATCTGAGAAGTTAAAGGTATCTGAATAAAATTTACAAAACTTGGAAACTGGAACTGTAGCAACTTGAGCAGTGGTCCATCTGTCTCATAACTAGTACATCCAGAACAAGTGCTTCCTAAAGATAAGGGTTGGGAATCTTTTTTTTTTTAAATCCCATTTATATCCCGCCCTTCTCCGAAGACTCAGGGCGGCTTACAATCTAAGAAGCACAAATCAAATGTGCTTAGCAATAGCCTTCATTCTATGTATATATTATTAGGGCTTTCACCTCCCCCCCCAAGTGGCATTATTACAAAGTCAGCTTAATTGCCCCCAACAATCTGGGTCCTCATTTTACCTACCTCGGAAGGATGGAAGGCTGAGTCAACCTTGAGCCTGGTGGGACTCGAACCTGCACTAATTGCAGGCAGCTGGTGTTACTTAAGGAGGCATTAGCCCACTGCTCCACCAAGGATCTGCTGATTAAAGCAGATCAATATGTTTTCAAGCTCATGAAGAAGGTGAAAAACAGACATGGCTCCTTTAAAAACAGTTGCTCTACCCTGGAGGGATGTACTGTATGTCTCATGCAATGCTTAGTTCTAATCATTTTCAAGACATGCAGATTCCCAGTAAGCTCACTATATTTTTCTTGATTTATATTCGTTTTATGTCATCTTGTTGCCCACTTTCATTTATTTATTTATTTATTTATTTATTTATTTATTTATTCATTCATTTATTTATTTATTTATTTATTTATTTATTTATTTATTTATTTATTATTTTTAGGAAAGGGTCCATCGTGATAATTAATTTTTTGTCCTTCATCTCTGTCGTCCTTTTGGCTTGTGACAGAATAATATATATGTATGAATTCACCATTTGTGCACATTTGCTTACTGGAATATGTGCAGGTGAGTAGAGTGGTGATTGTTTTGGCTTTGTATATTCTTTAAAGAAAAGTAGTCAGGTCTGAAATGCTTTAGGAATGGATGCCATTTACGTAACTGGATCAGAGACACTGAAAATGGATGAGTAACAGTCCAAGGCAGACGTAAGCATACTGTACATATGGTAGAGAGAATCTAAGGTGATTAAAGGCTTGGAGACTAAAACACATGAAGAATGATTGAGGAAACTGCGCCCACCCCATTGCTGGCAATGGGGGAAACGTTCCAATATGTCGTGCGATGTCACGTGACGTCACAAGTTTGATATGTCTGTCCTAGAGAATGCTGTAAAACCAAATCCTTAATCTCTACCCACATCGACACCAAAGAACACCAGTTCGATTGGAACAACATAAAAATCGTCAGCCATGCTACCACTCGCCACTCTTGTGAGTTCATTGAAGCCTGGCACTCCTTTCCATCCACAGACACACTGACCTACAAATAGCTTACAACACCCCCCCCCCGAATCCAAATCAACCGCACAGCCAACCAGAGACAGCACTGACCCTCAACCAACCCATGCAAGTCCCGCCTCCCACCAGCAGTTCATTCCCAAATGGCCCTGACCTGATGTAACTCCCCATGCCAAGACCCATCAGAAGCCTCTCACTGATGACTCACACCTGACCCATCACAAGACCCTCACTCAACACACCCACAACTGAAGCCCTTATAAACACTGACACAGACATCCCCTAAACCAGGGGTCCCCAACCCCCAATCTGTGGACTAGTACCGATCCGTGGCATGCCAGCAACTGGTCTGCACAAATAAGCAAAGTCCCATCCATGAGATGCAGGCAGCACACAAAACCACGCATCTTCCAGTCTGAGGAAAAAACTTCTCTCCACGGAACTGGTCCCTGGTGCCCAAAAGGTTGGGGACCTCTGCCCTAAACTCTGCTGAAGATGTTACCTAACCTGGTACCAAAATGTTTAGAAACCAATCGACCAGCTTGAGGAATGAACCTTCATCCTCATCCTACACCTGAGCTGCAGATATTCGCCACGATTGCCAATGCTGTAGAGCACTGTCAAGAGGCATATACTATAAGTCTAAGTGCTATTACTATTTGCTTAAGAGGAGGTTCCTGAGTCAATCTGCCTGCCCGATGCCAATCTCTGTCTCTGCTCTTTATTTGAAGTCAACACAGGTCATGGGAATAGACTTTCAAAGTTGGCCAAGCCAAGAAACAAGCGTGGCAAGAATTGCAGGATTTTCTTTGTTGGGTGGCAGAATCTGGAAGGTCTATTCCAGTATCTTTCCATCCCATCTTAACACAGGTAGTCCTCGACGTACGACCACAATGGGGAATCAGGATTTCTGTTGCTAAGCAAAACGGATGTTAAGCGAGCCCCGTCTGATTTTGCAATCTTTTGGCCATGGTTGTTAAGTGAATCACTGTTCAGTGAACCATGCAGTCCTTAAGCAAGTCCATCTTCCCTGATTGATTTTGCTTCTCAGAAGCCAGAAGCCATTTGGGAAGTTTTCAAAGGGCACTTCAACCATTGTAAATAGACAATGGTTGCCAAGAGCCCAAATGTTGATCACATGACTATGGAAATGCCATGACAGTCCTAAGTCCAAGACCTTAAGTCACGTGTTTTCAGTGCTGTTTTTAACCTTCACTAAATGATTAGGGAAACCTTTACAGTTACCTGCAGCATCCCACAGTCACATGACCATGTTTTATTTATTTATTTATTTATTTATTTATTTATTTATTTATTTATTTATTTATTTATTTATTTATTTATTTATTTATTTATTATTGGGACTTATATGCCACCCTATCTCCCAAAGGACTCAGGGCGGCTAACAACAATAACGTACAATAAATACAGAAGTTAAAATAAAAATTAAAATTAAAGGCCCCTGTAGAATAAATAAAAATAAAAATTAAATTAAAAATTAAAAAGCTGTTTTACTACAGTTTTGCTGAAAACTGGCGTTGACTTCCGGTTTTAAGAAAAAAAAAAACCCAACCTGTAGCAAACCATGGTTTGCTTAACAACTGAAGCGGTTGCTTAATAATAACCACTTCAAACACGGTTGTTCAATCAAATTGGCCACATGGATGAATCAATTTACAGGTTAAGTCCTTGACTTACAGCAGTTCGTTTAGTGGTCGTTCAAGGTTACAACGGCACTGAAAAATGTGACTTAGGACCGGTTTTCACACTAATGACCTTTGCAGCATCCCCATGATCATGCGATCGGAATTCAGATGCTTGGCAACTGACTCACACCATTGCTATGGCCGAACGTCACGTGATCCCTTTTTGTGACCTTCTAGGAAGCCGGGATGCCTTGCGTGCAGTCACTCATGCACTCGTGACCTCTCGGTTAGACTACTGCAACGCTCTCTACATGGGGCTGCCCTTGAGGACCACTTGCAGGCTCCAACTGATGCAGAATGCAGCCGCTCTAGTTGTGTTGGGGGGTCTCCCGATACTCCCATGTTACACCTCTGCTCCGTGAGCTGCATTGGCTTCCAGTTGCCTTCCGGGTGAGATTCAAGGTGCTGGTAATGACCTATAAAGCCCTACATGGCATGGGTCCGGAGTACCTTAGGGAGCACCTGCGGCCGGCATCAACTTCCCTCTGCCCAGTGCGCTCCCACAGAGAGGGCCTCCTCAGGGTGCCACCGGTCAGAGAATGCCTCCCCCCAGGGGGAGGGCATTCTCTGTGGGTGCGCCTGACCTTTGGAACCGTTTACCGGTTGAACTCCGGATGGCTCCCGACCTTCGCTCCTTCCGACGTGATCTAAAAACCTATTTTTTTGAACAAGCTGGCCTGGTCTGATGGGTTTGGGGTTTTAATTATTGTTTTTAAGTAATTTATTTATTGTATTTGGGCACTATGGTTTAATCTGCTTTTAATTTTTGTATTTTGGTATTTTTGGTATTTATTGCCCTGTTCACCACCCTGAGTCCTTCGGGAGAAGGGCGGTATACAAATTAAATTTTTAAAAAAAGTCAATGGGGAAAGCCAGTTTCACTTAACAACCAAGTTACTGACTTAACCACTGCAGTGATTCACTTAACAGCTGTGGCAAGAAAAGTCATAAAATGGGGCAAAACTCACTTAACAAATGTCTCACTTAAGGACAGAAATTTTGGGCTCAGTTGTGGTCATAGGTTGAGGACTACCTGTACAACTGCAACAACTTATGAACATGATGGGAAGGGCTCCATTACGGTCAAAATTCAAGGACTATCTGTACATTTCCCAGACTGCACATGCCTTTAGGACTGCACGCCATGTCTCTATATACTGTAAAGTCAGATAATGAATAGAATAGAGATGGAAGGGACCTTGGAGGTCTTCTAGTCCAGCCCCTGCTCAAGCAGAAGAGCCTGTACCATTTCAGACAAGTGACTGTCTAGTCTCTTCTTAAAAACATTGTATAGGGCAGAATGACATTTGGGGAAACACTGTGCAGAATGGCAATGATCATATTTGCAGGGGTTCTAAGGCTGTCTTAATTTACTTCTGTCCATTGTGTCCCATGCACATTTAAATTACCTTTTAATTTGTATTCAAACCAGGTGTAAAACTCTGCCTTATGTACCTATACCTCTGCGAGATCGCACCCAGAACCATAAGGGGAGGCGTTATCATGCTAACAGATTTCTTTGTAAAACTGGGCAACATCATTGCTCAGATTGTGAGCTTTCCTAAGATCATAGAACACCAG
This sequence comes from Vipera latastei, assembly GCA_024294585.1. Taxonomy (NCBI): domain Eukaryota; kingdom Metazoa; phylum Chordata; class Lepidosauria; order Squamata; family Viperidae; genus Vipera; species Vipera latastei. The sequence goes on from CM044356.1 coordinate 213,712,610, forward strand.
AAAGGTATGTGTTTTGAAGTACACCCATTTTATGTCAGCCTGATCGTAAACATTAAAACTAACAAAGAGAGAAATACAGAAATAACGCAAATCAAAGAGATTATTTGTAGCTCAGGGTTGAACTGGGGAGTCCTTGATGCTCTCTGAGCTTGGTGCTTTTCTTGCAGACATAGAATAGAATAGAATAGAATAGAATAGAATAGAATAGAATAGAATAGAATAGAATAGAATAGAATAGAATAGAATAGAATAGAATAGAATAGAATAGAATAGAATAGAATAGAATAGAGCTGGAAGGGATCTTGGAGGTCTTCTAGTCCAGCCCCCTGCTCAAGCAGGAGAACCTACACCATCTCAGACAGGTGAATGTCTGGTCTCTTCTTAAAAATATCCAGCGATGGAGTGCCCATGTTTTCTGGGGGTAAGCTGTTCCACCGGTTAATTCCAGGTTGCTTCTCTCTTTGATCAGTTCCCAACCATTGTTTCTCGTCCTTCCCTCTGGTGCTTTGGTGAATAACATGACCCCCTCCTCTTCTTTGTGGCAACCCTTCAGATACTGGAACTCTGCTATCATGTCTCCCTTATTTCTTCTTTTCTTTAGACTAGCCAAACCCAAGTCCTGCAGCCGTTCTTCGTATGTTTTAGTCTCCAGGCCTTTGATCATTTCATTTCATTACCCAACTAGATAACATGATCGGTGCAAATGATTAGCATGGATGATACGATCTAGTTGGGTAATGAAACATCATGAAGAAAACCACCAAGCTCAGAGAGCACCAAGGACTCCATAGAATTAATAATTCAGAGGAACCAAGATGTCATTGTTTTGTGACTGTAATGAGATTCAAAGAATTGTAGTGAATATTAGCTGTGGACAATCATGGGAAGACTTCTACACATGAGCCATTTTATTGCTCAAGCCTGTAGCACAGGAATCTTCTCAGTGGTTTGCACAAGTCAGACTAGATAAGGTTCAACGACATTCAGAGGAGGTCTGACTTTGCTTTCCTATGTCCACATATGAATTCTACACTAATTTTCCATTTCATTTTTCCCTCTGGCTCAGCCAGTTTCTCTCCAACAGGGATTGTCTTAAAGGAGAGGTCTTCAAACTTGGCCCTTTTTTTGACTTGTGGACTTGAACTCCCATACTGGCTCAGGAATTCTGGGAGTTGCAGTCCACGAGTCATAAAAGAGCCAAGGTTGCCTACCCCTGGTCTAGTCCAATGAAGAGAGGGTTAGGGTGATGTAATAACAGTCTTCCAATATTTGAGAGGATGAGACAAAGCAGAGGGGGACAAGCTATTCCCCAAAGGACCTGAGGGCAAGACAAGAAGGATTGACATTTATCGAAGAGAAACCCAATCTAGAATTAAAGAAAAAAATCCTGACAGTGAGAACAATTGATCAGTGAAAATGCTTGCCTTCGGATGTTGTGGATGCTCCATCCATGGAGGTTTTGAAGTAGCAACTGGACAGCCATTTGCCTGGAATGGTATAGGATTTCCTGCTTAGGGAGGAGGTTGGATAGAATAGAATACCAGAGTTGGAAGGGACCTTGGAGGTCATCTAGTCCAACCCCCTGCCCAATCAGGAGTCCCTACACCATTTCTGACAGATGGCAGTCCAGTCTCTTCTTGAAAGCTTCCAGTGATGAAGCTCCCAAAACTTCTGAAGGTAAGTTGTTACATTGGTTGATTGTTCTCACTGTCAGAAAATTTCTTCTTATTTCTAGGTTGAATCTCTCCTTGATCAGTTTCCATCCTTTATTCCTTGATCCAGTGGGTAATTTCCTTGTTGGTGAAATTTCCAACCTCTTCCTCCATGTTGGCCAACCATGCAAATATATTTTTTTGAACCCAAACATTGTTTCTCCTGTGTTGTTAGCTACAGAAAGTGGGGATCCCTGTAAAGATAAAGGGCTATATAGATTTAAAACAAACAAACAAACAAACCTAAAAAGTCAATTGCTTTCTGTCTTTCTTCTTATTCACAAGTATTCTTTATTTTCTCCTTTAAATTTTTATCTCGGCATCATGCCGAAACCGCCTCCACCCCATTGCCATCAATGGAAAAAGTTGCGATAGATCACAACACGTCATGTGATGTTGCGAGTTTGACACCCTTGACATAGAGCATCCCATTATCTTAACCATGAGCATAGTGGCAGGCAGCATATTACAAATATCATAAATGCTTTACTGCAAAGGTCCCTAACCCCCAGTCCCGTGGACCACCCCCAGGCCTCAGCATGCCCGAAACCATCCCGTGCAAACAAGCAAAGCCCCATCCTTTTATTGCCCTGTACACCGCCCTGAGTTCTTCGGGAGAAGGGCGGTATAAAAATTCAATTAATAAATAAAATAAATAAATCCACAGGATGCAGGCAGCATGTCATGGTTCCGATGAATGAGACAAATCAAACAAATTGCAGGCATATTATTTATCTAAAAAGTCTTCGTAATGAAATGAAACATCAGGACTCATGGAGGGATGCCAGAATCTGAAATCTCCTCCACCCCAAACCCATCTTAACACACACACAATCCCCGCCCTTATTTACATGTTATAAATCACATTATCCAATTAGTTTTACATATGAGGTTTCACTTCCCATTCTGTAGGTGGCTTTTTGCAATCTTATCACAACTTCCAGGTGATTCCTCCCTGCCAAATGAAGCAATTAAAATAACAGGCTGTCTCTTATATTGTCAGTGCAAAAACATGTCAATGTTTGCAACATTGACACAGCATTTGAAACCACACCGCCTTTGCTCCATCACTGGAAATTTTTAAGAAGAGACTGGACAATCACCTGTCTGAGATGGTATAGGTTCTCCTGATTGAGCAGAGACCTGGACTAGAAGACCTCCAAGGTCACTTCTAGGTCTTCTCCTCTTCTCTTCTCTTCTCTTCTCTTCTCTTCTCTTCTCTTCTCTTCTCTTCTCTTCTCTTCTCTTCTCTTCTCTTCTCTTCTCTTCTCTCCTCTCCTCTCCTCTCCTCTCCTCTCCTCTATTCTATTCTATTCTATTCTATTCTATTCTATTCTATTCTATTCTATTCTATTCTATTCTATTCTATTCTATTCTATTCTATTCTATTCTATTCTATTCTATTCTATTCTATTCTATTATTCTATTCTATTCTTCCTTTATATGAAGGTATGGTGACTTCATTGATGCTTCCTGTGTAGGGTTAAGAACTGTATTAAGCATTTTGCCTTTGTGTTCTTCTGGGACATGTTTCAACTTTCTAATCTAGTTTACAGTGCTAGTTTGTCCGGGAAGATTCTGACTCAATATTAACCTTACTGAGACAAGTAATGTTAGGGGAAAAAATTCTAAGAACTAATCTCTGTCCTTTTTTCCTTAGCTCATTTATTTCTTTTTTAATGTGTTGGAACCAGAGCAGCTTCCTGACCCAACTACTCAGATGTTGGGAAACCTCTCTCCACAGAACCAGTCCCTGGTGCCCATTAAGTTGGGGTGGGGGGCGCATGCTTCTTTACTGTATTTGAGAAAGATGAATGTATGCAGACACAGGTCTGAAAAATCTATCTTGCTTTAAAGCAGATCACAGGTCATTCAATGTTGAGGGTGTCATTGTTGTATCTTCTTGTGCAGGGTGGTTTCTGTTTGTATTTCTGGCTGGTATAACTCCTCTGGCTCTGATGGTCCTGCTACCCAGGATACCTGAAAGTCCTAGATACCTACTGATCCAAATGGAAGATGAACAGACAGCAAGGCATGGTAAAATTACTCTAAAGTGTACTGAAGAGAATTAAGAGCTCCAGTGTAGATTTCACCCAGAGTGGGTCAACTTGGAAGACAATGAAAAATGGGAAAAATCAAGGAGGCCTTCATCAGCAACTATTCGCAGGTCGTTGTTATTTCAATACTGTCGATCGCAGACATTAGCATAAAATGTTAGTGCAACAATAGGCACTTTGTTTCAGATATGCAACATACAATTGTGTACATTTACAAAGAAATTGGATGTCTTACCTTGCGCTGGAATGCATGTTGATTGCAAGAAGGGTTACCAAATTGGGGGGGAGGGAGGAGAGGAAAAATAAAATTAACTCCATATGTTTTCCCTGACTAGACTTTCCCATCTTTTTTCACCACATGATACAAAGTGGTCAGTACTGTTAACTCTTTTAAACAACATCGAACTTGGTTAAACGTGAGCGTCAGTGAAGCACCTGGATCTAAATTTATCTAATACCTATTATTTTTCCTCAAAAGAATTTGGGGAACTGTATTTCAACGGCAATGGAGGAAAGGGAATTCTAGCATTTCCGCTTAGAACAGGAAGTTCTGGGAACATCATGGTGTGCCCATATAGCCGCACTTAGTTTGGGAGCAGCACTCAATAGGCTTCTGGCTGCAATTAAGGGTGCTGATTATCAGTTATGAAGTCATACGTGGCACAGGAGTGGGATACTTGAGGGAATCCCCTGCCTTCTTTGCTTTCTCCCCACCCACCAGATCCTACAGTGTGGCAGGCTCCCGGCCCCTTATGTGAAACAATGTCATCTTATGTGACCTACGATAAAGGTAGGCAACTTTGGCTCTTTTATGACTTGTGGACTTCAACTCCCAAAATTCCTGAGCCAGCCTGGCTCAGCATGGAAACCCCTCCCTTTCCCCTCAGCATGGCTGGCTCAGGAATTCTGGGAGTTGAAGTCCACGAGTCATAAAAGAGCCAAGGTTGCCTACCCCTGACCTAGAAGCTGTTCTCTGCCAGTTTTGATGGTCCCGTCTGTGGGAAGTCAGCCCCCTCCTCCCCAGAGAAAGAAATATTTTTGGAAATATTTTAAAAGGCAGAATATATTTCCCTAAATGATTTTAAAAGCAGAAACCAACACCCACCCCAAGTCTCTCTGTCTCAAACAGAAAACAAGTCTGCAGAATTGCAGATGTGATAATCTTGTCAGAAAGACTGGAGTCAGGAAACTGGGATTAGGAGGAAAGATCCCAAGAATCAACAATCCCTCACACCAAAAATCCAACACTCATCAGCCCCAGCCCCAGGGAAGCAGGATATGACTCTTGGGACATAATAGGATTAACCCACCACCATCAAAATATCAGAAAGGCACATTCAGACTCAGGTCAAAGTTCATGCCACAGGAACAACTCCCAAACAAAAGGGTCAAGAAGGTATAAAAACCCACTTCCTACATGTGCTCTCTCTCTCTTTTCTTCCAGAGCCATCTTTCTGTCTGACTCACCTCTTCAATAAACTGCAACCTTCTTTCTAAAGCAGTTGCCATGTTGTTTATTCCCGGCTTGGAGTGAACCATGATGAAGACTTTTCCTTCAACACATCCTTGTTCACCCTTTAGAAGTCTTCAAAACCTGGCACTTTCTTCAGGCCTTAAATTGAGGGTTTTAAGAGAGTCCCACCCTTGTTTTCTTGGTTATGACTTTTGACTCTTCTTCTCATTTTCAGTTTGCTTTTATGCATGGTATTAGATTTGCTGATTATTCAGAATTGATTGCAAGATGGGCAATTTAAAAAATGTACCTGACAGAAAACTAACTAACTAAATAAAACTGCAATGGGATTGAAGAAACAAAAAACATTTTTTAAAAAACCAAAAAAAAAAAAACCCCAAGGACTTTCTTTCGTCTAAGGCAGACATTGTTCTGTTCCAGCCTACAACCGGCCCTGCAGAAATGTCAGGGACAACCCCTTTGTTATATTCAATAGGCTGGAATTAAGCCAACCAAATTTATTTACAAAAACTAAATGAAACAGTTCAAAACAGAGTAAAAGAAATACAGACCGAGACTATATCAGAAGCTTTTCAAATGGTTGCCTTCAGCAACCAGCACCTCCCACACATTCCCCTTTTAAACAACAGTCTCAGGGCGTGGCTTCTCTTTGCCTCCTCCCGAGGTGCCTCATTGCTTTTCTTTGTTCACTTCTGCTTGACTGCCTCCTGCTTCGAGCGTCCTTGAACAAAGCCAGCTGTGGATCATCTTCATCTAATCTTTCAGGCTCACACAGCTGGGTCTGAGGAGGAACAAGATGGGAGGGGCCTGGCTGAGAGCTCTGCGATGCATCTGCAACCAAAGGCTCTCCAATCCCCTCCTCCTCCTCCTCCTCCTCAGAATTGTCCGATTCAGCTGCCGAAACCACAGGCTGAAGCTGAATCACAACAGACATGTTAAACTCGCGACGTCATGTGACATCACAAGACATATCAGGACTGTTTTGCCATTGCCAGCAATGGGGTGGGTGTGGCTTCTGAATGATGCATCCGGCCCATGGGCCGGCAGTTTGACACCCCTGGTCTAAGAAGTAAGGTCTGGGTCCCCATGAATTTGAATGCTTTGAAAATACAGATAAAAGAAATAATGATGCAAGCATAGGGAGGGATAGAAACACATACGGTCATAATAACAATTGTAGAGCCAGTTTGCTCTAGTGGTTAAAGTAGCAGGCTAGGAAGCAGTTCTAGTGAGTTGTAATCCTGCCTTAGCCATGACAGGCAGCTTCCGTGACTGTGGGTCAATCACCAGGAGACTTTAAATTCATTTCCTGCATTAGCTATGACAGCCAGATGGGTGACTTTGAGTCAGTTGCCAAGAGACAGTGAGTTTTAGTCCTGCCTTAGGCATGACCACTGACTGGGTGACTTTGATTCAGTCACTCTCTCTCTTCACCCAGTCCACCTAAACAGGGTTGTTGTGGGGAAAAAATAGGAGGAGGAAGTTGTGTTATGTATGTTTGCCACCTCAAGTAATAAAGTAGTAAAGTAATAAAGAAATAAAATAAACAAAACAGATTTTACATAATGCACCTGATGCTGTCTGGGCCAATTCCATTGCAAGATGATCTATTATAAGATAGGTAATTGACTTGGTCATTTCAGGTTCCCTAAAAATGACAGCTGAATGATATCTCTTATTTAATTTGAACAACAACATCAACAACGAAAACAATGGTATTAAGATGTATTGGTTGCTTCTCCTGGAGATGTCTAGGAACCTGTCTTCCGGCTTGGTCTTGATGAGCAAGAAGCGGGTGGGACCTGAAAGTCATTGCTGCACTTCCATTTCAGAGCTCATTTGCCTCTTTTTTCCACTCAGTCTTGCAAAGGTTAAAGGTGTCTGGAGATGTGGAAGAAGAAATTGAAGAACTTCAGCAAGAGAATCTCTCAGAGAAGGAAGAGAAGAAAACAAATATAATTCATTTGGGCAAGATCTCAGGCCTCTCGTGGCCTCTGTTCAGTATGGTTGTCATAATGAGTGGATCACAATTTGTTGGCTTCCATGAAGTAAGTAAGACACATATATTTAGATATAGGCTTCTGGGTAGCTTCATGATACAGTATAGGGTAGTCCTTAGCAATGACAATTGAGACCAGAGTTAATACCACTTTGCAATGCCTGTTAATACCACTCTACAATGCCTTGGTAAGGCCACACTTGGAATACTGCATCCAGTTTTGGTCACCATGATGTAAAAAAGTTGTTGAGACTCCAGAAACAGTACAGAGAAGAGCAACAAAGATGATCAGGGGGCTGGAGGCTAAAACATATAAGGAACGGTTGCTGGAATTGGGTATGTCTGGTTTAATGAAGAGAAGAACGAGGGGGGATATGATAGCAGTGTTGCAATATCTCAGGGGTTGCCACAAAGAAGAAGGAGTCAAGCTATTCTCCAAAGCCCCTGAAGGCAGGTCAAGAAGCAATGGATAGAAACTAATCAAGGAGAACAGCAACCTAGAACTAAGGAGAAATTTCCTGATAGTGAGAACAATTAACCAGTGGGATGACTTGCCTCCAGAAGCTGTGAATGCTCCAACACTGGAGGTTTTTAAGAATAGACTGGACAGCCATTTGTCTGAAATGGTACAGGGTTTCCTGCCTCAGCAGAGGGTTGTACTAAATGACCTCCAAGGTCCCTTCCAACATTATTGTTATTGTTATTGTTATTGTTATATTATTATTATTGTTGTTATTATTATTATTATTATATTATTATTATTGTTGTTGTTGTTGTTATTGTTATTATATTATTATTATTATTATTATTATTATTATTATTATTATTATTATTATTATTAAATTCCCATCGCTAACTGACTGGACAAATAATTCCATCAACAAGCACGTCAACTTACAACCAGCCTATGAACTCCTGAGAATTCAAATCAACAAACCATCAGCCAGCAAAATCGTTGAAGGCAAAGCTGGGGGTTATCCATATAACAGCCTCCCACATCTGGAGAATTCTAGGATATGGAAGGCTGGTTTCAGACAAACAGTATTCTCTGGGAAATAAATATATTCCATCGGCAGCTGACTCTCCCATTTGTTTATCAGCTTCTCAAAATGCTCATATCAGAAGTAAACAAGTGGTAACCCTGAATATGTTTATGAAACTACAATTCCAGCACCCATTACCATAGTCTATGTTTCTTTGGAAAGCTAGGAGTTATAGTTTAGAGCACAGGTGTCAAACTCCATTGTGTCACATGATGTATCTGGGGTGGGTATGGCCCATGGGCCACCAGTTTGACACCCCTGGTTTAGAAACATCTGGAGTTTTCAGTTTTCTATGGCAGCATTAAAGCCCCTGTAGCTTCTTTCATTCACTTAAAATGCTTAACTGTTCTCTTGTCTGCTTTCAGTTATATTATCATAATTATAAAATCTTGCTGGATATAGAAATGGAACACAATTCCATGAGGCTCCTGAAAATATCCACAAGCGTTTTTCTCTGCTTCACTTCTTTGCTAGCGGTAAGTTTTTGTTTTCCTTTTATTCCTCCCAACTAAAGAGTGGATACGCTGTATCCCCTAGATTGCATATGGAACCCCAAAAATATTATCCCACTGTATGAGATTCTACTGTTGGCATTCAGTGATAAACTATCAAAACATTGTTTTTTGTTTTTTTTTCCTCTTTGCAAAAGAGAAATGTTTCACCCAACAAAATAAGTCCTTACATATATTTTTTTTTTTTTAAAAAATGCTCCAAAATTTTGAAACCAAATGTTGTAATTTTTGTTGGTAGCAAAATAATGATTAGCTTTATAGGGAAAGGAAGATGCCAGATGTTCAGGATGGTTTTTGAAAAGAGACAGTGTTATTGATGCACATGGAATAATTAGAAAGGGCCAAAAATAAACAAAAAGTAGTCAATATGTGCTTCATTGATTAAAGAAAGGCATTTGATTCTGTTAGCTGTGTCAGTCTGTGGAACATCTCATTGTCCTCATGATAAATTTATATACAGGACAAGAAGCCATAGTCTAGACATAAATACGATGAGACAGACAGGTTTAAGGCTATACGTCTCATCATATTATCCCGAAACAGCAGAAAAAGGAAATAGAGCATCTATACAACGTATTCCAAGGAAATGGATATCCACACAACTTTATCAAAAAGTCCCTAGCCATTCAACCCAATACAGCACAACCAACACAAACCCTTAAAAAAAAAGTTACAACATACAGCAAGAAACCACCAACAGACTACTCTACAACCACGTGGAATCAGCCCAGCACACAACTAAAGCCCTTTAAAACATCCAAGCAGACCAAAAGACATAACAACGCATTTCACAATGGTGATCACAAGATTAGGGAAATCCCAAAGACGCTCTTTCAAAGAGCAACTGCATTCAGTTGTGAAGGCGCTTCCTAGAGAAAACTGAAGAAGCTTCTTGAATGAGAAGCGAAACGTCTTCGAGGAAAAACAAAGTGCAGTTGCCTTTTGAAAAAGCACCTTTGGGACTTCTCCAATCTTGTAACCACCACTGTGAAATGCTTGGGCAACAGAGATGGATACTGTTTTATGATGCAGTTGTTTATGTGATTTATCTGTATGCCCAACATGTTATAATTATGTTGTCTTAACATGTAGTTAAAAACTACAGCAAAATGCCAGGATTGTGCACAATACCTGAGGCCATGTGTGTATCTAGCCCACCTAAAGTCTGGGTCTATTGCTTGAGAGAGAGCCAGGTACTCAGTGGCTTTTGAAAGAGACTCCTTCTTCAAAGATGAGGGAGGGGTGGTCAATCTGTTTTCCAAAGCACCAGAAGACAAGAAACAATGGATGGAAACTAAGGAGAGAAACAACCTAGAACTAAGGAGCAATTGCCTAACGTTGAGAGCAATCAAGCAATGGAACAGCTTGCCTTCAAACGTTCTGGGTGATCCATCACTGGAGACTTTCAAAATGAGACTAGACAACCATTTATCTGAAATGGCATAGGGTCTCCTGCTTGAGCAGGGGGCTGGACTAGAAGACCTCCAATATCCCTTTCAACTCTTTTATTCTATGTTCTATGAAAGGTTGGCAGGATCAGGGCTATCTAGATCTTGGATTATATGTTGTTCTGCAAGACGGGCAACAGAATGCCCACACTTTCTGAGTCCTATCAGATGATGTGTTTTTTTTAATATAAAGGATCTGAACTTTTAATATATCTGAACCTTTAATCATGTCACATCTTGCAGGACAGTTATTGGAGACAGACAGTTCACAAATCATCCCAGCCCTGAAGAACCCTGTAGATGATAACCATTACTTTGAATTGCTTCCGGAAGCAATGGGAGTCAGTGGGAGCAAGTGTAGTTCACAAACTAGTCATATTACATGGGCATACTGAGGTGTACCAATAACTGCTGTGCTGCTGTATTCTGGACTGCTGCAACTTTGGAGTAGTCTTCAAGGGCTGCCCCATGTAGAGGTTACTGAGATATTCTAAGTAGGACACAACCATGTTTAAGTGGTAGTGAATAGGACAATTTAATCCAAGAGTCGGTGCAACTGATACACAAGTAGATTTACTTAGGAGTGCACCTGGTTAATCCTTCTGACTGGTACTAGCTCTTTGAAATCTTTTGCTATAGTTTGCTGTTGTGTTAACCTAGTACTTGTTCATGCTTCCTGATCTTTACTATTTTCCAGACATATTTTGTTGACTACTTGGGCCGAAGGATTCTTTTTCTGCTTGGTCTTACAATTTGCACCATTATTCTCATTTTGGTGGTTGTGGTGCTTGAACTGTTGCAATTTCAGGTAAAGTAGCAAAGATGGAGGGGGGAAAATGCTAAGAATGATACATACTCCAAAGTCACTGTTGGAGGTCAAAATTTCAAGGCCCTTAAAGAAAAGTTATAGAGAGGAACAACAATTTCTGAAAATGCCTGAACTTTTGAATAATAGGTTATGGAGGAAAAGATTGGAGAGAAGGGTTGCTTTAGAATCCAACATTGCTAAAGAGGTCTCAGTTTTCCAAGTCATTTTCACTACCCTTCAGAATTCTCAACCTATGCTATAACTTTATCAGCCTGTGGCATTCTCACTACCCAAATTTCTTTAAAATTCTCCCATTATAATGGTGCAGGAAAATGACCTTGAGGGTACTAGATCAGGGGTCTTCAAACTTGGCCCTTTCATGACTTGTGGACTTCAACTCCCAGAATTCCTCAGCCAGTGTGCCTGGCTGAGGAATTCTGGGAGTTGAAGTCCACAAGTCATAAAAGGGCCAGGTTTGAAGACCCTTGTACTAGATAATTAGATTAAGAGCCTTGGTGGAGCAGTGGGCTAATTCCTCCTTAAGTGACACCAGCTGCCTGCAATTAATGCAGGTTTGCATCCCACCAGGCTCAAGGTTGACTCAGCCTTCCATCCTTCCGAGGTAGGTAAAATGAGGACCCAGATTGTTGGGGGCAATTAAGCTGACTTTGTAATAATGCCGCTTGGGTGTGTGTGTGAAAGCCCTAATAAGCAGGCATATACATAGAATGAAGGCTACTGCTAAGCTTGTAAGCCACCCTGAGTCTTCGGAGAAGGGCGGGATATAAATGGAATTAAAATAAATAATAAATAAAAAAATAATAATGTGAGGACCCCTCATCTGAGCGCTCAGAGGGATCAGAGAAAGAAATTTAAGAAGGACCTGATCAGTTGGTAAAAAAGATGGTCATTTTTTTTTATTTAGCATATGATGAGGAGAAGTAAACGTGCACACAATCCACATAATTATATACAAAACTTCTATGAGGGTACACCAGTAGCCTCATAACTAGAGGTCCAATTCAGCTATCCAAACAATTGCCTCTGGTGTTGCTTTGTGCAGATCTTCTAGGGCAGGGGTCTCCAACCTATGGGTCACAGCCTACTACCGGTCCATGGCCTATTTGCAACTGGGCCGCTTGAGTGGCTGGCTGGTGTACGTGCATATGTGTGTGCAGCCCCCCCACATGAGCATTATGGATGCTTGGGGCCACACTCCTGCAAGTGTTGCAGCACCTGGGCCCTGATTGGTGGTGCGAGCATCATGGGATGCTCATGGCCCCACTTATGCGAACTTCAGGGGAGTTCATGGCCCCACTTCTGCGAGCACTCAGGGCTTCACTCACATGAGTGTCACTGGTGCTCTTGGTGTCACTCAGCAGGCAACAGGTGCTTGTGCATTTGCACACACATGCACACTTGCCTGCCCCTACCACCAACCCTTTCCCTCTTTCCCCTCTCACCCACTTTCCACTAATCCGGAAAGGTTGGGGAATTCTGTTCTAGGGAACCAGAGCATGCACACCATGGACAATTTCTACAATATGTTTAATAGTTTGCATATCAGCACCTCAATCACAACAAGGGGAAGCTTTCCATTGCCACTGACACAGAGAAGAGGCACTTCTTCCAGTAAGATTGATGCCAGATGTCCTGGGTAGACCAGATAGAACACACAATCAGATGAGTTAATTCTACTTTATTGTAAGACTACATTACAGAAACGTACAAGTCTGGAGGTACAAATCTCCAGCTGCCTCTTTTTACCGCCTGGTAATGGGGTAATTCCAGGTTTAATGGAAGTGTGGGAAGGCAGGAAAGAAACAGGTGCCTGGAGACTGTCTACTTAAAAACTGTGTGCTGACACTGTGACTACCTTGTAAATGAACATGTACAAAGCCACACACTCCCACTCATGAGAATGCCATAAGTTTTTTTTTCTCTTGTGAAACATTTTTGAAGGAATTTATTTTACAGTCAATGGAAGTTAAAGAGTGTCTTTTCCAAAGAGGAAGGAAGCAGTGCCTAATTTAATACTTTGGATTTTGAATAAAGATCTGTAAGGTGAAGGGAAACAGGACGGTAAGCTTTTCCCCAAGAAATGTGCTTGCTTGAATTGTTCAGCTCCTCGATGTGATTTGTCAGGTGCAAACAACCAATTTGAAGAGTTTAATTAGCTGTTTTATTGTTCAAGTCTATCACACAGGAATCCCCCTCAGGTTGGCGGTTTGCATAAAGGTCAGACTTGAGAAGGTTCAACAACATTCAGGGATGGGGATTAGGCTACACCCTTTTGTGCCCGTGTAGAGATTCTAGACTAAGTCCCTGTTGGACTCCTCCCACTGGCTCATCCAGTCTGTCTCCTCCTTCATGATTTCACATTAGGGTTTTCCCAGTCAGAAAGACAAAAGATCCTTTTCAATGTCTATACAGATTCTCAATCATCCAGGTCTTGGTTGTCCCAAAGATGCTTTTCCAAAAAAAAAAAAAAAAGAAAGAAAGAAAGAAAGAAAGAAAGAAAGAAAGAAAGAAAGAAAGAAAGAAAGAAAGAAAGAAAGAAAGAAAGAAAGAAAGAAAGAAACTGGACTTTTTTTTTGTTTTTTTTCCTTGAAAATGTTTCCCTTTTCATCCAAGAAGCTTCTCTGGAATAAGAAGAAACTTATTTTCAAGGGGGTAAAAAACAACAACAAGAAAGTCCAGTTGCCATTTGGAGAAAGCACCTTTGGGATGATCCTTTCCAACAAACTTTGTAACTTTATAGATGTTTTGCTCAATTGCGACCAATTTTCTCCCACAGATTACCACTGTGTTCACTTATTTCTGTGTCAGCTTGCTTGTCATCTACATAGCTTCATATAGCATAGGACCAAGTAAGTGAATGAAATGCAAGTTATGAAAAGAGAAGGGGATGGAGGGGGAGGCTCCTGGTCAGTGGGAAAAGGACATTCTGTGACTTAACATCTTTTCTCTCTACCAAGATGTAGTTTCAGTAATAATTTCACTGGAGTTGTTCCTTCAATCAGCACGAGCATCAGCTTTTGCAATTTCAGGAACTGTGTACTGCCTAACCAATATTGTCCTAAACCTGTTGCGTGATAAAATGAAGGTGAGTGAGTCTGAAGCTTAGTGGAAATGGCATAGTAGTTTATTAAACAGAGTTTATTAAATAGAGGGGCAAAATACAGCAGCCCTTTCACCATCCCATTTATGGTATCATCCTGACCTCCAAATCATACGTACAGGACCGTATCATTCAAACTGTGGTAGGACAGTTCTCTTGGTTTGAAAATGACCCCAAGAAACCAAACATCCCCCTCATTTAAAATCTTAAAATAAGTGAGTTGTCCTGACTTCACTTAACAAGCTAACAGATGTGGTGGCACAGTGGTCAGAATGCAGTATTACAGGCAAACTCTACAGTTTGGAACTCCGGACTGGCTCAAGGTTGACTCAGCCTTCCACCTTTGTGAGGTCAGTAAAATGAGGACCCAGGTTGTTGGGGGCAAATACATTGACTCTGTAAACCACTCAAAGTGTTATAAAGCACTATGTAGCAGTATAGAAGTCTAAGTGCTATTACCATTGCTAAAGTACTGTTTTTCAATCTTGGCAACTTTAGGTTGAGTGGACTTCAACTACTATAATTCCTCAGCCAGCATGCTGGCTGCAGAATTCCAGGAGCTGACATCCACACATTTTAAATTTGCCAGAGTTGAGAACCACTATTTTAGACATAGAGGTGTCCACAGGGAGTGTGTATAACTTTGCAAGATGGCAGAGGAAGTGTTATAATCCAAGTCCTACCCCATTTTTACGTACATTGAATTTACAACCATGTGCAATACAGGTTGGGTGAACTCAGTTTATAATGCTAAATCATAAAATCATAGTATTCTTTATTGGCCAAGTGTAACTGGACACACAAGGAATTTGTCTCTGATGCATACGCTCACAGTGTACATACAAACAGCAAGTAATAGGTCATAGATCATAAAAAACAACCATTGATAAATCATCAGAAACCAATAGGAGGAGAGAGTAGGAAGATAGTAGGAAAGATGAGAAGTGAGACAGTGCTGTAGGAATTAAGTGTTCAGCAGAGTGATGGCACAGGGGGAATAAAAACTGTCTTTGTGTCTAGTAGTTTTGGCATGCAAAGCTCTATAGCCATCCTAAATTCATTATCTTTAAAGAAAAAGAAAACATAGTCAAGATAGTATTCCTGACATTTGATTGAAATTCTACACCTTCTGTATAACATATGCATTTTGCACATGTACAAAGGATGCTATCTGGATCATGCAGAGGGTAAATTACACATGCTCTGGGTTCAAACTTAGTTGCTGGGTTTTGTTTTGTTTTTTTCTTGATAGATTAGCTTCTGTTATGAATGATGATTAGTGGGCTAGGGAAGGAAATATTTATTTCAAAAGCAGTTGGTGGTGGCCTGGGCAAAAACAACTGAAAGATGGAAAATGCAAAGAGGCTAATCATACCAACTATTTTGATTTAATGTACTTCTTGTTTCGATCCCAACAGACTTTTCATTCTGTTCAGTCCTCTTGTTTCATGAGGAGTCTTTTGGTGCACTGATAATGTTACCTGGTTTGGCTAATGCAATGTCTGCAAGAAAACCACCAAGCTCAGAGAGCACCGAGGAGACCCCTCATTGTTATGTATGCAGGCACCTGCATAGCAACAGCCACCAGGGGGCGTTGGCCTGAACAGTTTTGGTGGGAAACCCAGTTTCGGCGGGAAACCTAAGGCCAACCCCATTGGCTGTTTGCTTACCTGGCTAGGTATTTAAGGAGGCCAGGTAACCCTCATTCCCCAGTTCGCTACCCCCTCCAATAAAGAGCTGAACTCACACACCGGCTGGCGTCTCTTCCTTGCGTCGGACCCACTAGACAATAGTGGCGACGAAGGTGGGATTGATGCCGACCTAGAGCTGAAGTCACTGGGGAAACACTCCGCGAGCTGAAGGGAAAGACATTTTCCTTCCTTCTCCCCACGACCGCCAGCCGACCAGCTGACCGGACCACGCCGGTCACCGCATCCGAACCCAAGACCACACACCGGCTGGTGTCTCTTCCTTGCGTCGGACCCACTACACAATACTCATTCCAACCCTGAGTTACTAATATTCTCCTTTACTGGTTCCTCTTGTTTCACTTCAGCCCCCAGCCTTCCACTCAAAGGCCAGTGTGGTCCATGGTTCAAAAGATAAAAGATGGTTTGCTGTCTTGGAAGCGAGTGATACAATATCAGCTTCTAAGGGGAAAAAAATGTTAAGATTTTGCATTGGTGAAACCTGGTATGAATGGAAATAGCTTGCTTGTAGCCTTTGGAGGAGCACAGGGTGGGCAGATGTCCCCAGTATTTGCAACAATCAAATAAACTTCTATATGGACACTGTCAGAAGAATAATTCGGGGTTCCAACTTGAGCTGGGATTGTGGAAGAACCATTCAAAATGAAATCCAGACAGCTGCGAGGAAAGGAGATTTTATTTACTCACAAAAGCAAAGAGGTTTCCTTGTGGGGAAGAAAATGAGGCACAAAAGGACTGTTTTATAGGGGAGCTTGTCCTTAATGTGGGTCTTGAGGGGTGTAGATATATGCACATGCTGGTTCTAGTGTGTAACACATGAAGGGAATGGGCCTGTATAGGTACGTGTCATCTGTGATGTTTATGCTGGCGCACATGCAGTTCCTCTGGGATACAGTTTTAATTAAACCTGTTTGTGTTTACAGACCTTCTCCTTTGATGTATGGATTGAGTCTGAGTAACTTATTTGGGGGTGGTGATGGTCAAGGAAGGTTGAGTAAAAGATTTTCCTCCATTTGCTATTTGTACTTGATTAACTTAGTTCCAGCTTGACTGTCAGTTATCTAGCAGAGACACTGATTCTCACCCCATTGTGGATTCTGTTAATGTTTAAGGGAAGATGGAGATATTATAAGGAATAAAATCTATTTTGATATAAAGCTTCCTTCAACACTGTTTCTCTCTTTCCTCCCCCACAAAACAATTCTTTTACATCTTCAGAAGAAACTTGGATCATATGCCTTACTCGTCTTTGGTCCATTCTGTGTAGCCACCTTGGTATTCGTCTACATATATATCCCAGAGACCAAAAATCAGACTTTTAAGGATATCAAAACAAGCATGGCGATACAGAGAAACAGAAAGATCCACGTCAAGACAGAGAAGGCAAAAAAAGAGCTTGAAGATATCCTCTGAACTAATTTTGTGCCTTTGTGTTTATTTATGTATTTCTTTTGAAATCAGAATTAAAAACAGAATCTTGTTTTTCTTCAACTGTCCAGTTTAACTGATCTGTGGAGTATTCCTTCTGGTTAACAACCAACAACTTAGCTGACGTTTAGTCTGATATTTTAGCAAAGTATACCCTCCAGTTTCCTCAGAATTGACTTCCCTTGCAAACATAGCTTGCATTTTTCCCCCTCTTTTATTTTCAGGGAACTGTTAGGTTTGCAGATTTTGGAGAGAAAGTCTTCAGATGTTCTAGACTTCTAGACTTTAACACTAGGCCCTATCTAACAAAATGCAATTTAATGATGAGAAAAGTTAGGTTTTACACTTAGACAAGAAAAAAACCAACACAATGCATTGATACAGAATAGGTGGTATCTGGCTCATTAGCAATAACTGTGAGGAGGATGTACATGTCCTAGTGGACAACAACTGAAATATGAGCCAGCAGTGTGCTGCAGCTGCCCAAAAAACATTAATGCAGTCCTAGGCTGGGTCAACAGAGGGATAGCATGAATATCATGTGAAGCGTTAGTACTGATTTATATTGCTTTTGTAAGAACACACTTGGAATGCTCCATCCAGTTTTGGTAACCACAACACACACAAAAAGATGCTGAAGCTGTAGCATCCAGCTCCAGTCAGAGCTGAAGAAGCTTCTTGGATGAGAAGCGAAACGTCTTCAAAGAAAAACAAGAAAGTCCAGTTGCCTCCTGAAAAAAAACAACACTTTTGGGACAACCATGACCTGGATGCCTGAGAATCTCCATAAACATTTGTCTGAAATGGTGTAGGAGTTCCTGCATGAACAGGGGGTTGGACTAGGACAGGGGTAGGCAACCTTGGCTCTTTTATGACTCGTGGACTTCAACTCCCAGAATTCCTGAGCCAGCATGGCTCAGCTTGGAAACCTCTCCCTTTCCCCTCAGCAGGGCTGGCTCACGAATTCTGGGAGTTGAAGTCCACAAGTCATAAAGCGGCCTAGGCCTAGGCCAGGGGTAGGCAACCTTGGTTCTTTTATGACTCGTGGACTTCAACTCCCAGAATTCCTGAGCCAGCATGGCTCTGCTTGGAAACCTCTCCCTTTCCCCTCAGCAGGGCTGGCTCACGAATTCTGGGAGTTGAAGTCCACAAGTCATAAAGCGGCCTAGGCCTAGGCCAGGGGTAGGCAACCTTGGTTCTTTTATGACTCGTGGACTTCAACTCCCAGAATTCCTGAGCCAGCATGGCTCTGCTTGGAAACCTCTCTCTTTCCCCTCAGCAGGGCTGGCTCACGAATTCTGGGAGTTGAAGTCCACAAGTCATAAAAGAGCCAAAGTTGCCTACCCCTGGAGATCTCCAAGGTCCCTTTTAACTCTGTTATTCTGTTATTTTGTTATTTAGTGAGATGAAGAAAAGAGGATGTCAGGAAAAGAGAGAGTGTGTGAGAGAAAGAAGATCTACAAAAAGAGAGCTCACTGTTGCTTAGCCTCCAAAATTAAAATAAATAAATAAAATATTTTTTTTTTAAAAAAATGGTCCATCATGACATCAGAGCCTTCCCTAATGATTCACTGAGTTTCTTTCTAAGCTGCTAAAATACAAGTGGTTTTTTTTCTCTACTGCTGAGACCATTACAACTGGATTAGAAATTTTGTTTTAACTAATGTTAAGCCATAAGGCATCTAAGCATTAAAAAGTCTTTGAAAACAATGGAAATTGCCCATATCTCAGGGGGAAAAAACACACACAGAGATTGCTCCGCAAAAAGTCTCTGGAAAAAATGTGGTCGGGAAAAACTTCAACCAAACTGTCCTCAGATCATTACTGATTTGGTTTTTATCCCACTTTTATCATTTTGAGAAATAACTGAAGGCAATTAACATGCGGCGTACAGGTACCCTCCCAATATTTCTGCTGCTAAGTGAGACCTTTGTGAAGTGAGCTTGGTTCCATTTTATGATTGTTCTTAACACAGTTGCTAAGAGAATCACTGCAGGTGTTGTGTTAATAATGTGGTTGTTAAGTGACTCTGGCTTCCCCACTGACTTTGCTTGTCAGAAAGTTGCAAAAGGGGTCTAGGGCACTGTAAGCGTCCTAAATAGGAGTCAGTTCCCACGTGTCTGAATTTTGATCACATGACCATGGGGATGCTGAAATGGCCGTGTGAAAAATGGTCACAAGTCACTTTTTGTCTGTGCCGTTGTAACTTCATACGGTCACTAGATGAAGTGTTGTAAGTTGTAAGCTGAGGACCACCTGTACGTCCAGTCAGCTTTCATGCCTAGACAGGGCTAGAACTCACCATTTCCTGTTTTTCAGGCCCGTGTCTTAACTACAATACCAAACTGGCTCTCTCATGCACCTATTTTTACCTGAGAAATATTGGGAGATGTGGAAACCCACAGTTTGATAGCACTTCCACATATTTGCAGTGTTTCAAAAGCAAATGTGGAGCCTTGGTGGAGCCTTGGTGGAGCAGTGGGCTAATGCCTCCTTAAGTAACACCAGCTGCCTGCAATTAGTGCAGGTTCGAGTCCCACCAGGCTCAAGGTTGACTCAGCCTTCCATCCTTCCGAGGTAGGTAAAATGAGGACCCAGATTGTTGGGGCAATTAAGCTGACTTTGTAATAATGCCGCTTGGGGTGTGTGTGAAAGCCCTAATAAGCAGGCATATACATAGAATGAAGGCTACTGCTAAGCTTGTAAGTTGCCCTGAGTCTTCGGAGAAGGGCGGGATATAAATGGAATTTTTAAAAAAATGTAACAAAAACCATCAGATGTTAAGAGATGTTAACAATACCCATCCTGCTTTTGTGATGACAGAAGTAGACCAATTAATGAGCTTATTATGCACAACAAAATGGGCTTTCCTTCTGTGTCCCCTTAATTCCTCCTTTGTTTCCTTCAGCACTAGAAATTAACACGTTCAGTTGTTTCAATACTATCATCCTACACTGTTTTCTCGACAGAGATTATCAATCACTTTCCACTTCCAACTGTCAACAGATTCTCCTGGAACGTTCTTATATCCTTCCTCTGATTGGTTCCTGAAGGGCTGTTAGAGTTTGAATTTAAAATATTGTTTCAAAGAAAAGAAGAGCATTCAGCTTGGATTAATTCTAGAATCCTTACTCACTTCTAGGAGAAACTAGAGAACGTTTGTGTTTCCATTGCTTATTTGTGTCGTGAGAGATTGAGTCAGGTGAACAGGTTCTATAACTTCCCATTTTATGGCAGTTTGGATAGCATGGGTGCATCAATTCCTGGATTCCTTCTGTTTCTGCTGTTCAAAAAATTCCAGGGATACTGAATCAGTAAACTCCCACCAAATAATCACCAGTAGTCGAGGGATCATAAAAATCCTGCCAATGTTTCAATTATCAAAATGTGTTGCAATGTTCTGCCACATAAACACATGTGTGTGTATGAGTATATATGCATAGATTGGTGTGGATTCAAAATAAGATTTATGGGAAATTTGTGTGGTCAAATAATCCACCCAACTACATTTGATATGGCTGATTTGCTTGCTTATATTTTATAGTTCTCCAGAGTCAATATACTTTTGAATTTCTGATTTAAAGGATAATTCCTTCCTGGAGTTGCTTTTGACCTGATCCTGAAATCAAATACATGTATTCTTAAGAAAGATAGTAGAATAGATACTAGATAACCAACAGTCCAGCTTGTTCTCATGGTCCTACAGGTGATCCTGAGTTACTTCCCATTAGTGGACATAAACATGGATAAACATACGAAAAGTGTACAATTAATGACTAAAGATGTCAGGGAAGAAACAGTCCTGAAGAAATCATCAAAAAGTGTGAGTCTGGACAAACTTAAACATATGATGATAATCAAAGCTGATATCATTGTTTTCAGGGTTTTCAGCATGATCTTTTAATTAAACTTTGGTAGACTTACTAAAGATAATGTATGTGTAATTTCTAGGATGATTCACAGGATCCATGTCACAAAACTCAGCAAATGCAAAAGACATCCATGTCAGAATCAAACGTTTTTAACCCAACTCTTTTAGTAACTGGTGAGGTGGTAAAAAAATAACTTTATAAAGCCTCAGTAAGACCACGCCTGGAATACTGCATCCAGTTTTGGTCACCACATTACACACACACAAAAAAAATATATATGTTGAGACTTTGGGAAAAGTGCAAAGAAAAGCAACGAAGATGATTAAAGGCCTGGAGACTAAAACATGCGAAGAACGGTTGCAGGATTTGGGTTTGGCTAGTCTAGAGAAAAGAAGGAGTAGGGTAGGGACATGATAGCAATGCTCCAGTGTTTGAGAGGTTGCCACAAGGAGGAGGGGGTCAATTGATTCTCCAAAGTACCAGAAGGCAGGATAAGAAACATTGGATGGAAACTAATCAAGGAGAGAAGCAACCTGAAATTAAGGAGAAACTTCCTAACAGTGAGGGCAATTAACTATTTGAACAGCTTGCCTTCAGACATCATGGGTGCTTCTTCACTGGAGATTTTTGAAGAAGAGACACTTGTCTGAAATGGTATAGGATCTCCTACTTGAGTAGGGGGCTGGACGAGAAGCCTTCAAGGTCCCTTCCAGCTCGATTCTGATTCTTTTCTTTGACCCTGATTTTTCATGAGAAAAGATATCAGACTGTTGTCTATTGTGGGGAAATTCCATGAATAGAGCACCACAATGAAGAAGGGCATTAACACAGCAATATGAAGGGGACTTCTCTTGTACATGTTATAGCACTACAGATAGTTCTTGCCTTTAAACCATTTGTTTAGCAACTGTTAAAGTTAAGGTTTTTTTTTTTAAAAAAAAATATTTACAACCATTCCTCACAATTACATAGCATTAAAAATTTGGCAACCTGCATGTATTAACCATGTTTGCAGTATCCTGAGGTCATGTGATCATCAGTATATATATCGAATCTCAGAAGGGTATGGCTGACTGATGAAAACAAATAAGTTTGAAATGCATATCAGTCTCCCTTCAATTATTTGTTAGCAATCTAAAATTTATACAAATATGAGCTGTCACTGTTGTGACTACTGCCTGTGGATGGCCTTCGGTTAGGCTGAAACAGGAAATAAAGATTTGTCCCATGTTTGGGGCCTAGCAAGGTAATCTAAATAGTTAACAAGCATCTAACACATATCTCCCTTGCTTCTCAGCTAACAAATTGAGATAGAGCTTGCGGCCTAGACGTTAAAACAACTGCCTAATGTGCAATTAGCCCAGTTCGAATCTCAGAAGGGTATGGCTGACTGATGAAAACAAATAAGTTTGAAATGCATATCAGTCTCCCTTTAATTCTTTGTTAGCAATCTAAAATTTATACAAATATGAGCTGTCACTGTTGTGACTACTGCCTGTGGATGGCCTTCGGTTAGGCTGAAACAGGAAATAAAGATTTGTCCCATGTTTGGGGCCT
Organism: Vipera latastei; assembly: GCA_024294585.1. Classification (NCBI taxonomy): domain Eukaryota; kingdom Metazoa; phylum Chordata; class Lepidosauria; order Squamata; family Viperidae; genus Vipera; species Vipera latastei. Next base: position 213,735,350 of record CM044356.1, read on the forward strand.
AGCAAGGTAATCTAAATAGTTAACAAGCATCTAACATATATCTATCTATCTATCTATCTATCTATCTATCTATCTATCTATCTATCTATCTATCTATACACACATACATTCAACTCACAGCATGTTATTATTATTATGTTTTTTTAATAGGAGTTGACAAAGACACTTCTCTGGGTTTCTTCAGTGTCCAGCATCCTAAGCCTTCACTATGGTTACTTTATCTGGATAATTTATTCTCCTGGTGTGGTAAGATCTTTCTGTAATACAAATGACTTTCTAAACTAAGTGGTGTGCATAGGATTTAATTGCTCAAGTGATTCTGTCTTTTTTTTTTTTTGTATACCTGCCTGGGTTTCTTTTACGAGAGATTATTATTTTTTTTATTTCTGGAGTGAGACTTGACAATTTCAACCATATTCCATGTTCCTGCCCGCCCTACAGAAACTATGGGGTTATATTCCTTGATGGGTGGGATCTGCAGTTTTGATCAAAGAAAATGAAATACAATTTTGTTTCTACTCGGAAACCACTTCTGAACACTGAGGTGGAAATAAATGAAACTTTGATCTGAGGTTTTATCGATTAATAGTTTGGTTGTTATAGAAATGGCTAGCTTGTATTATTATGCAAAAGTAAAAAGTCGAGGATTGATATTAGTATCTTATTCCAGTGCAGCAAAGGAAGTCGGGAGTCAACGCCTTTTCTTTCTTTTTCCCCACACTTTTCCCTTCCCTTTTCCCTCCCTTATTTTCCTGCTGTTTTCTTTTGTATTTTTGTATTGTATATTATAAACTAATTTTAAAAAATCCAAAGAAACTATGGGGTTACAAGTTGGATATACAGTGGGAGTAGAGTCTTTTCCCTCAACTAAAAAACTGTGTGTTTCTCATCACTGAAGATATAGGAGGGAAAGTGGCCACACTAGAATATCTCCAATTATGTTTGAAGTTGGAATGGGGATTATCTTCACTTAGAAATCTATTGGAAACCAATATGAAGCCAGAAGCATAGGTGTGATGTGATCTTTCCAGGTGATGCCCACCAGTAATTGAGATGCTGAATTTTGCGTGGTCTTCAAAGGCACTGTCACTCTAAGTGATCTACTAAAACAGGGGTGGTGAACCCATGGCACACGTGCCACACGCAGTATGCAGAGCCGTCCCTGTGGGCATACACGCCATCACGCAAGAGGGAGGTGGGGCCAGGCTGCCCCACCCCCTCTCCATGTGCTCCTGCACTCTTGCTCTCTTTCTCTCTGCACTGAGAGTCAGGGAACAGCTGCAAGAGCTGGGCAGATCTCAGCTGGATGGTGGAGGCAGCTGCAGCACAAGTCCAGGTAAGCCTCTGGAGCGATTTCGCGCCCCCGCCCATGGCCGATCATTTTACGATGCTCCAGCAGCCCAATCCAGGCATCGGAGGCCTGCAAAATGCTTCTGCTGCCCAGATCTAGGGCTGCAGAGCGATTTCGCTCCCCTCCCCCCCACGACTGATTTTGCAGGCCTCCAACACCCAGATCGGGTTGCTGGAGCATTGCCCACTCAGTGGCCACGCCCTTGGCACCCAGTGATGTATAAGTGGGTTTCGGGTTGCAGTTTGGGCACTTGGTCTCAAAAAGATTCACCACCACTGTACTAAAAAAATGATGAGGTCAAAATGTTTTGGATGCTTAAGTATCAAAAGCTTTCATCTATCTGAGCAGACATCAATTCTGATGTTGCAATAAACATCACGTTCCTGGGAACCCTTGTAAAATTTTGAACTTTCCAAGGGAGACCTACCAATGATAAACTCAGACTAAAGGTGAATTTTCTTTAGAGATTGGGAGAAAGACGGAGGTCACCTTTCCTAAATCGCAACCTAGGAGTAGGAACAAGCTGGAATGATGTATACTTGGAGTAGTGGAGCAGGCCGTTTCACTTCAGAGATGTTACCTCTAAATTGTATCAAGTATCTGTTCAGAACAATTTTTCGTATCAAATGGGCTGCTTCTTTAAATTGACCAGCAAAGTGGAATCAAACTCATCCAAGTCAGTGCTTTGTATCAAAGCAATTCTCAACCGAATCAATAATTCAGATTGGATTTGTGTTGATTTTCACATCCCTATTGTTATATATAGGGACGCGGTGGCTCAGTGGGTTGGGACGCTGAGCTTGTTGATCAGAAGGTCGGCAGTTTGGCGGGTCAAATCCCGAGTGCCGCATAACAGAGTGAGCACCTGTTACTCGTCCCAGCTTCTGCCAACCTAGCAGTTCGAAAGCACGTAAAAACGCAAGTAGAAAAATAGGGACCACTCCGGTGGGAAGGTAACAGCGTTCTGTGCGCCTTTGGCGTCTAGTCATGCCGGCCACATGACCACGGAGACGTCCTCGGACAAGCGCTGGCTCTTCGGCTTTGAAACGGAGATGAGCACCGGCCCCTAGAGTTGGAAAAGACTAGCACGCATGTGTGGGGGAACCTTTACCTTTACCTTTTTTGTTATATATAACAGTCAGTTATCACTTAAATATGGTTGATTCATGATAGAAGATAATGTACCCAATATACATAAAGCTTCAACAGAAGAAAATGTAGTAAGATTCTAAGTTGCTATGCTTACAGGCTTAATATGTCTAAGCAAAACTTGTATTGTTACTAATCTAATTAGAGATAAATAAATGCCTTCTAATTCCCACTTTCATTTTTGCTAAAAAAAAGTTGCTCAATGAAAAAGGAATGATGGCCATATAAGATGGATAATGCAAGAATACATGTTCCACATTTTTTTGCCTGTTTTCTATACTGCAAGTGGGGCTTACTTTCAACTAATATCATTCTTGAGTTAGAAAATGTTGTTGTTCTTTATCAATGAAATAAACCACAAGGCCATTGGTAAGGTCATTTCTAACAGCTGCATCACTGCCCTCCAAAATTTATTTGGTCCCCAACTTGTGTCTTTGATGCCATGTGCATGGCTTTATGTTTCTCTCCTAGCTCCTGCAAGAATTTTATAACAAGACATCTTTTCAAGTGGTAAATCTCCCAAAGTTTCCTTGGGTGGCATTGACCATCAATATTGCTTTATTCCCACTTGGAGCTATATTTGCCTCAGTGATGGCTGGGTTTTTGGCTGATACCCTTGGAAGGTAAGCTACTTTCATGGTTTATTTGGTCCCTTATATGTGCCAGTAGGGATGCGGTGGCTCAGTGGGTTGGGACGCTGAGCTTGTTGATCAGAAGGTCGGCAGTTTGGCGGGTCGAATCCCGAGTGCCGCATAACAGAGTGAGCGCCTGTTACTCATCCCAGCTTCTGCCAACCTAGCAGTTCGAAAGCACGTAAAAATGCAAGTAGAAAAATAGGGACCTCTCCGGTGGGAAGGTAACAGCGTTCCGTGCGCCTTTGGTGTCTAGTCATGCCGGCCACATGACCACGGAGACGTCCTCGGACAAGCGCTGGCTCTTCGGCTTTGAAACGGAGATGAGCACCGGCCCCTAGAGTCAGAAGCGACTAGCACGCACATGCGGGGGAACCTTTACCTTTACCTATGTGCCAGTGTTCTATCCATAAAACACTCCACCCAGTTTAACACAGTGAAATGAAGAAGAAGGGAAAAAAGGAACAAAGTGAAAAGTAATTTAAGCATCTGAAAGAGTTAGTAGTCGCTCTTTCTGTTCAAGCCTCAATAAGTTTGGATAAGCACACATGGCTGACATTAATGACCAGATTCTGACAAGATAATCCCTTTTGGAGATCAGAACGGCCCCAACCCTGTAAGCTTTTCCTTCCATGCCTGAGGGGCTGAATGTGTTAAGGGCCCCCTTCCTGGATGTATTGCTCCTGGTCAAATAGCTTGCTCCTACATATATTCAATCTGGATGTCCCAAGGGTGCTTTGTCAAAAGCCAAGTGGACTTCCATTGTTTTTTTTCTTGAAGACATATAACTTCTCACTCAAGAAGCTTCTTTAGTTCTTATTGTTATACTTATTGTTTTACTCTTATAAACATACATATATATACAGAGAGAGAGAGGGAGGGAGGGAGGGAGGGAGGGAGGGAGGGAGGGAGAATGAATGAACCTTTGTTGTCAAAGTACAACCATGCATACACTGAGATTGGCTGAGTCTCCCTTCGTGCCCCCACCCCCAACTCACAGTGACACAAACCCTCCATCTTATTACACCATGTAAGCTAATTGCACAATGCACCGGCCTCGCAAGTCAATCATGCATAAAGTTTATAAAATTATTTCCTGTTCAAAAGCCTAACAGCCCATGGATAAAAGCTGTTCTTCAGCCGGTTGGTACGGCTGGCTATACTCCTATATCTCCTACCCGATGGTAGGAGAGTAAAGAGATACCGACCAGGGTGTGAGTCATCCCTGAGAATTTTCCTCACTCTTCCAAGGCAGCAGGCCCTGGTGAGGTCATCCAGTGGTGTCAGGGGACAGCCCACTATGTCTTGTGCTGTGCTCACCACCCTCTGTAATGCTTTCCTTTCCGCGGCTGTCAGGCCAGCATACCAAACCACAATACAGTACAAGAGGATGCTCTCTATAGTAGACCGGTAAAAGAGGGTCATAAGCTGTTGTTCTACACTGTTCTTCCGCAAGACCCTGAGAAAGTGAAGTCTCTGTTGGGCCTTTCTGGCCACCTGGGTTGTATTAACTTTCCAGGTAAGATCTTCGCAGAGGTAGACTCCCAGGAATTTAAAGGAGGAAACTCTCTCCGCACAGTCCTCCCCGATGTAAAGTGGGGCAGGTTCTTCCTTTTTCCTCCTGAAGTCTAGCACCATCTCTTTCGTCTTGTCGATGTTCAGGTGCAAGTTGTTGTTACAATACCATATGGATAGTTTTTGTACCTCCGCCCTGTATGCTGTATGTTGTCTCATCCCCAATACAATACTTTTGTATTCAATATTTTGTATCTGGTCTCAGGTCTCACAACCTCACAACCATCAAGAGATCACCTGACTTTTACTGTTAACCTTTCACTGCCCATGAAGTGTTGCTTAGTCTAACACTTAAGTCTCCAAGACCGATTGCATAAGGCATAGATACTGTGGTTGGTTCCAAAGGGTTCACATGTGAGATCAGAGCTGGTCCACAAGATGTAGTTCACTTCATTGCATTGAGCCTACCTGGAAACAGAAAATAGGAGTTCAAGGATTGAGTAAGACTGCAGATTTGTTACTCCCATCTCACGCCCTGATTTCCTTCTGTAACAACACCTCTGACTTGTCTAGATTCAGTTTTAACTTGCTTACTTTCAAGGAGCCCATGATCAAACATGGCAAGGATGAAGAGAATTAGATGCTTCCCAAGAGCAACATAGCAGTGAAAAATAAAATTAGGAGTCACCAATGTATCAGTGCAACTCGTTTCAAAGATGCAGTTGATTTCGTAGCCGAGGTAACCTTCTTACCTCGGCAAGTTTGCAATCCCAGTTCTACCTCCGTACTCAAAAGGGTCTCCATTTGGTCTTTTATATTAGTGTGTCTGCAGCAATGGCATGAAAATAGTTTCTTCATTCCAGCAGCACAAAAAAACATCTGGCCTTCCGTCTTCTCTGAACTTTCCTGAGGCCCATATTTCTTTCTTCTGAAATATACTTCCAGGGGCACCCCTTACTGCAGTACATTTCTTATTAAATTCAGATCTTCTTCTCTTGCTATTTTTATCCTCCTACCTTTTCTTCAACATCACCGTCAACTTGTAATCATGCATAACATTGGTTAGATCAGGGGTCTTCAAACTTGGCCCTTTTATGACTTGTGGACTTCAACTCCCAGAATTCCTCAGCCAGCTTGGCTGGCTGAGGAATTCTGGGAGTTGAAGTCCACAAGTCATAAAAGGGCCAAGTTTGAAGACCCCTGGGTTAGATCCTTCAAACCCAAGCATTCCACTACTGCAAAATCCTTTCCATCCATCTTTTTGGTTGAAAGCTTGATTGATTGTGTGCTGTTAAGTTGTCTGCTCTTAGTAATCACACAGGTAGATTTTTTTTTTCCCATGGCAAATTTTCTCTAACCGAGTCTACAAAAGCCACTGCGACTGAGCCCATCCATCTCACCCAGCATTAGAGCTTTCTCCGTGGAGTTAGGTTTTCACATGATGTGTCTGAAGTAGGAAAATTTGAACCTGGTCATAGAACATAGAATCATAGAGTTGGAAGGGACCTGGAAGGTCTTCTAGTTCAACCCCTCTAGTTCAACTTGAGCAGGAGCCCCATTACCATTTATAGACAAATGGGTGTCCAGTCTTTTTCTGAAAGTCTCGAGTGAGAGAGCACCCACAACTTCTGAAGGCAAGCTGTACCGCTGGTTAATTGTCCTCACTATTAGAAGTTTCTTCTTAATTCCAGGTTGCTTCTCTCCTTGGTTAGTTTCCATCCATTGTTTCTTGTCTTGCCTTCTGGTGCTTTGGGAAATAGTTGTCTTTGTAGGAGCCCCTCAAATATTGTCTTGTGTGAGACTTTGGGTTGATTTTTTTTTTCAATGATCCATCGGTTTGCTTTCTTAGCTGTCCACAATATTCTCAGAAGTCTTCTCCAACACCAAAATTCAAAAGCATCAATATCTTCTTATCATGCTTCTTCAAAACCCAACCTTCACTTCCATACCATGTCACAGGGAATGATATGGCCTGTACAGTTCTGAGCTTGGCATGTATAGACATATATCCATAGAATTGAAATATCTTTTCCAAGACCTTCATGGCTGCTCTACAAAGTGATACTTTGTAGTGTATTTCTTGACTGCTTGTTCTTTTTCTGTTGAAGGTTGATCATAAAAGACAGAAGCTATCCACCACTTTGATATCTTCATTATCAGTTCTAAGATGGTTCTTGTAACTGATTGGTCCACTAGTGGGAGAAAATGGCAAGAACAGTACTATAAAAAACAGATTAGAAACACAAGTTAAGATAGGCAAGAAAATGGTAAGTGAGCATTTGTCCACCCTAGATGAGTTCAAATCACTAGGACAGATGGACTACACCCCAAGATTCTGAAGGAACTGGCAAATGTGATCTCAGAAACATTGAATTACGCATTTCAAAGATCCTGGAGCACTGGGGAACTATCAGAGGACTGGAAAAGAGCTGATGTAGTTCCCATCTTCAAAAAAGGGGGAAAATGGATCCAGGAAACTATAGACTTACTTTACTTTACTTTTATTAAATTTGTATACCGCCCTTCTCCTGAAGGACTCAGGGCAGTGAACAGGGCATATATAAATAGCAAATACAAAAATTAAAAGGGAATTAAACAAGTGCCCAGTTAAAAAATACAATAACAATATAAGAAACCCATTAAAAAACCCTGACGTCCCCCATCAGGCCAGACCAGCTAGTTCAAATAAGTGGGTCTTCAGACCGCGCCGGAAGGACCGAAGGTCCGATGCCATCCGGAGCTCAACTGGCAGTTGGTTCCATAAAGCCGGAGCGCCCACAGAGAAGGCCCTCCCCCTGGGGGCCACCAGTCGACATTCCCTGACCGGAGGCACCCTGAGGAGGCCCTCTCTGTGGGAACGCACAGGGCGGAGGGAAGTTGACGCCGGCAGCAGGTGGTCCTCGAGGTACCCCGGACCCATGCTATGTAAGGACTTGAAGATCATAACCAAAACCTTGAATCTCACCCGGAAGACAACTGGTAACCAATGTAGCTCGCGGAGCAAAGGTGTAACATGGGAGTACCGGGAAACTCCCAAGACAACTCTCGCGGCTGCATTCTGTACCAGTTGGAGCCTCTGAGTGGTCTTCAAGGGAAGCCCCATGTAAAGAGCATTGCAGTAGTCCAGGCAAGAGGTCACGAGCGCATGAGTGACCGTACACAGGGCATCCCAGTCCAGATAAGGCCGCAACTGGCGCAACCTGGGCAAACCTGGGCGAAAGCCCCCCTAGTCACGGCTACTATATGGTCTTCCAGGGTGAGCCGTGAATCTAGGAGGACTCCCAAGTTGTGAGCCCTATCCACAGGGGGTAAGGACTCACCCCCCATAGAGAGAGGTGGAATATTTTGAATGTCCCGGGATGCCGGAATGCACAGCCACTCAGTCTTGTCAGGGTTGAGCGGAAGTCTGTTCCTCCCCATCCAGGCCCGAACCACCTCCAGGCAACGGGACATCACATCGAGGGCATCACTGGGGTGGTTTGGGGTTGAAATGAAAAGCTGGGTATCATCGGCGTACTGATGATACCCAACTCCAAAACCACGAATGATCTCACCCAGCGGTTTCATGTAGATGTTGAACAGGAGAGGCGAGAGGACCGACCCCTGAGGAACTCCACAAACGAGAGTCCTAGGGGTCGACCTCTGCCCCCCTGCCAACACCGACTGCGAGCGTCCCAGGATATAGGAGGAGAACCACTGAAGAACTGTGCCTCCCACTCCCAATCCCCTGAGACGCCGCAGCAGGATACCATGGTCGATGGTATCGAAAGCCGCCGAGAGGTCTAATAGGACAAGGACAGAGGAATGTCCTCTGTCCCGGGCCCTCCAGAGATCATTCACCAGAGCGACCAATGCCGTCTCCGTGCTGTACCCGGGCCTGAAACCCGATTGGAACGGGTCTAGATAATCCGCTTCATCCAGGACCAGGGGCAGCTGATGTACCACCACACTCTCAACAACCTTCGCAAGAAAGCGAAGGTTGGAGACCGGACGAAAGTTATTCAACACAGCTGAGTCCAGGGCAGGCTTCTTGAGGAGAGGTCTCACCACCGCCTCCTTCAAGACGGCGGGGAAATTAGACCTATCAGCCTGACCTCAATACCTGGGAAGATCTTGGAAAAGATAACCAAACAATGAATCAGCAAACACCTAGGGGCAAACAAAGTCATTACCAAAAACCAACATGGGTTTGTCAAAAAGAGATCATGCCAGACAAATTTTATTGCATTCTTTGACCAGGTGACAAAATTAGTGGACCAGAGGAATGTTCTAGATATAATTTAATTGGACTTCAGTAAGGCATTTGATAAAGTAGATCACAACCTACTACTTTTTTTTTTATTAAAGAGTTTTACAAAATTTTACAATATATCCCCAAATCCCTCCCACCCCAACCCCCCCACTTCCCCCCCCCCACTTCCCAGAGCTAAATACAGGATTATAGTTACAACAATCATATTCTAAATAAAAATTTACACAATATACAATCAACCTAATTCGTACTGCGCTTTAACTCTCTCTTAGCATAACTACTAACAATAACAATATCCCACTAAATTCTACTCATAAGCTAAATGGAACTTTTTGGTCCCATATTTGTTTTCAATATAATTTATCCATCTCCTCCAAACTGAAATATATCTCTCCTGTGAGTGATCCTTTAAATAAGCAGAAATCTTGGACATTTCTGCAAGATTAGAAACTTTAAACACCCATTCTTCTACCGTGGGCAGATTGTCCTTCTTCCAATATTGTCCCACCAGTAACCGTGCTGCCGTTATCATATTCAACATCAGATTAGTCTCTTTGACATCACAATTTACAACAATACCCAGTAAGAAACAACCTACTACTTGATAAGATAGAAAAATATGGGTTAGACAGCATCTCCACCAGATGGATTTGTAGCTGGCTGACAGGCCGTACTCAGCGTGTGGTCCTCAATGGAACTGCATCTACATGGAGGGAAGTGTGTAGTGGGGTGCCCCAGGGCTCTGTTCTAGGCCCAGTGCTCTTCAACATCTTCATCAATGATTTGGATGAGGGGATAGATGGGGAACTCATTAAATTTGCAGACAACACTAAGCTGGCAAGAATAGCCAACACTGCAGAAGAAAGGCTTAAGACACAGGAGGATCTGGACTGACTTGAACATTGGACGTTATCTAATAAAATGAAATTCAACGGTGAAAAAAAAATAAGGTTCTACATTTAGGCAAGAAAAACCAAATGCACAGATATAATATAGATGGTACCTTACTCAATAGTATCAACTATGAGAGAGATCTCTGGGTCCTAGTGGACAATCACTTCAATATGAGCCAGCAGTGTGCTGCAGCTGCCAAAAAAGCCAACACAGTGCTAGGCTGCATTAACAGAGGGATAGAATCAAGATCACATGAAGTGTTAATACCACTTTACAATGCCTTGGTAAGGCCACACTTGGAATACTGCATCCAGTTTTGGTCACCATGATGTAAAAAAGATGTTGAGACTCTAGAAAGAGTACAGAGAAGAGCAACAAAGATGATTGGGGGACTGGAGGCTAAAACATATAGTGAATGGTTGCTGGAATTGGGTATGTGTAGTTTAATGAAGAGAAGGGTGAGGGGTGACAGCAGTGTTCCAATATCTGAGGGGCTGCCACAAAGAAGAGGGAGTCAAGCTATTCTCCAAAGCACCTGAAGGCAGGATGAGAAGCAACAGATGGAAACTAACCAAAGAGAGAAGCAACCTAGAACTAAGGAGCAATTTCCTGACAGTGAGAACAATTAATCATTGGAACAACCTGCCTCCAGAAGCTGTGAATGCTCCAACATTGGGAGCTTTTAAGAAGAGATTGGACTGCCATTTGTCTGAAATGGTATAGGGTTTCCTGCCTGAGCAGGGGGTTGGACTAGATGACCTCCTAGGTCCCTTCCAACTTTATTATTATTATTATAACTGTTGTCATTAGTTTATTCTTCTTATATTTAATTTTAGTCTTGGGTTTTTCCCCCCAGTTTTTTTTATTACTACAGCTTTCAGATTCTTTGGACTTTCACCTACCAGGGTAGTGTCATCAGCATAACACAAGTTATTGGTATCTTTATTACTAGATGTATTACTGTGTACATAAAAATACCCCTGTTTCCCTTTGTTCTTTTCCGTGTCATAGAGGGTTATGTACTTACATGCTTATTTGTTAGATTTGTTTAGAGGTAGCCCTCACCATGTTGCCTGCCTGCCTTTCCTTCTACAACAGACATGTCAAACACGCAATGTCATGGGATGTCATGCAACATGTTGGAACTTTTCCCCCATTGCCGGTTTCCTCGTGACGCATCCGCCCCATGGGCCGGCCGTTTGACACCCCTGTTCTAGAAGGTCTGCTTGCTTAACAAGACAGTTTCATTCATCCACCAACAATGTTCAATCAAGTCTACTCCTTAGAGTCACCTGTTTTCTTGTGTTGTTCAGCTGAGCATGGAGCTTTTCTGGACATTCTTTTCTTTTGATCTCTTTATTCTGTCCAGCTTCACCTCTGAGCTCTGCAATAAATCATTGATCTGCTGACACTTCCTCCTCAGCATCAATTCTCATATCTACTTAGCAAACACTGATGCAACTACATTCTGTTTGAGACAAGAATGTTGTATGCAGGGATCCAATCTGGGTTGGTCACCAAGACCAGAGGTTAGTCTTCTGAGCTTTCAGACTTATGCTGGAGCCCATTCTCAGGGAACCTCTCTAATACCAGAATGTGGTAGGAAGAGAGAAGTTCCCTGAGGGGTTGGGGAGGTCTATGACAACTTGCCTTGGCCAACTTGCCATGGCCAACTCACTGTAGCCAATTTGCTGCGAGACAACTTGCCATGACCAACTCGCCACTAGACAATTTGTCATGGTCAACTTGCCACAACCAACTCACTGCAGGACAAAAGTCACACTAATATCAAAGAAATAGTGGAGTAGAATTCTTAAAGAAAAGACACTAGAGGGGTGACAAAATGAAATGTAAATGGCGAAAATTAAAACAATTTTTAATTATTTCAAATAATTTAAATGAATTATTGAATTGTCCCACAGTGAGTTGTCCCATGGTAAGTTGGCCATGTTGAGTTGGCCATCGTGAGTTGGCTGTATTGAGTTGGGTCTAGTGAATTGACTATAGTGAGTTGGGTCTAGTGAATTGGCTGTAGTGAGTTGGCCATAGTGAATTGACCATAGTGAGTTGGCCGTACTAAGTTGGCTGTGTCAAGTTGTCCCTGACATTGGGCTCCAGCACAAGTCTGAAAGCTTGGAAAACTAGGCCTCTGATCTCAGTGACCAATCCAGATTGGGTCTTGCAACATTATCGTGGGACATATATATTTGCCTTTATTTGTTGAAATGTTGTATGCACATCAGTTAATTGCCCACTGCAGGGTAAAAAAGACAGAGTGTCATGGTTCCGATAGATGAGACCAGTTAAACAAGGCAAAATGTTTCCTTAAAGAACATATTTATTTGGCCACATAGTATCGGCATGATCAAAAGTGAAACCAAGCCTGGAATTCCCTCCCCAAAGTTACAAAGTTGAACTTCCCACCCCAGTAATATGTCATAAATCACATTCCCCAATAATCTACTTTGGTGGGCTTTCTAACAGAAACTGCAGCCCACCAAAGCTCAGGCAGCAAGGACCTTGGTTCCCACAGGTCATTGTTTTATTGTTGTGTCTAAACTTAAAAGGACAGATCCCTACTCCCAATTCTGGGGCAACTGAAAACGAAGTAAAAATGGCTTCAGCCAAATTCGTTTGCAGCATTGACACAGAGATTTTTTTATCGTAGTACTCAACTTACAATCATACATTTATAGACCGCTCAGAGTTACAACTGCACTACAAAAAAAAGTGACATATGACCAGTTTTCACACATACAATTGTTGCAATCTTCCCATGGTCACATGATCAAAATTCAGCTGCTTGGCAACTGGCATGTGTTTAGGACAATTCCCCTGACCTGGGGTAGTTTGTTCCCCATTTGTAACCTTCCCAACTGCCTCCGACAAGCAAAGTCAATGGGGAAAGCCAGATTCACTTAACTGTATGATTCATTTAACAAATGTAGCAGCTGTGGCAAAGAAAGGTCATAAAGTGGGGCAAAACTGATTTAACAACTGCCTTGCTTAGCAACGGAAATGTTGGACTCTGTTGTGGTCTTAAGTGGAGAACTACCTCTATTACCTTTACAGATTTGCTGTCCTCAATACTTAACTTTCTTATTGAATAATTGCTGATCAACACCTCTTGCTCATTCAGGAATAGAATAGAATAGAATAGAATAGAATAGAATAGAATAGAATAGAATAGAATAGAATAGAATAGAATAGAATAGAATAGAATAGAATAGAATAGAATAGAATAGAATAGAATCTGGAAGGGACCTTGGAGGTCTTCTACTCCAGCCCCCTGCTCAAGCAGGAGAACCTATACCATCTCAGACAAGTAATAGTCCAGTCCCTTCTTTAAAACCTCCAGTGATGGAGCACCCACAATTTCTGGAGGCCAGCTGTTCCACTGGTTAATTGTCCTCACTGTTAGGAAGTTTCTCCTTAATTCCAGGTTGCTTCTTTCTTTGACCAGTTTCCAACCATTGTTTCTTGTCCTGCCCTCTGGTGCTTTGGAGAATAGTTTGACACCCCCCCCTCTTCTTTGTGGCAGCCCCTCAAATTATCTGGATATTTTTTTTCTTAGACCATTTCCAATTCTGTCTGGCTTCAGTTTAAGCAGGCCTCCACATTTACTCCCTCTTTAAAAAAAAACATCTGATTTTTAACTCCCCTTTCTTTCAAAATCTCAAAGCAATGTACCCCTACTCAAGCCTGCAACAATTCCTCATAAGAACAACCATGTAGTGAAGGCAGGCCTCAAACTCACCTAAAATGTTACACCTGGCTGTGGGTGGACACTATGCATTCACTGATTTCTCTCCAGGTTTTTTTTTTAATTATTATTCCTTTGATATCTTTTATTTTTCAGGAAAGGTTCTTTGGTGATAGTAAATATCACAGCAATGACCTCTTCAGTCTTGATGAGTGTTAAAACTTTTATCCTTGCCATCGAATTCACCTTTTTAGCTCACTTGTTCACTGGATTATCTTTAGGTGGGTCCTATCCATGGATATAATAATTTAAGTCTTTTAAAGGTTCTGGTTAGTCGTCTGCTTTTATTCCTTCCTTTCCGCCCCCACGGCAGATTGATGAGTGGCTTTCAATGTTCCATGAAGCGTTGACAAACCATCTAAAATCATTTTGAAAAGACATTTTGAAAAACCCAAACACACAAGTAGGAAGACCGCTGGTGAATCCTCAAGGGCAGGGGTGTCAAACTCGCCACATCACGTGACGCCTTGCAACGTATCACGACTTTTTTGCCATTGCTGGCAATTTATTTATTTATTTATTTTAATTCCATTTATATCCCGCCCTTCTCCGAAGACTCAGGGCGGCTTACAAGCTTAGCAGTAGCCTTCATTCTATGTATATGCCTGCTTATTATAATTTAATCCTTCTCTGTGGGCGCCCCGGAGCTAGGGAACCAGTTACCGGTTGAGCTCCGGACAGCGCCCGATCTTCGCTCCTTTCGCCGCGATCTAAAAACATACTTGTTCGAGCAAGCCGGCCTGGCCTGTGGGGGGATTGGTGGGGTTTTTATTATTTTTATTGGGGTTTTTAGTATGTATTAACTGTATTTTTTAATTGGGCATGTATTTAATTACTTTTTATTTTTTGTAATTTCTGTGTTTTATTCTTGCCCTGTACACCGCCCTGAGTCCTTCGGGAGAAGGGCGGTATAGAAATATTAATAAATTAAATTAAAATTAAATTATTAGGGCTTTCACACACACACACACCCAGCGGCATTATTACAAAGTCAGCTTATTGCCCCCAACAATCTGGGTCCTCATTTTACCTACCGTGGAAGGATGGAAGGCTGAGTCAACCTTGAGCCTGGTGGGATGCGAACCTGCACTAATTGCAGGCAGCTGGTGTTACCTAAGGAGGCATTAGCCCACTGCTCCACCAAGGCTCTTTGTAGAGGTGGGCAAGCTTTTGCTATGATGCATCTGGCCCGCAGGCCGGCAGTTTGACACCCCTGCTCAATAGTGTCAAGTCAGTCTTAATGACCACACGGACAGATTTTACCTCAGCAATCGCTCTAGACCAGACGTGTCAAACTCGCGACATCACGTGACGTCGTGTGACATATTGGGTTTTTTTGTCCATTGCCGGCAATAGAGTGGGCACGGTTTCCTGATGACGCATCCGGCCCATGGGCCAGCAGTTTGACACCCCTGCTCTAGACAATGCAATTAATAAATATTAGAGGAGAACAAAGCTGAATAGAATAGAATAGATGATTTTGGTAGAGAAATGATGATGATAAAACCATAGAACTGTATTTAGAAAGAGAGCTCCTTGGTGCTCTCTGAGCTTGCTTGTTTTCGTGCAGATGTTTCATTACCCTTGAACCATGTGGGTGGGGCCAGTCTTAGGGATTCTTTTTTTTGGGGGGGGGGGGGCTGCCAAACTTAGGAGAAACTTCCTGACAGTGAGAACAATTAACCAGTGGAACAACCTGCCTCCAGAAGCTGTGAATGCTCCAACACTGGAAGTTTTTAAGAAGAGACTGGACAGCCATTTGTCTGAAATGGTATAGGGTTTCCTGCCTGAGCAGTGGGAAGGGGTAGAATATCTTCAAGATCCCTTGAAACTCTGTTATTCTGTTGCTAAGAAAACCATACAAATATGACTGTCTGATTTATACAATTTGTGTGCCCAGTAATGTCACATCAGAGGGCAGTTCTCTAGCTATTGAGAAGCTCTGTAAACCTTCCATGAATAGATTATAGTGCTGGTATAGCAAGACCAAAGAGGGACACGGTGGCTCAGTGGGTTAGGACACTGAGCTTGTCGATCAGAAGGTCGGCAGTTTGGCAGGTTGAATCCCGAGTGCCATGTAACAGAGTGAGCGCCTGTTACTCGTCCCAGCTTCTGCCAACCTAGCAGTTCAAAAGCACGTAAAAATGCAAGTAGAAAAATAGGGACCACAATGGTGTGAAGGTAACAGCGTTCCTTGCGCCTTTGGCGTCTAGTCATGCCAGCCACATGACCACGGAGACATCCTCGGACAAGCGCTGGCTCTTCGGCTTTGAAACGGAGATGAGCACCGGCTCCTAGAGTTGGAAACGACTAGCATGCATGTGCGGGGGAACCTTTACCTTTACCTATAGCAAGACCAAAGGCCACAGGGACATCTCAGGGACTCACCTAGCTAATGCACACACAGTCAAAACATAAAATGGAAAAGCCACGAACAAAGACTTAAAATTGTCAAAGCAGAAACCAAGGGTACTGAACTGGATGAAATAAGTGAATGTTGATGGACCACGTCAAGGCACTTTAAACCAGATTATTATATGCTACATTATCCTGGGCACAAGACCACGCAAAGAAATGGCAATGGACATTACTAAGTATGCAGCTAGACATGATCCAATCACAACAGAAGTATATATTTCAGATAACTATTATTCCATAGACTTCAATATTAGGAAAGTATATGCAAAGAAAATAAATGAGGTGCCTATATGTGTACAGGGATGAAGCTGTAATTCTGTGATATGCTAACTTGCACAAAATGTCTGCCATCGGAATATAACAGGGGAAAAACATATGCTAAAAGATAGGGATATACCAAAACCATTTTCCCCCTGAAAATTATTTTTTTATTTCTTTGAGTCATCATTGACTCCTGGCAACTGTCTGGGCAAGTCCTTGCAGTTTTCTTGCAAGATTGCCATTGGCTCCTTTCCAGGGCTGAGACAGAATGATTGGCCCAAGGTGGCCAAGCTGCTTTGATGTCTTAGCAATAGCAATAGTATTTAAACTTACACACCACTTCCTAGTGCTTTACGGCCCTCTCCAAGTAATTTACAAAGTCAGCATATTGTCCCCAGTAATCTGGGTCCTCATATTACTGACCTCAGAAGGATGGAAGGCTGAATCAACTTTGAGTTGGTCAGGGTCGAACTCTTGGCAGTGGGTAGAGTTAGCCTGCAATACTGCATTCTAACCACTGCACCATCACACCTCTTACCAGGGCTGTCTAAGCGGTTTACAGTGTCGGCATCTTGCCCCCAACAGTCTGGGTACTCATTTTACCAACCTCAGAAGGAAGGAAGGCTGAGTCCACTTTGAGCCGGTCAGGATCGAACTGCTGGCAGTGAACAGAGTTAGCCTGTAATCCTGCATTCTAACCACTGCACCACCTTGGTTCTAAGGCAGGACTGGGACTTACATTGACTCAGTGTTTAGGCTGGTGCTTTAACCATCACACCAACGTGGTTCTCCAATTTGAAATTAGAAATCCATCTCGCTTCAAACTGTTTTTGCGGGGTTGCAGTTCAGCAGGCTCAAAGTTGAACTTTTCTGCTTCTTTTTAGCTAGCATAGAAAATTAATAACTGACTTCCAGAATGTGACTTTTGGATTTTTTAAAGGAAGATATTGCCAATAAATACACAATCACAGCAGAATTGAATGACATTTGCAAGCAAAGATATGCCTTCTGAACATCTGCCTCTTACCAAATGAATATATTTGACTCTGCTCCAACCTAGGATTTGCAAACAACATCAACCACTTTGTGAGCATGTGCATGCATGTGACCCGATTAGGAGCATTTCAGAAAAAAAATATGTAGGAGGACAGTTCTTTGCAACAAAAGGACTTCAACAAGTTTCTTTCAAAGTACTCTCCTGCGGGAGAAAAATTACTGAACTCTGCAACAATTTTGAGATACATTACATCTTTCCAAAATATTTGCATAGCTTTTTTTTTCAGAATTTCTCCAGAATCCAATTTCTGGCCAAATTCAAACTTCTAAAATGTCAACCTTTTCAGATCCGAGCTTGTTATCTTAGGTAAAAAAAGATGCATACATCATCACTTTGTGTTAAATACAAGGTGCCAATAGACAGAATGGGCCAACTCGCCACGGTCAACTCGCCACGGCCAGTTCTCCATGACCAATTTGCGAAGGGCGACTCACCATGGCCAACTTTTCATGGGACCCAGTCACTGCAGGACAATTTAACAGTTCAGTTTAATTATTTAAAATAAATAAAAAACATATTTTAATTTTTGTCATTCATATTTTATTCTGGCCTTCCTTTTGCATCCTTTAATGATTCTATTCCACTCTTTCTTTGATATTAGTGCAACTCTTATCCTGCACTGAGTTGTCCCTCAATGAGTTGGCCATTG
Source organism: Vipera latastei (assembly GCA_024294585.1). NCBI lineage: Eukaryota > Metazoa > Chordata > Lepidosauria > Squamata > Viperidae > Vipera > Vipera latastei. The sequence continues at coordinate 213,753,291 of CM044356.1, forward strand.
TGAGTTGGCCTTGTTGAGTTGGTCATGGTGAGTTGGCCATGGTGAGTTGACCGCAGTGAATTGTCATAGACCAGAGGTATCAAACTTGCAACATCACCTGATGTGTCGCAACGTATCAGGACTTTTCCCCATTGCCAGAGTTGGGGCAAGCGCGGTTTTGGCACGATGCATCCGGCCTGTTGGCCGGCCGTTTGACACCCCTGTCATGGATCCACCAATACAGTTTGAATGGATTGCTTCTGATGTACATTGAACCAGATTCAAAGTTATATTGTAGCACCTTTAGAAGAGTGTGTTAGGGTAGGAAAAATGGAAAGGGCAAGATCGTGGACATTTTATGCACCATTAATCTGATCATACATTTCTGTGCACAGTGTAGTTTGCATGTTGTGAATTATTCTTTACTTTTTCTTCCCAACAGGTTTCATTTTAAGTATTGTTCCCTTATACATGGGTGAAATAGCCCCCAGGAATCACCGAGGAGCCGTTATTTTCTTACACCAGTTCTTTTTAAATATCGGTATCCTGATAGCTCAGATACTTTCAGTAAAGGAAGTCCTAGGAAACTCAACAGGTGATTTGAAGAAATGAATGGATACCCAAATCAATAGTGTCTGTAATTAAATCCATAAAGTCTAACTCTCTGTATATACATACAGGTAGTCCTCAACTTATGACAAGTCAGTCCAAACTTTCTGTTGTTGTTAAGTGAGTTTTACCCCATTTAATCACCTTTCTTGCCACAATCATTAAGTGAGTCACAGCAGTTGTTAAGTTAGCAACACGGTTGGTAAGTGAATCTGGCTTCCCCTGTTGACTTTGCTTGTCAGGAGGTCGCAAAATGGGACTCCGGGACACTGTTACTGTCCTAAATGTGAGTCAGTTGTCAAGCATCTGAATTTGATCATCTGACCACGGGGATGCTACGACAGTCATAAGTGAGAAAAAAGGCTCATAAGTCCCTTTTTCCCCCAGAACCATTGTAACTTCAAACTGTCACTAAACAAATTGTTGTAAGTTGAGGACCACCTGTACAGAAGAATGACACAAAAATCACAAGGACCAAATAATAAATGCTGCTTTAGTTTACTGGCCTTATTTTAGCAGGGGCCCCAAGAAGAACTCTGCACCCCATTTTTGGTGTTAGGTTTCCTACTATTCAGGTTGCCCTATAAACACTGTTTGCTACAGTAGAAGCCTTGGTTAGCCAGCATGGGAGACCTATCAATTTAGAAACAGTGATATTGCATTGAGGATGCAAAATGACCCCAGTTAATGGCCAGCTGCTGTTAGAGGCAACAATTGGTTGTAGAAGTGTATTTGATTTATACCCTGCTTTTCATTCAGGAGTTCAAGGGGCATACAGTTCATTCCCTCCCCCTCTGCCCCCCAAATAATTTCATGGAAGAGGTTGGGCCGGGAAAGAAACTAACTAGCTCAGGGTGGCTGCCGAAGGATTAGAACGTGGGTCTTCCTATTTCTTTAACCATTACACTACGGTGGCCCTCAGTGGTAAAGTTTGAATGTGGCCCACCCACTTAGTAAGAAGAACAGCGTGATCCAAAGTAAAAGAGTTGTGCTCAAAGGGTGAATTGGCTTGTCAAACAAGAGTCAAACATGGATAGCTGTGATTCCTCCTCCAGTTTTCAATGGGCTTAGTTGGCCCGTAAGAAGAGAGAAGCAAATTGGGGGGGGGGAAAGCACAAATACGTCTGAGGATGAGCCAACAGTAAATTCTTGCAAGGCCTGCAGTGGCGTAGCGTGGGTTGTCAGCACCCGGGGCAATTTGCGCCCCCTAACCCGGTGACGTCATGGCACCGCCAAAAAGACGCACCCCGCAGCGGCGTAGACTTTCCAAGAAGAGTCGCGCGCATGCGGGATGCTTCCGGGTCCCTCTCGAGGGTGGCTGGGTGGGGCTCCAACCTGCAAGAGCCGCTGCATTCAAGCTCGCACGTGAGCCCCGCTAAATAAAGCCACACATGTGCACGAAGCTAGGCCAGCCAGCCGGCGGGTCCGTCTTCGCTCGGCCAAGCCTGCCGGGGCGCCTGCGGGACGCTTGCAGTTGGCCTGAGCCTGGGCGGAGAGTTGGGCGCTTCTATTTATTTTATTCAGTTTATGTGGCCGCCCATCTCACCTGCCGGACTCGTTTCGCTTTGCAAGAAAGAGCAGCTCGAGAGCGGAGCCAAGCCGACTCTGTGCAGCCCTTGGGGCTCCCTGAGCAGCTCAGTGCGAGCGCGCCCCCCCAGATGTTGCGCCCGGTGCGGCCCACCCCCCCTGCACCCCCACGCTACGCCACTGAAGGCCTGGTCTTCTCGATCTGGAGAAATCCCCCTTTGGCCTATAGTAGTTAGGTGTCGCCATGGTTTCTTTGCTGCCTGTGTGTCACTGTTCAATGTTCTGGTGCAGGTTGGCCTATACTGATGGGTATGGTAGGGCTTCTAACCATGGTTCAACTCTTTCTACTGCCCTTCATACCTGAAACTCCAAGGTACTTAATGATTTATCAGAGAAATGAACAGCAAGCAAGAAAAGGTAAAACAGATCTTTAAAACGAACGCTGGACATAGTGGGCATAAATATTAGTGAGAAGGGTGGTGAAAAGTTCATGCCTTTTGCTCTTCTCGTGGGGTCTCACGTAGATGTTTGCAATTCCTATGATATCATTAAGATGAGTCAAGGCATGCAAAATTAACATCAGTGTTTTTATATAGCCGTCATTCCAATATACGTACTCTGAACTGGTCAGATCCCAATGTAAGTTTTGTGTCCACCTTTGAGTTCCATAATATAGGCCACAAATAGTCTTAAGTTCTAGGAAAAGAGATTCCATTTGAAACTTTTTATTTATTTATTTATTTATTTATTTATTTATTTATTTATTTATTTATTTATTTATTATTTGGATTTATATACCGCCCCTCTCCCAAAGGACTCGGGGCGGTGTACAGGGCAATTAAAACACTATATACAACACATAATATACAAAAATTGAAATAAATTAAACCAAGTAGCCCTAAACAATACAACATGTTCTAAAATTTAAAATTTAAAATTTAAAATTTAGAATCTAAAACCCCAATCCCTCAGTCCAGGCCGGCAAGTTCAAATAACCAAGTCTTCAGGTCGTGGTGAAAAGAGCGAAGGTCGGGAGCCATCCGGAGCTCAACAGGAAGCTGGTTCCAGAGGGCAGGTGGGCCCACAGAGAATGCTCTCTCCCTGGGGGCCGCCAGTACATTCCCTGACTGACGGCACCCTGAGGAGGCCCTCTCTATGGAAGTGCACAGGATGATGGGAAGTTAACGCCGGCAAAAGGTACTCCCATAAATAATCCGGGCCCATGCCATTTAGGGATTTATAGGTCATCACCAGCACCTTGAATCTCACCCAGAAGACAACTGGAAGCCAATGCAGCTCGTGGAGCAGAGGTGTTACATGGGAGTATCGAGCAACCCCCATCACAACTCACGTGGCTGCATTCTGCACCAGCTGGAGCCTCCGAGTGGTATTCAAGGGCAGCCCCATGTAGAGGGCATTGCAGTAGTCTATCCGAGAGGTCACGAGCGCATGAGTGACTGTGCATAGGGCATCTCAGTCCAAATAGGGCCACAACTGGCACACCAGGTGAACCTGGGCAAAAGCCCCCCTGGTCACAGCTCCTATATGATCTTCTAAACTGAGCTGTGAGTCAAGGAGGACACCCAAGTTGCGAGCCCTATCTATGGGGGGTAACACCTCACCCCCTATAGATAAAGATGGAATAGAGTGGACAACCTGAGATGCCGGTATGCACAGCCACTCGGTCTTGTCGGAATTTAGACGAAGCCTGTTCCTTCTCATCCAGACCCTCACTGCCTCCAGGCAATGGGACATCACGGCGAGGGCATCACCGGGTTGATTTGGGGTGGAAATAAAAAGTTGGGTATCATCAGCGTACTGATGATGCCCCACCCCAAAACACGAATGATCTCTTTTAATGGTATGAGATTTGACTTTGGGGCCAATTAGTCCTAGCGAAGAAATCCTCTTGCAGTTCAGCTAATGTTTGTGATGACTGTGAAAAGAGAAGTTTGAAAAAAAAAAAAAAGAAATGCTGGTTAGAAATCAAGCATGAAACATGTATAGCACTCTATAGCACAAGGGTTACCAATCCCTGGCCCACACCCCATCTCTGGGCCTTGAGCCATTAGGAACTGAGTGATGGAAGTGGTGGATAAGCGTGCACATCTATCCCCATTTCATGAGCACATCCTATGCACTCCATTTACACCAGGGGTCTTCAAACGTGGCCCTTTTATGACTTGTGGACTTCAACTCCCAGAATTCCTCAGCCAGGCACACTGGGTGAGGAATTCTGGGAGTTGAAGTCCACCAGTCATAAAAGGGCCACGTTTGAAGACCACTGATTTACACGATCCCAGTATGTATGATGCTTTCCCACCACTTGTGCAGAACCATTCCCTCTTCCCCCCACCCCGCCCCCCAAGTTCGAGAAGCTGAAAGGTTCGGGGAACTCTGCTCTAGTGTATTAAAATATAATAACAATATGACATTTTACCATAGATGTGCTATGGCATGCTATCAGAATATCTACAATCCACCTTCATGGATCCATGTAAATCCATGTATGGGGCTTTAGTTGACTTCCAAACTCTTCTCTCCATGCACGACATAATGTACAACACTTGTATCTCTCTTCTCTGAGATCTTAAGGTGGACTGTAGCTACTATTTTGACAGAACATCTAGCGATCTCTTCTGTTGCTGCTAAGTACCTGAATTGCTCTTAATAGCTAATTATATTGTCTACTGTACCCAAAGTGAAAAAGTTGTCAGTTCAAGTCTGGGGAAAAGATTTGAACCTCAAAGAATAACATCTGATTTCCCTTGCCTGGTGAGTCTCAAACCAGCTATGTGGTGTTTCTTGAAGGTCAATATTACATTGAAATTTGCTGGCTATTCATGACTTGTTATTCACTTGTATTTCCTTCCTTCCTTCCTTCCTTCCTTCCTTCCTTCCTTCCTTCCTTCCTTCCTTCCTTCCTTCCTTCCTTCCTTCCTTCCTTCCTTCCTTCCTTCCTGCCTTCCTTCCTGCCTTCCTGCCTTCCTGCCTTCCTGCCTTCCTGCCTTCCTGCCTTCCTGCCTCCCTCCCTCCCTCCCTCTCCTTCCTTCCTTCCTTCCTTCCTTCCTTCCTTCCTTCCTTCCTTCCTTCCTTCCTTCCTTCCTTCCTTCCTTCCTTCCTGCCTTCCTGCCTGCCTTCCTGCCTTCCTGCCTTCCTTCCTGCCTTCCTGCTTTCCTTCCTGCCTTCCTTTTCTGTATACTACTAAAACTCTTGTAGTTTGTTTCTTTGAACCCTTCAATTAGCCCAGATGGTACATCAAAACACAATAATTTTTGAAGATACCTCAAATCCTCTAGCTTAAAAAAATGGTTGAAATTTCAAGGAACTTCAGACCACTTTTGTGGCCACAGCAGTGTCCCCATGGTCACGTGAGCATGATTTCCATCAGTCCCTGAGTTTCCCACAAAGAAAGACAATGGGGAGGCCAGCAGGAAGTCAGATGTTACTTCTGCTCCCATTGCTTTTTTTGCCTACTTGCGTTACCTTTGTGTCAAAGAAAGACCTGACAGTTCACATGTTGTCTAAGGCCATATAAATTTCTATGAGTATTATTTCTTTTCTTTGAAATTCTAATAATAATACATTTAAAAATAAATAAAAGGGAGAATGTTTGGAGCAATTCACACAGATGGAGTGAAATGATATCTTGGACTTACTGTGATAATGACCAGTTGTGCATAGGGGAACTTCCGTTTGGAGATCAAGCATGCTTTTGGACATTTACTTAATATTAATGTCCACCTGACTGTCTAAGTCTGAAGGAAGTAGTTGTGGCACAATTTGGCCTAAACTGTGCAGAAGACATGGGGACTCTTATGCCAGAACCTCTCTCCATCCTGATTGTATTAGCGCCACTGGGCCATCTATCTGAATGACTTTCTTGTGCATTTTCCAAATGCAAAGGTTTTCATCTATTTTTCCCCCCACCCAGTCCTAAAGATGCTCAGAGAGACAGATGATGTGGATAACGAAATTGAAGAAATGTATCAGGAAGACCTCGCTGAGAATAATAACAAATACATGACTCCACTGAAACTAATCCGGACTCCAAGTATGCGATGGCACATCACCACGATAGTTGTCGTCATGGCTGGTTCACAGCTCAATGGTATAAGTGTGGTAAGCAAGACCTAAGTAGTTTGAAAAAAGTAATAATTTATTGAGATGGAATGCATGTGCTGGGAAAAACTACTATTCTTGCTTTGTCTTTCTTTGAAATGAGATGGAATGCAACTCCATACCTGTCGGACTAAAGCCGAGAACAAGGTTAAACAATTCATCCAGAGTTCAGTTCTTTATTTGGTTACACACAGTAGACAGTGTCTTGCCAAACTAAAGCCATACTACTGCTCCTATGGATATATCTTGGGAGACTCTAGGGCATGTCTAGTTTACTCTCTTCCTCTGTCTCCTATCCAGCTCTGGACTGTGCTGCCTCTTGTCTCCTTCCACTTTCTGGAATATGTTCCCATCTTCCTTGGAAAATGCCATTTTCCTGTAGTGTGTCAACCAAGTTCCCCTTTCATGGTCAATATCTTGCACAACACTCCTAATGGCACACCACTGACATTGATGTCACTGCCTTTTTCATCTCTCCTACCCCAAAACTGTTATGTCTGCAGCACAGATTCCATTCTACATTCAATCCCAAAGCTCACGGGAAGGCAAAATACATACAGTTTGATCTATGCAGTCCATCTGGCTTATCTTACCGGAAAGCAATTGTGGGGAAAAAAGCCCTTTCTGGGTTTCATATAAACAAATTCAGGAAAATGGGTCATCTTGAAGAGGGCCTCTCCTGACCATCTCAGCATTTAGAAAGGTTGGTGTCAGGAGCCCATTTCAATTACAAGTTAGGATTGAAGGTGAGGGGGAAAAACCCAACATAACAACGTCATCTGACATTCTTCATCCACTTTCCGGTAACGTGACAAAATTGAGCCAAAGGACAATAGGGGCAACAGGAATCTAGGAACTAGATTAATCTAGTTGATCTGAAAGCAGATTCCAGCTGGAAAGAAAACGATGGTCCAGTGAGCTGAACGAGATGTGTCCTGTGCTTCCTCCTATCAGAAGCAATTGGGAATCTATGTGGATTGAATTGTGTGATTTGTGAATTGATCCTTATTATAGGTAGTCCTTATAACCATGACTGAGCCCCAAACTTTTGTTGCCAGGCAAGACAGTTGTTCAATGTGCTCTCCCCCATTTTATGAACTTTCTTGCCACCGCTTTCTTGCCAGTCACTAACTGAATTGTTGTAAGTCAAGGATGACCTGTGTAGACTGCCAGGGCAATCCTACTGTGACAGATCTGGTTATTGAGAGAATCCAAATCTGGAGAAGAAAATTGAATGTGTGCCCCTTTCATATGATAGTGCAAGGGTCCCCAACCCCTAGTCCATGGACCAGTACTGGGCTGCAGTGTCATGGTTCTAATAGATGAAACCGTTTAAAAGATCTTTAAGGCAAGGATTTCTTCCTTAAAGAACATTTTATTTAGGAAACAAGATATTGGCACGTACAAAGGTGAACCCAAGACTAAAATCCCCTCCCCCGGTTACAAAGTTACAAGTTGCAACTCCCACCCTAATTTGCTGTCATAAATCACATTCACCAATTGTTACAAAATGCAGGCTCTCCTCCCTGCTCTCTGGCCAGCCAAAATGTTATCAGTTGTTCTGTCCCAGCCTAAGATATGTGTGTCTTTGTTACTTCACAAAGACAAACCCTCCTTTAGCAAGTAGGCTGGAAAACCAACCCCTTTTATTTGAGTTATAGACCAAATAATTGTCCCAAAAGCAAAATGGAGCATGAATCAAACAGGAAACCGTTCACAGGCAAAGCAAACAAAACACGAGCCCTTGAAACTGGAATCCTTTGCAAATGGTTGCCTTCAGCAACCAGCACTGCCCACACCTTCCCTTTTCATTATGCAGCCCCAAGGCGTGGCTTCTCAATACCTTCTCCTCCTCCCCTGGAGATGCCCCATTGCCTCCCTCTGTCCTGCTCTTGTTGCCTGTCGGTGTTTGCAAGCATCTATGATGTCTTCCAGCTGTGAGTCCTCAGAGTCTGACTCAGCTTCCCAGCACATCTGAGTCTCATCCTGAGCACAAGTGGAGGGGCCAGGTTCTTCATCAGATTATAAGTCTGGGGGCACATCAGAGCCTTCTGACTCTGATGGTTCCCCAGGCCCCTCCTCCTCCTCCTCCTCTGATTCCCCGGACTCAGCTGCTGGGATCACAGACTGGCACAGAATCACAACATCAGTAATGACCTTGATTCTCACACATATGAATTGTTTTGGCTAACTGAGAACTACGCCCCCTCCTCCTTCATCTAAATTCTCTAAGCTAGCATAAGGCAATGAAGACAACAAATGAAAATGGCTTCAGTTCGGTTTGTCACAGCGCTGACAGGTGGCATGCCAGCAACCAGTCTGCACAAACAAGGAAAGTGCCATCCGTGGGGTGCAGGCAGCACACAAAACCACACCCCCTCAGGTCCATGGGAAAAACTCTCTTGCTGGAACTGGTCCCTGATGGCCAAAAGGTTGGGGACCTCTGTGATTGGGTACCTAAATCCCTCCTAGTGAATCTTGGGAAATATAATCCAGTATATCTGGATGAGAAAAATGAATCTCTTTATTGATGAAGTTTTTTTTCTTTCTTTATTTATTTTTAAAATAAACTTCAGTATAAAGGTAGTTCACCTCCAGGCTCCAATAAAGAATATTTCAGTTTCTCAAGCTACTGGCTCACAAAGAGGCCATTGGTAAAACATAATTCCTGGTATTCTTCAGCATTGATTCTGCTTCTTAGGAAGGTTTACTACTATTGGGGTTTATATAAAGGGTTTCCCAACCCTGTTTTTAATCTCCAACAGTTTGGTTTTGTTTTTTTTTCCTATTCACATTTTATTCTGCTCTGCTCTACTTTCAGGCATACTTTTATACAGAGCGAATTTTCTTGCTCATGCCTTTGAAGAGGAGCGACGTGAAGTATTTAACTTCTGCAACAATCATTACTCTGTGTGCCTGTGTTCTACTAGTGGTAAGAAACTACCTCCTCTCTAACCAGGTTGATCTGGTCACTGCTGGTTAAGGCATCTGGCTAGAGACCTGGAGACTGTGAGTTCTATTTTCACCTTAAGCACCAAATCCAGTTGGGTGATTATGCGGAAATCACCAGGATATAATAGTTCTAGTCTACACATAGAATACTACAGCCAATTTTGGTCACCATATCACAAAACAGATGTTGAGAGTTTGGGGGGAAAAATCAGAGAAGCGCAACTAAGATGATCAAAGACCTGGAGACTAAAACATATGAAGAATGGCTACAGAACTTGGGTTTGGCTAGTCTAAAGAAAAAGAAGAAATAGGGGAGACATTATAGCAGTGTTCCAATATCTGATGGGCTGCCACAAGGCAGAGGGGGGCAGTTTGTTCACCAGAGCACCAGAGGGCAGGACGAGAAACAATAGTTGGAAACTGACCAAAAAGAGAAGCAACCTGGATTTAAGGAGAAAGTTCCTGACAGTGAGGACAATCAACCAGTGGAACAGCTTGCCACCAGAAATCGTGGGTGCTTCATCACTGGAGGTTTTTAAGAAGAGACTGGACATTCACCTGTCTGAGATGGTATAGGTCCTCCTGCTTGAGCAGGGAGATGGACTAGAAGACCTCCAAGGTCCCTTCCAGCTCTATTCTATTCTGTTTTGTTCTATTCTGTTCCATTTTGTTCTGTTCTATTATATTCTTTCTAGTCCTGCCTTAGACATGAAAGCCAGCTGGGTGACGTTGAACCAATTACTCTCTCCGAACCCGAACTACCTCACAAAATTATTCTTGTGGGTGGGATATAGGAAGAGCAAGGAGTATTAGGCAAGTTATTTATTATTTATAAAAATAATAAAGGTGTGATAGCTACATACTTCTTTCTAAAGAACCTATGACAGCTTTAGAGGGATTCATTATATATTCTGCATAATAGGACTGATTGTCCCAGCCTGGGTCCTCCCAATTGTTGTGAATTACAACTCTCTTTAGTCCTGACTACCGGCAATAAATTTGATTGGAATTATTATTGGGACAATTATTATTCACTTCGCCTGTGCCAGCATTAAGTTCCTCATGGCTTGTGAAGGTTCAGACATATCATTGTTCAACTTTGGATGGTCATATCAAATATTGAATAGCAATAGCAACAGCAGTTAGACTTATGTACCGTTTCATAGTACTTTACAGCACTCTAGCAATAGTTATAGCACTTAGACTTATATACCACTTCATAGTGCTTTACAGCACTCTCTAGCAATAGCATTTAGACTTATATACCACTTCATAGTGCTTTATAGCATTCTCTAGCAATAGCAATAGCACTTAGACTTATATACCACTTCATAGAGCTTTTACATCCCTCTCTAAGCAGTTCACAGAGTCAGCATATTGCCCCCCCCCCAACAATCTGGCTCATCATTTAACCCATCTTGGAAAGATGGAATCAATCTTGAGCCAGTGGGAATCAAACTGCTGGCTGTCAGCAGAATTAGCCTGCAGTGCTGCATTCTAACCACTGTGCCATCATGGTTCTTACCATGACTGTCTAAGTGGTTTACAGAGTAAGTATATTGCCCCCAGCACTCTGGGTCCTCCTCTTACTGATCTCAGAAGGATGGAAGGCTGAGTCAACCTTGACCCAGTCAGGATCGAACTCCTGGTAGTCCACAGAATTAGCTTGCAATACTGCATTCTAACCACTGCGCCACCACGGCTCTTAGGATATCTGCTAGCTGGATATCTGACTAGGATAGCTGGACAGCACAAAATTAGGAGAACCTGTCTTTCACTTCACTGTCCTATGATGGAATGTTGTTGTTTTTTTCTCAGACACGTTCTTCTTTTCATATTCTCTAGATGTACTTGGTTGATAATGTGGGACGCCGGATCCTTCTTCTTGCGAGTTTTTCATGTTGCTGCATCAGCTCCATTTTGTTAATAGTGTCACTTGAACTGCAGGTTTGTAATTTGGAATATCAAATATGGGGAGAAATTGAGAGCTGAGTATCAGCCCAGGGTTGGGTTGTTGTTGTTATTGTTTTTTATAATCTATGCAAAGGAGTTCCCTGCCCATCCTCTTCCAGGTCAAAAATTTGACTACTTCCTACTCATTTAGCAGCAAAGTTATTTTTTTCAGATAGCTGAACTGTAAAGGGCTCATTCACACAGCCCCAAGCATGCCCTTTCCTCCTGTTCTTAGGATGGGAGGAAACCACAAGAATCTTAAAGCTGCTACTTCTACCACACCTCCAGCAGAAGTCAACTGAGTTGTGTTCTCCAACTCAGGAGTTAAGAAAAAGGACAAGAAAGGAGAAGATCTGCTCTTGGCTTGCATAGTTGGCTGACTGGGAGAAAGACAGGCAGACAAACAGATCAGGGAAAACTGAGGCTAAGAAGACAAGCTAGATGAGATCAGCATGGTGGGAGATGGCACTCCCCTTAAGACTGCAGGGTGCTTAGTGATGGGAAGAGTGACCTTGTGAAAGATTGAGTTTTACCCTTCTACAAAATTGATAGTCACCAGTCCTGGTCCATGGGGAAAAAGCAAAAAGAATCAAAGGACAAATTGCACAAGAAAGATATCTGATCTCTGTCTCAGTCATAGGTGAAAAAGAAGCACAGGATCCTGCAGCTGGGAGAGGTGACTCCTGCTGTAAGCCAGTTAGATGTGCAGTCACCAACATTTAGAAACCACACCTGGAATACTTCAAACAACTTTGGACACCATGCTACAAAAAAGATGTTGAGACCTTGAAAAAAGTTCAGAGAAAAGCAACTAAGATGATCAAAGGCCTGGAGACTAACACATATGAAGAACAAGGACTTGGGTTTGGCTAGTCTAAAGAAAAGAAGAAATAGGGGTGACATGATAGCAGTACTCCAGTATTTGAGGGGCTGACACAAAGAAGAGGGCATCAAACTATTCTCCAAAGGACCTGAAGGCAGGACAAGAAGCAATGGATGGAAACTAGTCAAGGAGAGAACCAACCTAGAAATTTCCTGACAGAACAATTAATCAGTGGAATGACTTGCCTCCAGAAGTTGATGATGTTCCATCACTGGAGGATTTTAAGAAGAGTCTGGACAGCCTCTTGTCTGGAATAGTATAGGGTTTCCTGGTTGAACAGGGGGTTGGACTAGAACAGAGGTCCCCAACCTTTTAAGCACCAGGTACCAGTTCCGTGGAGACAGGTTTTTCCACAGACTGGAGGGTGTGTGGTTTTGTGTGCTGCCTGCATTCCACGGATGGGGCTTTGCTTGTTTCTGTGGACCAGTTGCTGGCCTGCTGTGGACCAGTACTGGTCCACAGACTGGTGGTTGGGGACCCCTGGACTAGAAGACCTGCAAGGTCCCTTCCACCTATGTTATTCTGTTGTGTTTCTGCTGGGTTTCTGTTAAAGACATCCGCAAATTCCGCCAGACGGTCTATCACTGAAATACATCCACTTTCCTCCAGCAGGCAACTGTGAGCAACTTGTCATATTTCAGCGCCGTGATGATAATGCTATTTGTTTGTGCACACGATTTCGGACCTGGTAAGTAATCTGATGGTTCAGGGTCCTCTGGATGAGGATCCAGCCCCAACCAGGAGAAATGCTCTTGCCCCTGAAAAGTGATTCTTCATTTCTTCTCTTCCTTTTGACTACCAAGGGGTCCTTCCACACTTACTTACATGGGAGCTGTTCTCTCAGTCGTCAAGAGCTTCAGCCTTTGTGATTTCAGGCTCTGTGTTCTGGAGTGCCAACTTTATCACAGGATTAACCTTCTTCTACCTGGAGGTAAGTCCGGGGTCCTGGGTGATTCCAGGCATTTCATGACCCTACTAGGTAACGTCATGAGTGCTAGAAGGGAGAGAGGTTTGCTCTCGGTGTGAGAGAAGTGAGTGACTTTGAAGAGCAATTTGCTGGGAAAAGCTGAATTGGCATATTTCAAGCCTATTCTTGAAGCTGTTCTCTATCTATCTATCTATCTATCTATCTATCTATCTATCTATCTATCTATCTATCTATCTATCTATCTATCTATCTATCTATCCACAAGGATGATAAAATTAAAATTCAATTAAAATAAAAGTTACCTGGACAGAGAGGGAGGATGGTATCATGCAATTGTCTGTCTGTCTGTCTGTCTGTCTGTCTGTCTGTCTGTCTGTCTGTCTATCTATCTATCTATCTATCTATCTATCTATCTATCTATCTATCTATCTATCTATCTATCCATCCACAAGGATGATAAAATTAAAATTCAATTAAAATAAAAGTTACCTGGACAGAGAGGGAGGATGGTATCATGCAATTGTCTGTCTGTCTGTCTGTCTGTCTGTCTGTCTGTCTGTCTGTCTGTCTGTCTGTCTGTCTGTCTGTCTATCTATCTATCTATCTATCTATCTATCTATCTATCTATCTATCTATCTATCTATCTATCTATCTATCTATCTATCCACAAGGATGATAAAATTAAAATTCAATCAAAATAAAAGTTACCTGGACAGAGAGGGAGGATGGTATCATGCAATTGTCTGTCTGTCTGTCTTGTCTGTCTTTCTGTCTGTCTGTTTAGCTAGCTAGCTATCATCAGCAGTTTTCAGCTGTGCTCTTGTATCCACTTGCGAACGACGTTGCACTGGTCTGACAGAACCAACCTTGGTTTAGTTTACAACTTTTTCACCACAGTGCCTGGGGGGACCGGGGATGGGGGGTGGAGGAACCCACTTTCTGACTACTTTTAGCATCGGTCAGTCTTGACTCTTGATGCTATAAGAGGGCAGACATAATGGAGCACAGCTCTACGCTCTAGTAATTATAGTTTACATTTGGCCGGGGAAGAAATTGTTCTGCACAGAGAACAGAAGCACAATTAGACCTCAACCTATGACCACAATTGAAATCATTGTATTTCCATTGTGAAGCAAGGGAGCTGTTAAGTGAGCCGCAACCAATTTCACAACCTTTTTTTTTTGCCACAGTTGTTAAGCTAATCACTGCAGCTGTTAAGTTAATCATATGGCCTTTAAGCAAATCTGGCTGTCCCCGTTGACTTTGCTTGGATGGGAAGATGGGAAGTGGCGATCCCATGATCCCAGGATGCTGCCACCATTGTCAATACTTTCCGGGTTCCCAGCAACCAAATTTTGATCCTATAACCACAGGGATGGTACATCGGTTGCAAGTGTGAGGACTGGTTGAAAGTCACCCTTTTCAGTGCTGTTGTAACTTTGAACAGTCACTAGATGATTGGTTGTAAGTCAAGGACTACTAATTGTAGCTTTCTCTCTGTCTGAAACTGTGAATGGAAATCTAGAGAAGATACAGGTGGGAGCTGTTGATCCCTTTAGGAGTGGCTTCCTCTTCTACCCTTGGGCATATGGCTAGGACAGGGGTAGGCAACCTCGGCTCTTATATGACTCATGGACTTCAACTCCCAGAATTCCTGAGTCAGCTATGCTGAGTCAGAAATTCTGGGAGTTGAAGTCCATGAGTCATAAAAGAGCCAAGGTTGCCTACCCCTGGGCTAGGATAAGAGTCTCTTGGACTAGAGGCTAACGTGGAAAGATAAGAAAGATACCAGAATGATATTTATGTGATAGAAGATGTATTACTCCCTCTTTCCTTCTCTGAATTTCCCACGTATTTTTTTTCATTTTCAGAAAGACTTGGGGTACTACTGCTTTGTGGTCTTCTGGCCCTTCTGTATAGGAACCATTCTATACATCTACAAAATGGTCCCAGAGACCAAGACACAAACCTTTTCTGAGATCAAAAGAGTCATGTCAATGAAGACCACCAAGAGGTCCCGTTCTAGAGAGTCCAGGAGAAAACTGAATCTCAAAAGACATGTCTGAATTCTTCCCTTTCTTTCTCTTCCTCTCTCCATTTTCCTCCTGCCCTTCCTGCTTATCCTTAACCGTCTTCAGAGATCAACATGAAAATAAATAAATAAATAAATAAAACATGAAGATTTATTTGTATTTGTATTTGTATTTGTATTTATTAAATTTGTATACCGCCCTTCTCCCGAGGGACTCAGGGCGGTGAACAGGGCACATATACATAGAGGATACAAAAATTAAAAAAGAATTAAATAATTGCCCAGATAAAACAGTAACAATATAAAAACCCAATTAAAAACCCTAACTTCCCCCATCAGGCCAGGCCAGCTTGTTCAAATAAATGGGTCTTCAGACCGCGTCGGAAGGAGCGAAGGTCCGGTGCCGTCCGGAGCTCAACCGGCAGCTGGTTCCATAAAGCCGGAGCGCCCACAGAGAAGGCCCTCCCCCTGGGGGCCACCAGCCGACATTCTCTGACCGGAGGCACCCTGAGGAGGCCCTCTCTGTGGGAACGCACAGGGCGGAGGGAAGTTGACGCCGCCAGCCTTTCCTCATGATCCAGAGACACCATCTCTGTCCTGTTTTGATTTCTATTTGCTAACATGTATTTCCCCTTTTTAACAAAGTTGCAGTCCTTTCAAAAGATGCTTCAGTTGATTCTTATTGTTGTTGTTGTTGTTGGGCTTCTTGGAGATGTCTTCTGGGTTCCTGTTTTGGTGGTGGTTGGAGTTTCATCTGGTTTTGGACCCTTGGCTGAAGGGGGTACTACTATAGCTTTGTGAAAAATCTCTCTGGGGTACTCGTCAGCCTCTGCCTGTTTTTCTTCCTACGAATAAAAAAGCTCAGTGAATAAAGTTCCTTTTTTGGTGTTCTTCCTTAAGATTCTTCTGAGGTTTAGGGAGTTCAAGAGGCTGCAGAATGTGAAGTGGAAATTCTTCAATGAAAGATACAACATTTGTAGGAAACTGAGGGAGATGTCCTGTACTAGTCCTGTTCATTTTGGAAGGGATGTCTGCACTGGATCTAGGATAGGGGTCTTCAAACTTGTCCCCTTTATGACTTGTGGACTTCAACTCCCAGAATTCCTCAGCCAGGAATGCTGGCTGAGGAATTCTGAGAGTTGAAGTCCACAAGTCATAAAAGGGCCAAGTTTAAAGACTCCTGATCTAGGACAACTCGCCATGGCTAACTCACCACCCTGAAGTCGCTGCCACCGACTTACTTCTACCAACTCACCACAGGATAATACACCATGGCCAATTTGCCATGGGAAAACTCACCCTGGGACAACTTAACACAAGGCAACTGTACTCTAGATCCATTTCTCTCTTAGTATTATTAGTAATATTATTAACAATAAAGGTAAAGGTAAAGGTTCCCCCACACATGCATGCTAGTCATTTCCAACACTAGGGGCCGGTGCTCATCTCCGTTTCAAAACCAAAGAGCCAGTGTTTGTCTGAGGACGTCTCTGTGGTCATGTGGTCGGCATGACTAGACGCCAAAGGCGCATGGAACTCTGTTACCTTCCCACTGTAGTGGTCCCTATTTTTCTACTTGCATTTTTACGTGCTTTTGAACTGCTAGGTTGGCAGAAGCTGGGACGAGTAACAGGCGCTCACACTGCTATGCGGCACTCTGGATTCGACCTGCCAAACTGCTGACCTTCTGATCAACAAGTTCAGCGTCCTAACCCACTGAGCCACCGCGTCCCTATATTATTAACAATAGTATTATTATTAAGATTATAGTGATCTTACATTGAGTTGTCCTGCAGTAAGGTGACTGTGGAGAGAGAGCCGGGATGAGTTGTCCCACTCCAGTCTGTGTTTAGAACCGATTCTCAGATATAAAACTGACTGTAAGATTAAAATATAGCTAGTCCGGTGACTAGAACAGTGTTTTTCAACCCTGGCAACTTTTCAGATACATGGCAGTATTGTGGAATTCTGGGAGTTGAAGTCCATGCATCTTAAAGTTGCCATCTTTGAAAACTACTGGGGTGAAGAAGATTCTACTCGTGGATAATGGTTTAGGCCAGCTTTTTTTTCTGTAGCTGATTTTTAGGCCAAGAAGCATTTGAAATCCATTTTCCCATTCATCAAAGTCAGTGGTGGGATTCAAAATATGTGAACAACCGGTTCTCTGTGTGGATGCCACTTCCGGAAGTGCATTCTGGGCTTGGGCAACAAAAAATTAGTTACCGTTTCTGCTGAAGTGGTGCGAACCAGCTGAATCCCACCACTCATCACACCCATCCTTCAGTTACACAACATTAAACCAGCATTACATTTGAGTATCCCATTGACAACCATCTCTCTACAGATAGTCCTCAATTGATTGCTAGTTATTTAGCAACCATTTACATATATGATGAAGCTCCCTGGGAATAACTTACAACTGTCAAAGGATTCTTTGACTCACATTGAGCATTGAATTGCATACGTGGCACTGGGAGACCTTCATAGCTATGTTTCTCTTAATCCAGTGTTTAAAACTGTAGATGTATGACTGACTGTGGAAGTCCATCTAATCAATATGAACTGAAGCCAGAAGAAAGTATTCTGACTGCAGGAAGTGGGTATGTCTAGTTTGATGAAAAGAGGGACTAGGGGGTGACATGATAGCAGTGCTCCAATATCTAAGGAGCTGCCACAAAGAAGAGGGAGTCAAGCTATTCTCCAAAGCACCTGAAGGCAGGACAAGAAGCAATAGATGGAAACTAATCAAAGAGAGAAGCAACCTGGAACTAAGGAGAAACTTCCTAACAGTGAGGTCAATTAACCAGTGGAAGAGCTTGCCTTCAGACATTTTGGGTGCTTCTTCATTGAAGGTTTTTAAGAAGAAACCAAAGGAATAGCTTACTTCTCAGAGTTGTGGGTCCTCCATTGCTGGAGGTTTTCAAGACAAGATTGGACAACCATTTATCTGGGATGGTGTAAAGACTCTGGCCTTGGGCAAGGGGTAGGACTGAGGACATTTCCAGCTTATGTTCTATGTTCAGTTTTGTTTAGCTAAAGATGGGCATTCAACCTTGGGAAAGCCAACTAACTATTTCTCTACTACTCTGTAGTTACTAAATGTCCAGGACTCTACTAATTGTCTAGCTATACCTCCAATTGGTATAATTCTTCGGAACGGGGCATGTAGTACTGCTTTCATCATAACTTACAGGAGAGATTTAGAGGTATAGATTCTACCTCTCTAATTAGATACTTTCAACTCCCTTTTTAATGTAAAATCTATAGTAGTACAAAGATTTTTTTTAAAAAAACTCTAAGTTTAACTTGTAAATGAAGTAGAAAATTAATTATACAGAAGATTAATGTGACGGTGTTCTTATAAATGGACACTATGGAAAAGCAGAATGATTGAAAATGCAATGCAAATCAAATCTGTTTGAAACTGGAATCCTTAATTTTTATATGAGTCACTTAATAGAGTTGCAATTTATTCCTGGGCACATCAATTTAATAAGTAAGTGAATGCTCTGATTCTGGATAAATTGATCATATCCTAAAAAGCTTCATTACACACATTATTTTGCTTGAAGAAGGATGATGTCCATGAACGGGCATATCTGTCATACTAGGCACCTGTTTCTTTCTTTTATTATATATATTGGCCCCTATGTAACAAACTGAAATTCAATGTAGAGAAAAGTAAGGCTTTACACTTACCAAAAAGTACAGGTACAGATTAGGTGAAACCTAGCTCAATTGCACTAACTGTGGTAGGGATCTTGAAGCCCTGGTTGTTCTGTTCCAGCCTACTACCGGCCCTGCAGAAAAGGCAGGGACAACCCCTTTACAAAAGGCAAAAGGCTGGAAGTAAGCCCGCCAAATCATTAGTTGCAAAGTCATGTCTGACCCATCGCGACCCCATGGACAACGTTCCTCCAGGCCTTCCTGTCCTCTACCATCTTCTGGAGTCCATTTAAGCTCATGCCTACTGCTTCAGTGACTCCATCCAGCCACCTCATTCTCTGTTGTCCCCTTCTTCTCTTGCTCACAATCTTTCTGGTTGAATTAATAGAGGGGATAAAATCAAGATCATGTGAAGTATTAGTACCATGTTATAAAGCCTTAGTATAACCACACTTGGAATACTGCATCTAGTTCTGGTTACCATAACATTAAAAAAAGTTGTTTAGACTCTGGAAACAGTGCAGAAAAGAGCAACAAAGATGATTAGGGAGCTGGAGGCTAAAACATGCAAAGATTGGTTGCAGGAATTGGGTTTGTTTAGTCTAGTGGGGTGACATGATAGAAGTCTTCCAATATTTGAGGTGCTGCCACAAAGAAGAGGGGGTCAACCTATTTGACAAAGCACCTGAAGGCAGGACAAGAAGCAATGGATGGAAACTAATCAAGGAGAGACACAATCCAGAACTAAGAAATTTCTTGATAGAGAGAAGAATTAACCAGTGGAATGGCTTGCCTTCATAAATTGTACGTGCTCCATCACTGGAGGCTCCCTCCCTCCCTCCCTCCCCCTTCCTTCCTTCCTTCCTTCCTTCCTTCCTTCCTTCCTTCCTTCCTTCCTTCCTTCCTTCCTTCCTTCCTTCCTCCCTTCCTTCCTTCCTTCCTTGCTTACCTCAAATCAAAGTTTTATTTTTTTCCAGTTTCAGACAAAAAAATCCAGAAGTGATTTCCAAGTAGAAACAAAACTAGATAAGTTCTTTTCTATAATTAAAAAGTCAGATCTGCCATCTCTGCTAACTCCATCCCCTTTACTATCCACTCTTTCACTGTGGGCAATTAATGTGTCTTTCCATCTTTATACTTATGAGATTCTCACCTCTGTCAATATAGAAAGTTCCAAATTTTCGTTTATGTTCTTTGAACGCTAAGAGGGTGTGTTATGCAAAAATGGAAACTTGGTTTTGATATAATGAATTTAGAATTTAGGCCTTAGATTTTGTGAATCCATGGAGCAGCCTGGCCTCTCTAGTGAAGAAAAGAAGTGTGGAGAAAACATTGTCATGAACAGTGGTGGGATTCAGCCAGTTTGCACCAGTTTGGGAGAACTGGCAGCTAAATTTAGCTGAATTCAGAGAACTGGCTGGCTTCTGGAAGTCCAGTCTAGGCCTTGGAGGCTTCCCAGGCCTAGAACAGCCCACCAGAAGTGCATGGGTACCACTTCTGGAAGTCAGTTCTAGGCATCGGAGGCCTGGAGGAGCCCTCCCAGGCATAGAATGGCCCACCGGAAGTGCATTAATGCCACTTCCAGAAGTCTGTTCTAGGCCTTAGAGGCCTGGAGGAGGCCTCCCAGGCCTAGAACAGCCCACTGGAAGTGCATGGGTACCACTTCCGGGAGTCGGTTCTGGGCATCGGAGGCCTGGAGGAGGTCTCCCAGGCCTAGAATGGCCCACCGGAAGTGCATGATGCCACTTCTGGAAGTCCATTCTAGGCATCAGAGGCCCAGGCCTGCATCACATACTAGAACCAGTTGTTCAACTATTTGAATCCCACCACTGGTAATGAAGCTCCAAAAGATAAAAGAGAGATAAATGACACTATTAAATTCTGAAGCTTCTGGGTGCCACTTTATTCTTATCCAGAACATTATTAGTCTAGATGTCCTACTTGGCCAGGTGAGATATTGTCTCTGTTTGGAACCAGACATGGATCCATTCTGTGTACCTTGAAGACATGTTAGGGATGGTTCTTGAGAGTCCTTGGACCTCCAGGAGATCCAATCAGTCAATCCTAAAGGGAATCAACCCCAACTGTTCCTTGGATAGATGTTGAAGCTGAAGCTCAAATACTTTGGCCACCAAGTGAGAAGAGAGGACTTCTTGGAGAAGAACCTGATGTTGGGAAAGACAGAAGGCAAAAGAAAAAGGGGACAGTGGAAGATGAGACAGTTAGATAGTGTCACTGACACAATGAACATGAATTTTGGCGAACTCCAGGAAACAGTGGAGAACACGAGAGACTGGCATACTATGGTCCACGGGATCATGAAGAGTCAGATAGCCACCGAACAGCCACAGACCTTGGAGACATCTGAGAGATCAAAAAGACCCCAAATACAAGTTTCTTCTGTGATATTATAAATATCTGGATTAAGTCTTTATCCTTATGTGCAATTAGATGCTGAAAGTTTGATGTGATCATTAAATATGCAGTGAAAATAAATGCAGGAGCTTCTGTCTTTGGAGCGATGCCACGGTGAAATAATCTTCCAGTTTGGCTGGCAATATTCTTGATTGAAAGGGGGCGAAGAAGTACAAAATGTCCCAAAGTAAGCCACCCACAAGGACAGACACGATGAAGAACAACCCCAGAGACATTTAGAAAGATAAACGGAGTTACGTAAGAATTCTGAATCCAAGAAAGCTGCAGTAAGCTTGTTCAGTACATCCTGAGGCTCTTATCTTCCCTGCAATTGCCTATCAGGTCTTTTTCCAGTCTTCTTAGCAGCCCTTTCATTTTGTAAAACGATACCCCTTTTTAGAAATTCATATCCAAGTTCTCTGAGTAAAACGTAAGGATCAACAGAATCTCGTCGGATGTTTCGAGGGAATCTAAATATCATTGGTCTCAGTATTGTAAAACAAGAGTCATTCCCAGAAGTAAAATATTTCCATGTGAAGTATCCTATTTTGCAATGATTATTCCTCCTCCTCCTCCTCCTCCTCCTCTTCCCCCTTCCCCTTCTTCTCCTCCTCCTCTTTTTCCTTCCTCTTCTCCTCCTTCTCTTTCTCTTTCCCCTTCTCCTCCTCCTCCTCTACCTTCTCCTTCTCTTCCCCTTCTCTTCCCCCTTCCCCTTCTTCTCCTCCTCCTCTTTTTCCTTCCTCTTCTCCTCTTCCCCCTTCCCCTTCTTCTCCTCCTTCTCTTTTTCCTTCCTCTTCTCCTCCTTCTCTCTCTTTCCCCTTCTCCTCCTCCTCTTCCTTCTCCTTCTCCTTCTTCTTCTCTTCCCCCTTCCCCTTCTTCTCCTCCTCTTTTTCCTTCCTCTTCTCCTCCTTCTCTTTCTCTTTCCCCTTCTCCTCCTCCTCTACCTTCTCCTTCTCTTCCCCTTCTCTTCCCCCTTCCCCTTCTTCTCCTCCTCCTCTTTTTCCTTCCCCTCCTCCTCTTCCCCCTTCCCCTTCTTCTCCTCCTTCTCTTTTTCCTTCCTCTTCTCCTCCTTCTCTCTCTTTCCCCTTCTCCTCCTCCTCTTCCTTCTCCTTCTCCTTCTTCTTCTCTTCCCCCTTCCCCTTCTTCTCCTCCTCCTCTTTTTCCTTCCTCTTCTCCTCCTTCTCTTTCTCTTTCCCCTTCTCCTCCTCCTCTTCCTTCTCCTTCTTCTTCTCTTCCCCCTTCCCCTTCTTCTCCTCCTTCTCTTTTTCCTTCCTCTTCTCCTCCTTCTCTCTCTTTCCCCTTCTCCTCCTCCTCTTCCTTCTCCTTCTTCTTCTCTTCCCCCTTCCCCTTCTTCTCCTCCTCCTCTTTTTCCTTCCCCTCCTCCTCTTTCTCTTTCCCCTTCTCCTCCTCCTCCTCTTCTTCCTTCTCCTTCTTTTTCCCCTTCCCCTCCTCCTCCCCTTCTCTTTCCCCTTCGGCTGCCTCTTGCCCTCCCCTCTTCTTTTTTTCTCCTCTTTCTCTTCCTTTCCTCTATTTATTGTCAAGCTGATTTCCGATTTGTTCTTAATACACGTGTCAATCTACCTACTTATAGGTTACTTAGAGTATCATTCTCGACTTTTCACTCATGAAAGCTTCTGCACATTCATTTATTAGTTAACTCCCAATTTTTGTACAACAACTGAAGGCAGAGCACATACCGATGGTCCTTGACTTACAACCATTGGTTCTGCAGCCATTCATACATGGCACTGAAAAAAAGTGAGTTATGATTGGTCCTTGCACTTATGACCATCACAACATCCCCACGCTCATGTGATTAAAATTGGGGTGATTTGGAGGCATCCCAGGATCGTGGGATGCCAGCTTCTGACAAGAAATTACAATATGTATATGACTAATTTACTCATAGTTACATAATATTCCACAACATCAGTTTACAAGCTTAATCCTGTGGCAATTTGTTGTGTTTCTTAAAAAAGACAAAAAAAGGGTTTTGAAGTTCAAGAGTGGTCTGTTGACCCCCCATTGTTCAAAAGCCATTACTAAAAATTGAACAATAGTGTCACTAGGATTTGCTCAGCTGGACGTGTGCAGGACTGCAAATTTTATTAACCTAACCTTTATTAACCTAATCTTTAGTGTAGAGTAGTAGTAATAAATGTAATTATGTTTAAAATGGATGGCTAGCAATTGGGACTTGGAGGAAATTCTTTCTAATGTGAGAAAGGAAGGAAGGGAGGGGGAGGGAGGGAGGAAGGGAAGGAAGGAATGAAGGAAAACATAAAAAGAGGAAGGAAGGGAGAAAAGGAAGGAAGGAAGGAAAGAAGAAAGGAAGGACATAAAAAGAGAGGAAGGAAGGAAGGAAGGAAGGGAGGGAGGGAGGGAGGGAGGGAGGAAGGAAGGAAGGAAGGAAGGAAGGAAGGAAGGAAGGAAGGAAGGAAGGAAGGAAGGAAGGAAGATCATTCCGAGATACTAAAAAGAGAACAGAATGATCACAGGTAGGCAAAAAAATCAGCAGGAATGTAAAAAGGAGGACATATTGATCTCTGGGATGGAAAGTATACTTCGCACTGAGCTTTCGTTAGTCACTACTAAAATTATCAAAGAGTAAGCCAACATTATAGAAACATTGGGCTATAAAATAATGCCTCTCTAATATTGGCTTATTCTTTGATAATTTTAGTAGCGACTAACGAAAGCTACTTGGACTGCAAGGTGATCAAACCAGTCAGTCCTAGAGGAGATCAACCCTGACTGCTCTTTAGAAGGTAAGATCCTGAAGCTAAAACTCAAATACTTTGGCCACCTAATGAGAAGGAAGGACTCACTGGAGAAGAGCCTAATGCTGGGAAAGGTTGAGGGCAAGAGAAGAAGGGGACGGCAGAGAATGAGGTGGCTGGATGGAGTCACTGAAGCAGTAGACGTGAGCCTAAATGAACTCCAGAAGATGGTAAAGGACAGGAAGGCCTGGAGGAACGTTGTCCATAGGGTCGCGATGGGTCAGACATGACTTCGTAGCTAGCAACAACAACCAAACGAAAGCTCAGTGAGAAAAATACTTTCCATCCCGGAGATCAATATGTCCTCCTTTTTACAAACAAATACACCTGGGACTCAGATTTTTAAAATGGTTCTTGATCTATCTATCTGTCTGTCTGTCTGTCTGTCTGTCCGTCCGTCTGTCCGTCCGTCTGTCCGTCCATCCATCATCTATCTATCTATCTATCTATCTATCTATCTATCTATCTATCTATCTATCTATCTATCCACCTACCTACCTATCATAATCTATCTATCTATCTATCTATCTATCTATCTATCTATCTATCTATCTATCTATCTATCTATCTATCTATCTATCTATCTATCCATCCATCCATCCATCCATCCATCCATCCATCTATCTATCTATCTATCTATCTATCTATCTATCTATCTATCTATCCACCTACCTACCTATCATAATCTCTCTCTCTCTGTAGATAGATAGATAGATAGATATAGATATAGATAATATAGATATATAAAATCAAACTTTCAGCAGTTTGTCATCATCCAGAAAGACAAAACATAAAATCACCAGGAACACAGAAACACCTGAGATAAATTAAACAGTATACAGAACACACCAAAGAAAAAAGAGGGGGGGAAGGGAAACTCCCCCTTTATACTTACAGCAACCAATCATAGCATAAAGCGCATCATGCATGAGTCAGCACTCTCTAACTAATCAACTATTCTGGCTTATTTTACACTTTACTGTTTCAGCTACTAAATTCAATATCCTAACAAATAGGAATAGCGTTTTGACTTATATACTTTTCCAAAGTGATTTCCAGCCATCTCTAAGCAGTTTACATTGCCCCCAAACAAGTTTGGGGAAGGATGGAAGGCTGAATCAACCATGAGCCGGTCAGGATCAAAGTCCTGGCAGTCAGCAGAATTAGCTTGCAATACTGCATTCTCACCACTGTATCACCAAGGGAACAAATGGAGCTGTGGACCATGAAGAAAACTGAAATTCCTTTCCATACTAAAGAGTATTGCCAAGGTCCCTTCTCTCCAGGAAGTAAGATGGTACACCTATAGAGTGCTGTTGCCACCCTATCCAGCCAGCCCTACTTCACAGCCCTACTTCCTTCGCCAGCCACTGTTATGTATCCAGGTGAAGAGAACACATACACACTTACATAGCAGTCACCACCAGGGGGCGTTGAACTGTAACTGTTTTGGCGGGAACCCAGTTTTGGTGGGAAACAGAGGTTCAAACCGATTGGCCGGCTGCTCACCTGGCCAGGTATAAAAGGAGGGCAGGTAACCCCTATTCCCCGGTTCAGTCAATTCCACCTAATAAAGATCTGCCATGCTGTACTCATCCGCATCATTCCTGCTCTCAGGAACCCACTACACAACAGCCACCATCATTAAGAGACTTCAAATTTCAGCCACTGTTCCAAATTAGCCAATCGCTGCTGGCCTGTCTGATTTTGCTGCCCACTGATTGGGTGCCAATGGGAGGTGGGGAAGAGGGTGGGGACACCATGTCCCCATCTCTCTTCCTTCCACAAAATCTATGAATTTCTGGAAGTGTGGTTAGAAAGCCTGATGGCATTGAAGTGGCCACGGCTTTCCCAAATTTCATTCCCAAGGAAGTCATCCTTTCCAGCATTCTGCACCTTTCCTCATTTGAATTACCTTGGTTTAATAATGTTTGCTCTACAGTTTTCAATTTTGCCCAGCTGAAGGATGCAAACAGAACACAAGAGTTTGAGTAATACAGTATATAGATGTTTCTAAAAGCATCAGGAGCCATGTTTGCACAGTGGTTAGAATGCAGCATTCTAGGCTGACTCTGTCCATTGCCAGGAGTTTGATCCTGACCGGCTCAAGGTTAGCTTAGCCTTCCATCCTTCTGAGGTCAGTAAAATGAGGACCCAGATTGTTGGGGAGAAGATGCTGACTCTGTAAACCACTTAGAGAGTGCTGTAAAGCGATATGAAGAGGTATATAAGTCTTAAGTATTATTGCTGTTGCTACATCAGATATTTTATTATTCCACAGTAGTACCCCTTAGAGGCAGCCTCAGGAAGCTGGTCTTGTTGGGTCAATGAAGCTAAGCAGGATCAGGCCTGAGTATTATTTGGATGGGAGACCTCAGCCAGTGACAGATCTGAGAACTGGAAAAACAATGCCAGAAGAGAGAGAAAAATGATCAACCATTTCCATATTACTAACAAGAAAACAACACAGCTGTGTCTCTAAAGTCATAGGAACTGAGCTCAACTGGAAGGTAACTTTTCATTCAGTGATGAAGCATCTTACTAGATAGGACAATAGACTTTCTAGATGTGGTATTATAAGGGGTGGAAAATCCCATAATTGTTTTACCTTTCATACCCACAATTTAGCCTGTTTTCCACCCTCTCATTTAGCCAGAGCACAAATGATCTGCCTCAAATGATCCTACTTCAGACACATTGTGTGAAGAGCTAGCTCTCTGAACAAGAGTCTAATCCTGGGAAAGATAGAAGGAAATAGAAAAGGAATGACCAGCTGGAAAGTGGATGGATTCACCTATAGTGGTGATGGGTGAACTACCAGAAGAGATGAACAACCAAGTTAGGGATAGATCGCCATGGAGAAAATGTCTTATGTTGAAGCCAAGGTTCAAAATGACTTGATGACACATCATCAATCAACTTAGTCAGATGCATTCAGGTTTAATGGCCAATATTATCCACTGGTAGTATTTAAGTAAGACTCAATGAGTCTTCAGGGCAATCTAAGCCAGTAACACGTCAAGGAACAGAAGAATTTGGATTATATTGCTGTCTTGGGCCAGCCTTGAGTATATGTAATGGAGCTGAATTTGTCTTCTGCTTTTAAACTTACCCTTATCCAAATCACTCCTCAGATATATTCTTTTCCACAAAGTGGAACGAAAGAATAAACATGTACACAAGTCTGTCATAATTCTTTCCTTTTTTACATCCAACATTTACATGCAGTCCATAAAGTTTTCTGTTCCCTCAGGTGTAGATTAAGGATAGATAAATGCTTCAAAGGAATTTCCTGATGTCACCAAGTGCACAAATGCACCACCGTTCTTTATGTGCAGTATTTCTCCAGGTGTGTTTATTGATTAGAAATATACATATACATATATATATATATATATATATATATATATATATATATATATATATATATATGTGTGTGTGTGTGTGTGTGTGTGTGTGTGTGTGTGTGTGTGTGTGTATGTATGTATGTGTATGTGTATGTGTATGTATATGTATATGTATGTATATGTATATGTATGTATATGTATATGTATATGTATGGGTCCGGACTACCTACGGGAGCACCTTCTGCCAACGTCAACACCCCTCCGTCCTGTGCGCTCCCACAGAGAGGGCCTCCTCAGGGTGCCACCGCTCAAGGAATGCCGGCTGGTGGCCCCCAGGGGGAGGGCATTCTCAGTGGGTGCGCCAACCCTCTGGAACTGCTTGCCTACCGAAATCCGGATGGCCCCCGACCTTCGCACCTTCCGGCGCGACTTAAAAACTTACCTGTTCCAGCAGTCCGGCCTGGCCTGATAGCTCTAATTGGGGTTTCATTTGTTTTTTACTATTGTTTTTTACTATTGTTTAACTGTATACCTACCTTACTCTGTACACCGCCCCGAGTCCCTCGGGAGAAGGGCGGTATATAAAAACAAATAAATAAATAAATAAATAAATAAATAAATAAATAAATAAATAAATAAATGTATGTATATATATATCTCCCTGGAAAACAGAGGTCATAAATTAAGAATGCTCTACAGATGATTGCATCAATATTTCTAGAGACTTTTCACCACCCTTTAAAAGCAAACAGTTTTCTCAAAATGGTGAGCAAGCAAGCCCCAAAGTCAGTAATGCACATCGATTTCTAAATATTACACTTCAAAAAGAAAAAAAAAACCTGAAGGGAATCTTGCCAGACTTTCTTCAAATTATTTTTAAAAAGACCACCCAATCAAAACAACGACAAAATGAAAGGCCCTACATTAAAAGCAGTCCAGTTTCAGTACAATAATTTCAAAGCCAAAAGATTTTACCATGTGTCCAAAAGCGACAGAGAAGAGTGTTAATTGTACTTCTTGGAGGGAGAGGAGAGCTAAGATAGACAAGAAGCTTGTGCTTCTGTTCATTTGATAGTATCTTCTGGAAGATTTAGATGCAGGAGCTTCATGGATGACCTTCAAGCCTACTTCTAGGTAGCCCTTGACATACAGAGCCTGTCCATTATGGTTGCATGTCATGATGGAAGTTAAGTAAGACAGCAGCACTTAGAACATAGAACACAGAATAACAGAGTTGGAAGGGAACTTGAGGTCTTCTAGTCCAACCCCCTGCTCAAGCAGGAAACACTATACCAGGGGTAGGGAACCTTGGGTCTCTTATGACTCGTGGACCTCAACTCCCAGAATTCTTGAGCCACATGGCTGGCTCAGGAATTCTGGGAGTTGAGGTCCACGAGTCATAAAAGAGCCAAGGTTGCCTACCCCTGCCCTATACCAAGGGTAGGCAACCTTGGCTCTTTTATGACTCGTGGACTTCAACTCCCAGAATTCCTGAGTCAGCATGTCTCAGCTTGGAAACCTCTCCCTTTCCCCTCAGCATGGCTGGCTCAGGAATTCTGGGAGTTGAAGTCCACCAGTCATAAAGCGGCCTAGGCCTAGGCCAGGGGTAGGCAACCTTGGCTCTTTTATGACTGGTGGACTTCAACTCCCAGAATTCCTGAGCCAGCATGGCTCAGCTTGGAAACCTCTCCCTTTCCCCTCAGCATGGCTGGCTCAGGAATTCTGGGAGTTGAAGTCCACGAGTCATAAAAGAGCCAAGGTTGCCTACCCCTGCCCTATACCATTTGAGACAAATGGTTGTCCAATCTCTTCTTAAAAACCTCCAGTGATGGAGCACCCACAACTTCTGGAGGCAAGATGTTCCCCTGGTTAATTTTTCTCCAGTAATAGGAAATTTTCCTTTAGTCCTAGGTTACTTCTCTCCCCAGTTAGTTTCCACCGTTTCTTGTCTTCTGGTGCTTTGGGAAATAGGTTGAGGCAGCCACTAAAACAGGGGTGTCAATCTGCCTGGCCGTGGGCCGGATGCATCATGCCGAAACCGTGCCCGCCCCATTGCCAGCAATGGGAAAAAAAGTTGTGATACGTCGCAATCACGTCACGTGACGTTGCAAGATTAACACCCCTGGCCTAAAATATTGTAAATTTTCCTTGGCTTCATAAGTGGTTCCCATTTTACAAGCTCTGTGAAGAATTTTGGTCATAGGGGTGATGTAATTATTGTCAGGTGCAGGAAATGATTATTTTTTTTCTCTTTCTCTCTGTTTATTTTTGCAGGAAATTACATGAAGTGCCAATATCCGCCTGCAGATGAGGTCTACAATATTCTCATTTCAGCCTCAAGCAGATGGGGAATTTGACATGTGTTCACCATCTCCATTTTTATTTTTATTTTTGCTTTTTCTATCGGCTTGCACGCTGCCCCTCCCTCCTCTTAAAAACTGCAAAAAAGAAAAAAAAAGAAAAAGCTTTCTTCCTATTTGGATAAGCACAATGGAGCTGAAGAGGAATAGAGGGGGAGGCCATCTGGAAAAGAATGCAGGGCTGATTCAGGATGCAGAAACTGAACACAAATCTGGTATTTATCTTCTTACATCATGTTTCAAGGAGGACAAAAGTTTGTGGCCTAGCTGACCTCCTCTCTCTCCTCTGCTGTTAACTCTTTCCTTGAATAATGCAGGAGGGATATGGGACAACAAAATAACAGAATTGGAAGGGACCTTGGAGATCTTCTAGTCCAACCCCCTGCTCAGGCAGGAAACCCTATACCATTTCAGACAAATGGCTGTCCAGTCTCTTCTTCAAAACTTCCAGGGTTGGAGCATTCACCACTTCTGGAGGCAGGTTGTTCCACTGGCTAATTGTTCTAACTGTCAGGAAGTTTTTCCTTAGTTCCAGGTTGCTTCTCTCCTTGATCAGTTTCCATCTGTTGCTTCTTGTCCTGCCTTCAGGCGCTTTGGAGAATAGGTTGACCTCCTTTCTTCTTTTTGGCAGCCCCTTAGATATTGGAACACTGCTATCTTGTTGATCCTAGTCCTTCTTATAATTAAACTATACATACCCAATTCCTCCTTTGTATGTTTTAGTCTCCAGTCCCCTAATCATCTTGGTTGCTCTTCTCTGCACTCTCTCTATGTATGTATGTATGTATGTATGTATGTATGTATGTATACATACATACATACATACGTACGTGTGTGTGTGTGTGTGTGTGTGTGTGTGTGTGTGTGTGTGTATGTGTTAAGTGTTTGTTAAGTGTTTAGAATACCTTGCTAGGCCCCAAACATGGAGCAAATCTTATTTTCTGTTTCAGCCTAACCCAAGGCCATCAACAGGCTGTAGTCACACAGTGACAGCTTATATTTGTGTATTTTTTTCTTTGTATATGTATATGTGTATGTGTATGTGTATGTGTATGTGTATGTGTATATGTATATGTAAAACAACGCAATCGGCCCAGGTTCGAATCTCAGAAGGGTATGGCTGACTGATGAGAACAAATAAGTCTGAAATGATCATATCGGTCTCCCTTTATTCTTTGTTAGCAAGCCAAAAAATTTACACAAATATGAGCTGCCACTGCTGTGGCTACTGCCTGTAGATGGCCTTGGGCTAGGCTGAAACAGGAAATAAGATTTGTCCCGTGTCTGGGACTAAGCAAGTGTATTCTGAATGCTTAACAAACATTTAACACATATCTTCCTTGCTTCTCAGCTAAGAGAGAGAGAGAGAGAGAGAGAGAGAGAGAGAGAGAGAGAGAGAGAGAGAGAGAGGTTCGAATCTCAGAAGGGTAAGTTGGAAATGATCATATTGGTCTCCCTTTATTGTTTGTTAGCAAGCCAAAAAATTTACACACACTCACACACTCACTCTCTCACACACACACACACACACATATTGATGAACAAAACTGGATTCAGTATTCAGTGTGGCCTTACCAAGGCATTATAAAGTGGTATTAACGCTTCACATGATCTTGATTCTATCCCTTTGTTAATGCAGCCTAGCACTATGTTGGCTTTTTTCCCCCTTTTAAAATCATTTAAGGTACCACAGGCTTAATGGGGTCTCTTTGAGTAATCGGTACCATTGAACCAAGGTTGTTGGGCGGTTTCAGCCTAACTCTAGAAAGCTTGGAAAATAATATAATATAAACAATAAGATAAAATCTACCAGGTTGTGCCATTGGTTCCCACCATGCACACCTGTAGGAGATGAGCAGGATGAGTGGAAAGGTGGGAATAAAGAAAACCAGAATCTTCTAGAACACGGCTGTCAAACTGCCAGCCTGTGGGCCCGATGTGTCACGTTGAAGCCACACCCACCCCAGCTCCTGGAAGGGGAAAAAAGTTGTAATGTGTTGCAACATGTCACGTGATGTGGCGAGTTTGACACCCCAGTGCTAGAACCTCCAAACAAGCTCAAGATACAAAGAGCAACTGGTTGTATAAAACCCAATGAGTTATTCCATGTTCCAAGAATAGACCTTATTTTTAACTTGTCATAAGATGGAGACTTGATTGCAGAAGTTATAATATCAGCAAAACAAGCTTTTGATTGGTGGCGAGGAGAGGAGCAGGCTAAGCTGGAGGGCGGGGTTAAATGTGTCATCAGTTTGGAGACACTGTGCAACCAGACATGCAAGAGGCCCTAGTCCACCCCCACCCCCCCCACCCCGTCCCCTTGAATTCCATTTATTCTTATCTAGTGGCAATGTGGTTTTAACTATTAGTTGACCAGTTTGATTTCGGTTGCAAATAACCAGGAAGACTCACTGTGTTTAAAGCAACAGATATTTTATTTAGTACTCCCTATACACAAGAATCGGATCAACTAATGGATCAACTAATGGACGAAGCTAAATTGGCGCTAGATGAGGGTCAACGGAGTTCCCAGGGAGCTGGGCATTTATTTTTATTTTTTATTTTTTTTGTGGCTGCACAATGAGTCCAAACTGAGGACATGTTTAAACCTGCCCTTCAGCTCAGCCTGCTCATCTCCTCACCACCCCCGCAAAAAAAAAGAAAGAAAGAAAGAAAGAAAGAAAGAAAGAAAGAAAGAAAGAAAGAAAGAAAAGAAAAGAAAAGAAAAGAAAAGAAAAGAAAAGAAAAGAAAAGAAAAGAAAAGAAAAGAAAAGAAAAGAAAAGAAAAAAGAAAAATTGCAAGTTGGTTTTGTTCATATTGTATCTTTCTTTTGGAGTTCTCCACAAGTTGCAAATAAGATGTATTTTTCAAACCAAGGGAAACACTTTGGGTTTCAATACACCACTTGTGTTTTCATCCCTATGTCCACTGTATTATTTACCTACAGGTAGTCCTGGACTCATGACTGTAAGGAAGCCTAGTCATTAAAGTCATCAGTCCTGAAGGTTGTAAAGCAGGCCATTGTGGGACCCGACCCAATTTTACAACTTTTTCGGAAGTGGTCATTAAGTGAACCCATTGTTTTTTATGGGGCAGTTTTTGCCAGAAACTGGAACCAAATGCCGGTTTTTGGGGGGGGGGCGGGGGTGAAATGTCATAAATCGTAGTCAGACGATCTCCGTGCACTGTGCATGGTAGCAAATGTGGATCAGTTGCCAAGAGCCCAAAATGCAGTCACATGACTGCAGGAGATGTGAGTGGGGAGTGACGTCAGAACTTTGGAACTGGGTCATAAGTCCCTTTTTGAATGACCTGTCATAACTTTGAACGGTCGTTAAGTAAGTGATCATAACTCAAGGACTGTCTGTAATATGCTTGCAACTACAGCAACGTTTCTAATTTCTGTATCTTCGTAAGGTAGACACACCTGACCAAACAAATCCTTCAATTATACCGGCAGGCATCCAGGGATGGGCAACATGATAACTTTATTGTCACTTTGAGTGTACACCAATCGGCATACATCAAAATGAAATTTTGTGGCATACAGCTCTCAAAGGGTCACCACCTCCGATATATACTCCTTGTTCGTGGCCCGCTCAAATTTCACATTGTCCATTTTAGTCTCTAGGGAGTGAACGATGGCACACAGGACAGATGGAAATGGGGCTCCATGTGGATTAGCCCTCAAGTTAGCTTGTATTCTGACAACCTCGCCTTCTTTCCTTTTTCTGATCCTGACTCTTCCACCCTTTCCTTAAAGAGGCCTTGCTTCTTTTCACCCCTGGAGCACGCTGCCACCGCCACCAACTCCTCCAAAAGCCTCTCTTTCTTCCTCTGGGCCTGCCGACAGCCTCATCCAGTTCCTTCGCTCCATAAGCTCCAGGTCCTCTTCTCCTCTGCCTCCTCTGGAAACAGCCCTGATTTGCAATACAATCCATCACTGGGCCAGCAGTCAGATCTTGCTGCTGGTAGAACAAATTCAAACAGCGCCAACGACTTTTAACGGTCTCACCAACAGTTCCAAAACAACTAGAAACTCGCCATGCCAGCAAAGATTGTCGGTCGTATGTCGTATGTTACCTTAGTTCCACCATGTTGCTCAAACACATTAAAATCTTCCTGATCATGTGGCCTATAGCCCTTACTATCCCTCCCAAAACTATTTGCCTTCAAGAGCCAATGCAGCCGCAGCCATTCCAGGTGCTGCCATCTTAGAACATGGAGGACCAGATATTCTCACCTTTCTCCATCAAATCATGACATCCTGGTCTCCTTTTCGGAAGGAACAATAGCCGGAAATGTTCAAACAAGAACTTGTGAAAGAAAAATCAAGCTGAACTCCAGCACGAACAAGCACAGAATGAGGCTGGGGTTTCCCTCCACCTCTGGCCTCGCAAGTCTAATCTTTTACCCTCTTTTCTTTCCATTCTTCCGCACTTTGCCCTTTTCAGCTTGTGAGCTGGCAAACAGGGCACGTCCTTTCTACATGAAAGACTCTTTAGTTTGGAGATTATAATGGCCTGAAAAGGGACATTAAAATGCTGCAACTCATTAAATCCAAGTGCTGAAGCTGGCTGGTTAGATTTTTTTGTTAGTTGTTTTTCTTCTTCTTCTTCCCCCTGCATATTTTGTAGAACCAGGAGAATTGAGACTATTGTTTCTTTGCTTGTTTGTTTTTTAAGTCTAAATTGTCAGAGGAAATAAATATTCATCGCTGTTAAAGGTTGTTTTTCTCAGTGCTTAACTTTGTAAAAAAAAAAGCAATTCCTTTGATTTGATTTTACTGTGTGTGTGTGTGTGTGTGTGTGTGTGTGTTACAAAACTAGCCTATGAATGCATGTTATAGTATCCGTCCTATGACTGTTGTGGGGAAGATCTTGATTGAAAAGGTTGATGATGGAATACTGGAGAAAAGCACAAAGAGTTTATTATATTTCTAGGGGCCGGTTTCTGACTTTTTAAAAGAACTTCTCCATTATTCCATTGGGGAAATGTATTCTGCCTTTTTAATATTTCCCAAAATATTTCTTTCTCTGTATTCTTCCCACACCGACCATTTGAGGTTACAATGGTGCTTGAAAACAGGGACTTACGACTGGTCACATGATCAAAAGGCAAGCACTTGGCATGTATTTATGACAGCTGCAGATTCAGTCATCCGTTTTTTGTGACCTTTTCAGGTGGTGTCCAACAAGTAACATTAATGGCAGAAGCTGGATTCACTTGAGGATTATGTCATTTGCTTAATGACCACAACCAAAAAGGGTCACAAAATTTGGCACGATTCACTTAATAACCACATCACTTAGCAATGGTTGATGGTTAATGGTTAATGACCACATCACTTAATGGTTAATAACCACATCACTTAGCAACGGTTAGTGGTTAATGGTTAATAACCACATCACTTAGCAATGGTTACTGGTTAATGGTTAATGACCACATCACTTAATGGTTAATAACCACATCACTTAGCAACGGTTAGTGGTTAATGGTTAATAACCACATCACTTAGCAATGGTTAGTGGTTAATGATTAATGACCACATCACTTAATGGTTAATAACCACACCACTTAGCAATGGTTGATGGTTAATAACCATGTCACTTAGAAATAGTTGTGGTCATAAATTGAGGATTACTTGTACAGTAAAATCAAAGTGTTAAAACAGAGAAGATCTGGCAACAGAACCAAACTTTCCTAGGCAGCCCAATAAAGGATCTCACTCTATCCTAGCATATGGGAGAAAAGCCAGGCATGAAATGCTTTTCTGAAGGCTAAAAAGGAAGTGAGGTCAAAAAAAGTAAAAAAAAAGGTGGACATTACAGTGAATAACAGAGTAGAATAACAGAGTTGGAAGGGACCTTGGAGGTCTTCTAGTCCAGCCCCCCTGCTCAGGCAGGAAATCTCAGAATAAAATGTAAGAGTAAATAAATAAATAAAAAACCCTCCAGAAGTAGTCCTATCCATCTTGAAGATTTCAATGCTTCCAAAAATGATAAAATCATTCCTTCTGCCCACCCTCATATTTTTTATTGTGATTCTAGGTCAGGGGTGTCAAACTGCCGGCCTGCAGGCCGATTGCATCATATGGAGGCCGTGCCCACCCCAGCTCCGGCAATGCAAAAAACGTCGTGATACATTGTGACATGTCACGTGACGTGGGGAGTTTGACACCCGTCTTCTAGGTTATTCTACTGCCCACCTGTCACCAATCTCCTTCAAAGTACTAAATATTCAAAATTTAGCCTTTTATATTTTATATTTATATTTATTAAATTTTTATACCGCCCTTCTCCCGAAGGACTCAGGGCGGTGTACAGGGCAATAAATATTAAAAAGCAAAGTACAAAAGTTAAAAAAACAATTAAATAATTTATGCCCGATCTATACAATAGTTAAAACCATATTAAAAACCCAACCCCAAACCCATCAGACCAGGCCGGCTTGCTCAAATAAATAGGTTTTTAGATCCTGCCGGAAGGACCGAAAGTCGGGGGCCATCCGGAGCTCAACCAGCAAGCGGTTCCACAGGTCTGGCGCGCCCACAGAGAAGGCCCTCCCCTTGGGGGCCACCAGTCGACATTCTCTGATCGGAGGCACCCTGAGGAGGCCCTCTCTGTGGGAGCGCACTGGATGGAGGGAGGTTGACGCCGGCCACAGGTGCTGCCGTAGGTAATCCGGACCCGTGCCATGTAGGGCTTTGTAGGTCATTACCAGCACCTTGAATCTCACCCGGAGGGAAACCGGCAGCCAATGCAGCTCATGGAGCAAAGGTGTAACATGGGAGTATCGGGAGACTCCCAACACAACTCGCGCAGCTGCATTATGCACCAGTTGGAGCCTACGAGTGGTCTTCAAGGGCAGCCCCATGTAGAGAGCAGTAGTCCAAACGAGAGGTCACGAGCGCATGAGTGACTGTACGCAAGGCATCCCGGTTCAGATAGGGCCACAACTGGCGCACCAGGCGAACCTGGGCGAAGGCCCCCCTAGTTACAGCTCCTATATGATCTTCTAAAGAGAGCTGTGAGTCTAGGAGGACCCCCAAGTTGCGCGCCCTATCTACGGGGGGCAATAGCTCACCCCCCATAGCAAGAGATGGAGTAATCTGAATTTCCCGGGATGCCGGCATGAGCAGCCACTCAGTCTTGTCAGGGTTGAGCCGAAGCCTGTTCCTCCCCATCCATTCCCGGACCGCCTCCAGGCAACGGGACATCACGTCGAGGGCATCACTGGGGTGGTTTGGGGTTGAAATAAAAAGCTGGGTATCATCAGCATACTTCTGCTTTTGGCTCTCCTTTTTAAAAAAAAAAAACCCAAAAAGAAACAAAAACAAAACAGCAACGCAAAATCCAGAAGGGATTGTTTAAACACGTGCTCAGTTGAGGCCGGGAAAGAATGATTCTGCAATGTCCTTCAAACCCAAGACAAAGGATGTAACAAAAAGAGGACTAGCATGTTAGAAACATAGAAAAGTGATGGCAGAAAAAGACCTAGTGGAACATTAAGTCCACCCTTTGAGGGCTTTTATTTTATTTTATTTTATTTTATTTTATTTTATTTTATTTTATTTTATTTTATTTTATTTTATTTTATTTTATTTTATTTTATTTTATTTTATTTTATTTTATTTTATTTTATTTTATTTTATTTTATTTTATTTTATTTTATTTTATTTTATTTTGTCAAATGATGGACCTGTGTTTATCCCAAGCATGTTTAAACTCAGTTACTGAGGATTGATCCAGTACTTCCCTTGGAAGTTGGTAGGAATTTATAATAATACTTTTGAACGTCCCCTCTGTCTGTTTTGAGGTTATGCAAACCACTTTGACTTGTTCCTTGTAGGATAGCTGCCTCTCTCCAGCGAAAACAGAAAAGGAACAACAACAACAACAACCCAGCCCAGGTTTTAATTTATTTTGTTCATTCCTCGTACACAGAAAGCAACTTTTGGATCCTAACCCTAACCCCAGAAGATAAACTCAGGATCCAAAAAGATCTTAACGAACTTGAGCAATGGGCCCTGTCCAACAAAATGAGTTTCAATGTGGAGAAAAGCAAAGTTTTACATTTAGACAGGAAAAATCAAAGGTACAAGTGCAGATTAGGTGAGATTTGGCTTAAAAACAGTAACTGTGAGAGGGACCTTGGAGTCCTAGTGGATGATCACTTGACGATGAGCCAGCAGTGTGCAGCAGCAACCAAAACAGGTAATAAAATGCTGGGTTCTATAAACAGAGGCATAGAATCAAGATCACCTGAAGCATTATTATCGCTTTATAAAACCCTAGTAAGATCACACCTGGAATACTGCAGCCAATTTTGTCACCATATCACAAAAAAGATGTTTAGACTTTGGAAAAAATTCAGAGAAGAGCAACTCAGATGATCCAAGGCCTGGAGACTAAAACATAGGAAGAACGGCTGCAGGACTTGGGTTTGGCTAGTCTAAAGAAAAGAAGAAATAGGGGAGACATAATAGCAGTGTTCCAGTATTTGAGGGGATGCCACAAGGCAGAGGGGGTCAACTTATTCTCCAAAGCACCAGAGGGCAGGACAAGAAACAATGGTTGGAAACTGACTAAAGAGAGAAGCAACCTGGAATTAAGATGAAACTTCCTAACGGTGAAGACAATTAACCAGTGGAACAGCTTACCCCCAGAAATCGTGGGCGCTCCATCACTGGAGATTTTTAAGAAGAGACTGGAGAGTCACTTGTTTGAGATAGGTTCTCCTTCTTGAGCTGGGGGCTGGACTAGAAGACCTCCAAGGTTCCTTCCAGCTCTATTCTATTCTACCTTGGAGACATTTTAACATAGCAGAAGCAATAGGCTCTTCTGTTATTTACAGAAAGCCCTCGACTTATATCCATGAATGAGCCTAAATTTTCCATTGCCAAATGAGACATTTGTTAAGTGAATTTTGCCCCTTTTTACGACCTGTCTTACCGCTGCTGTTAAGTGAATCACTGCACTTGTTAAATTAGCAACCTGGGTGATAGATGAATCTGGCTTGCCCATTGATGTTGCTTGTAAGAAGGTCACCAAAAGGGGTCATGTGACTAACCCAGGATGCTGCAACTGTCATAAATAAATACCATCTTTTCCCAAAAATAAGACCAGGTTTTTTTTTTTTTTTGCTTCCAAAAGAGGCACCAGGTCTTATTTTCAGGGGATGTCTTCTGGGACCGATAGCGCCGCCCAGCCGGTCCACTTCTTTTGGGGCCAAAGGAGCAGCTTCATTCTGCAGCTGTATTCGGGTCTGCATGTTGCAGTCAGGTCTTTCCAGAAGGCCTCTGCAGCCGAGTACTGAGCTATGGATTTAAGTTATGGTTCTCGGCTGCAGAGGCCTTCCGGAAAGCCCCGTGACTGAGAAATGCAGGCCTGGCTGCAGAAGAGGCTTCAGAAAA
The DNA here is from genome assembly GCA_024294585.1 of Vipera latastei. NCBI lineage: Eukaryota > Metazoa > Chordata > Lepidosauria > Squamata > Viperidae > Vipera > Vipera latastei. The sequence continues at coordinate 213,792,260 of CM044356.1, forward strand.
AGAAGTGGGCTGGTGAGGAGAGGCTGCAAAATGAGTGGGTGCGGGGTGGGTGGGACAGTTCCACACCCCCGCCCTAGCTTGATTTTTAGGTGTGTGCCTCACCCCCAAAATAGGGCTTATTTTTGGGATAGGGCTTATATTAGGCCCACCTCCAAAAAAATCAAGCTAGGGCTTATTTTGGGAGTAGGCCTTACTTTCGGGGGTATGAGTCAGTGGCCAAACATCTGAATTTTCATCATGTGATCATGGGGATGCTGTAATGGTTGTGAAAAACTGTGAAAAACGTTCACAAGTCGCTTTTCTCAGTGTCGTCGTAACTTCAAAAAAAATCATTAAACAAATTGTTGTAAATTGAGGACTACCTATACTTAGGTTTTTTGCATTATAATTCCTGGATGGATGGATGGATGGATGGATTTATTTATTATTATTTTTTAATCCCATTTATATCCCGCCCTTCTCCGAAGACTCAGGGCGGCTTACAATTTAAGCACAAACCAATGTGCTTAGCAATAGCCTTCATTCTATGTATATGCCTGCTTATTAGGGCTTTCACACACACACCCCCAAGCGGCATTATTACAAAGTCAGCTTATTGCCCCCAACAATCTGGGTCCTCATTTTACCTACCTCGGAAGGATGGAAGGCTGAGTCAACCTTGAGCCTGGTGGGATGCGAACCTGCACTAATTGCAGGCAGCTCGTGTTACTTAAGGAGGCATTAGCCCACTGCTCCACCAAGGATGGAGTTTTGCTGCAGTGGCTTCACTGTATTCATTGTGCCTTCCTTACTCAACTTCTTTGTCTAGCTAAACCAAACATGACTGATTTATTTATAGAAAACATGCAATATCCCTTCAAATTATACTACAGTGGGGCACCATGTGATGACGTGGTTCCTAGAATAGGCTAAACTACCGGTAGAAAGCCCATGTTGAAAAACAGCAGCCACCCTCCTAAATAAGGAAATATATTTGTGGGTTGTTGTTTTTTTAAAAGGCATAATATTATATTTCCTCAAAGTAATAATAGAAAAGAGGCCAGGTTTTAGAAATGCAGCTTTGGGGCGGTGGCTCAGTGGGTTAGGACGCTGAACTTGTCGATCAGATGGTCGGAAGTTTGGCGGGTCGAATCCCGAGTGCCGCGTAGCAGAGTGAGCGCCTGTTACTCGTCCCAGCTTCTGCCAACCTAGCAGTTCGAAAGCACGTAAAAATGCAAGTAGAAAAATAGGGACCACTATGGTGGGAAGGTAACAGCGTTCCGTGCGCCTTTGGCGTCTAGTCATGCTGGCCACATGACCACGGAGACGTCCTCGGACAAGCGCTGGCTCTTTGGCTTTGAAGTGGAGATGAGCAACGGCTCCTAGAGTCAGAAACGACTAGCATGCATGTGCGGGGGAACCTTTACCTTTACCTTTATTCATAAGCAAAATTCCTTCACCACAGCCCCAGAGAAGCAGGACACCACGATTACAAAACCGAAAGGGCACACTCAAGCTCAGATGAAAGTACATGCCACAGGAACAGGAACCTCAAATACCAAGCCCAAAGAAGGTGCAAAAGCCCACCTATATCCCAACTCCATTTTGTCAGCTGTCTCAGAACCCCATGTTGTTAGTTCTGTTCTTCAATAAACAAAACCTTCTTTCCTAAGCAGTCTCGATTTTCTTTATTCCCGGCTTGGACTGGACCTGAAGATTTTTTTTTTTCTTTCAACACTCAGATCTGGGAGAAGTGATTGGGTTTGATGCCTATCAGAATTTTGGAAGACTTTCTTCAAAGAGAAGGTGACTTCCCAAGAAGATGAAGATGAAGATGTGATGCTGTACAGCCCAAAATGGAACGAATTTCCTCCTTTGAGGAGAACCCAGAGGAGAGATACAATTATCACTAGGTTCTTATAGCGTCTCCACAACCTTCCTCCAAACACCAGAAAGAGAGTTGATGGATAATCAGATCCTAAACCCCAGTACTACCATTGTGTATCTCTGTGAGATGGAAAGTTAAATTTAAATTTAAATTCTGGGCAGTCATGTCTAAGACTTCCCAGCCTCAGCACATTGAAAGCGTCCCAGTGAAGAATTCCTAGAGTTCAATTTTACTTCTGGGGACTTACATGACTAGGTGTTAGTGATGACTTACAAAGCCCTACATGGCATGGGTCCGGATTACCTGCGGCCGGCGTCAACTTCCCTCCGTCCAGTGCGCTCCCACAGAGAGGGCCTCCTCAGGGTGCCTCCGATCAAGGAATGTCGATTGGTGGCCCCCAGGGGGAGAGCGTTCTCTGTGGGTGCGCCAGACCTTTGGAACCGCTTGCCGGTTGAGCTCCGAACGGCCCCCGACCTTCGCTCCTTTCGGCGTGATCTCAAAACCTTTCTTTTTGAACAAGCTGGCCTGGTCTGATGGGTTGGGGCTGGGTTTTATAATCGGTTTTAACTTTTAATATGTATTAATTTATTACGGGCATTGTAGTTTAATTACTTTTTAATTTTTGTATCCTGGTTTTTATTATGTATTGCCCTGTTCACCGCCCTGAGTCCTTCGGGAGAAGGGCGGTATACAAATTAAATTATTAAATTAAATTAAATTATATCCTCTGGGTTTTTTTTAGGGGGGGGGAACAATGTAGGAGTGATTTGCCACTTTTTCAAATACTAATCAGTCCTGACTGTTTAATATTCAAATGAAATCAGCCAAAGTCAGATGAAATGCATTTATCTGTTGCAAATTTTCAGCACTTTGGAAGGATTAAATGGCAATTTATAACAATAAATATATATGATATAGGTTTTAGAGAACTATATGACCCTTCCTCCCTCCCTCCCTCGCTCCCTCGCTCCCTCCCTCCCTCATTTTTGTCTCATTCCTTCCCTCCTTCCCCCTCCCTCCCTCCTTATTTCTGTCTCCTTCCTTCCTCCATCCCTCCCTCATTTCTGTGTCCTTCCTTCCTTCCTTCCTTCCTTCCTTCCTTCCTTCCTTCCTTCCTTCCTTCCTTCCTTCCTCCCTCCCTCCCTCCCTCCCTCCCTCATTTCTGTCTCATTCCTTCTTCCCTCCCTCCCTCATTTCTATCTCCTTCCTTCCCTCCTTCCCCCTCCCTCCCTCCTTATTTCTGTGTCCTTCCTTCCTTCCTTCCTTCCTTCCTTCCTTCCTTCCTTCCTTCCTTCCTTCCTTCCTTCCTCCCTTCCTCCCTTTCTTCCTTCCCTCCTTCCCCTCCCTCCCTCCTTATTTCTGTCTCCTTCCTTCCTCCATCCCTCCCTCCTTCTTTCTGTGTCCTTCCTTCCTTCCTTCCTTCCTTCCTTCCTTCCTTCCTTCCTTCCTTCCTTTCTTCCTTCCTTCCTCCCTCCCTCTCTCCCTCCCTCCCTCCTTATTTCTATCTCATTCCTTCCTCCATCCCTCCCTCCTTATTTCTGTGTCCTTCCTTCCTTCCTTCCTTCCTTCCTTCCTTCCTTCCTTCCTTCCTTCCTTCCTTCCTTCCTTCCTTCCTTCCTTCCTTCCTTCCATGCTCTCATTAAATCTGGTTTATTCCCACTGCGTCTGTCACAGAGAATAAAGCACCCCTTTATCACTGCTTGATCAATATTTGCATCCCGTTTGCTTAGTTCAACCTTAGATGTGCAGCGGTTCACCTACTTCTTGTTTAGCATCAGCCCCCTGGGAAAGTATGAAAGATAGAATTAATTTCATTTATGGAACATCAGTGCCTTTTTGATGCAAAGGCTGCTTTTTCAGTGGACAGATTAATGAGCTGCCATTATCATTCAAGCTGATGGACCAACAAAAATCCTTCAGATGATCAAAACATATTATTTTCAGCTGTGCAGTGGGGAAGGCGCAAACAAGCAGCCTTTTCATATTCATCCATCCATCCATCCATCCATCCATCCATCCATCCATCCATCCATTCTTCAGTTCAGCCACTAAGACATTCATTCGCTCATTGCAATTATACCATCTTGGCTGTCCAGTCTCTTCTGATGGAGAATCCACAGCTTCTACATAACACTAAAATAACTTTTAAGAATGAGGGCTTACGAAGGTGGACTAACTCCTTTATCCAATGTATTTCTTAGACTGAAAATTTCTGAAATATATTTTCTAAAGCCTTTCTTATAAAGTCACCCCCCCTCCTCCTCCTCCTTTCAACAAGTGACAAGAAAAAAAAAACCCTTCTTCTCAATCTTTCTGTCTTCGTCTTACACTTCTTATACTGGAAGGGTTGAGGAGATTACACAATCATTAAATGAATGCCAGGAAGACCAAAATCAAAGAAGCATTTATACGCCTAGGGCCAGTGGTGATGGGAGCCGTGTGGAAAAAGAAAGACCAATGTTTTGCAAACAAAGACGAATTCAAATTGCTTTGCCATACTGTATGAGCACTTTCTCGACTTAGGCATTTTGTAGCTGTACCATCAAGTTGTGGTGGTGAACTGTTCATGTTGGTTTACCCCAGTTACATTTGGCAAACTGATTAAATTACTTGTGTTCTAAAGTTAGATGTTATATACTGGCTCACAAGCTTCGATCCTGTGAAATAGTAGGTTAGAAAAATCTTGTGATTCCTCTCCTCTCCTCTCCTCTCCTCTCCTCTCCTTTCTTCTACCCTACCCTACCCTACCCTACCCTCATCTAATCTAATCTAATCTAATCTAATCTAATCTAATCTAATCTAATCTAATCTAATCTACTCTACTCTACTCTACTCTACTCTACTCTACTCTACTCTACTCTACTCTACTCTACTCTATTCCTCTCCTTCCCTTCCTCCTCTCCTTTCCTCTCTCTTTCCCCCCTTTCTTTTCCCCTCCACATCACCTTACCTTTACTCTTCTCTCCTCTCCTCTCCCCTCCCTTCCCGTGCTCTTTCCTTCTCTCCCTTCCATTCCCTCCCCTTCCCTCCCTTCTCCCCTCCCTTTCCCTCCCCTCTCCTTCCTTTCCCTTCCTTCCTTTCCCCTTCCCTTCTCTATACCCTTACCCTCCCTATTTCTTTTCCCTCCCCTCTTTTTCCTTCATAAAATTGTATTTATTGATTGAAAAGACAATATATGGTCACTCAAGCAAAAGAGAACTCGGGGTGCCTTTTGAAAGGACTCTTCAGCTTCACAAAAACATATAATTTGTAACTTTTTAGGAGCTTTAATTCCAAGGAAGAAGAATAGAACAACAGGTTTTGATGTTTTCCTGGACTTTCACGCTTAGAGGAAGCCGTGGAACCTGTATGATTTTTTGATCTCAGTTGTTATTGATAGGATGGAGCTCAGGAAACCAGTGGGTGGCTGGAGCTGGCCAAAAAGGTTGCCAGTTGCTTTCCAACATCATGAAGGATTATTAGCAATGCTTGTATGAAGTGATGAAAAATCACTTGTCCATGAAAGTGCTGCTGATAACAAAAGTAAGGCTGGAAAAGTAATTCACTCCATGCTAACAGTTGGTAACACAAACTCTAGGTAAAGCAATATCAGGAGAGTGATAACATTGCAAGGATTCAATTTAAACAGTGTCAAGACAGCTGTGAATGTTATGAAAAGTGAATTTGTTTACACTAGATTGGCTGGCTGGGTATAAATCCCACCCTTTCTCGTTCCCCTGATGGAAACACATCTTGAATCAAAATAAGAGAATGGAAAGATTGCCATTTCCATTAAGGAAAGGAGTCTACACTTATTCTGTAAAGTTCTGTAAATGAAGAAACAAACAAACAAAACGCTTGATCAAAATGCATGCATGCACGTACGTCTACGTATTTTGATTCACACGCTTGCAAATTCAGTGGAGCTTTTCTGATGAATTTTGACATGTTTATTTTCTGCTTCTCCAGCCTCTCATAAATACGCTTGCAAAATTGTAAAATAAATAAATAAATAAAGTCAGACATCTCATCTCTTACAACGATGCTAAAATTTACTTATTTGTTTATTCTTTTGCTGCTTTGGGGATGCTGTTTTGTCATCGTTCCTGATAGAATCTTCATTTCATGATTCGTTTGATATAAAACTAAATAGCAACAGCACAGCTTTGAGAGCCACAACCTGACTTCTCATATCGAATATGGCTTTGTTTGTTTGTTTTATAATGGGATATTTTGGGGGGGGGCAAACATCAATGTGGTTTTGCGAGAGGGAGGGGGTTGGATGGACCTGGAGAATTGCTACTTAGTTTTAGCCTGATTATGGGATGTTAACAAGGGAATGACTTCAAAGGTTGGCGTCTTTAAAAGAAAAAAAAAAGAAAAAGAAAAAACTCAACAGACCTTATATGGGTCAGGCTCGTTTGAGGGAATTATTCCACCAAGCCAACTGGGGGGAAATGTTTTTTTTTTATAAACTATAACATTTTTTTGTTTAAAGAGAAGCTGACTGTTTTCCACTTTGGGGTATGGAAGAAATAGATTTAGTGAGCCATTTAGGATAGTGTTGCAAAGAAGAGCAACAAAAATGATTAGGGGGCTGGAGGCTAAAACATATGAAGAATGTTTACAGGAATTGGGTAGGTCTAGTTTAATGAAAAAGGGATGCGGTGGCTCAGTGGGTTAGGACGCTGAGCTTGTCGATCAGATGGTCGGCAGTTTGGCGGGTCGAATCCCGAGTGCCGCGTAGCAGAGTGAGCGCCTGTTACTCGTCCCAGCTTCTGCCAACCTAGCAGTTCGAAAGCACATAAAAATGCAAGTAGAAAAATAGGGATCACTACAGTGGGAAGGTAACAGAGTTCCGTGCGCCTTTGGCATCTAGTCATGCCGGCCACATGACCATGGAGATGTCCTCTTTGGCTTTGAAATGGAGATGAGCACCAGCCCCTAGAGTTGGAAACGACTAGCACGCATGTGCATGGGAACCTTTACCTTTACCTTTTAGTTTAATGAAAAGAAAGACTGGGGTGTGTGTGTGACATGATAGCACTTTTCCAATAGTTGAGTTACTGGTATCGGCAAAAAGTAAGCCCTCCCCCAAAGTAAAACCTAGCACTTACTTCAGAGTCCAAAAGAAAGTAAGACAGAGCCTTGGTGGAGCAGTGGGCTAATGCCTCCTTAAGTAACACCAGCTGCCTGCAATTAGTGCAGGTTCGCATCCCACCAGGCTCAAGGTTGACTCAGCCTTCCATCCTTCCGAGGTAGGTAAAATGAGGACCCAGATTGTTGGGGGCAATAAGCTGACTTTGTAAAAATGCCACTTGGGTGTGTGTGAAAGCCCTAATAAGCAGGCATATACATAGAATGAAGGCTACTGCTAAGCTTGTAAGCCGCCCTGAGTCTTCGGAGAAGGGCGGGATATAAATGGAATTAAAATAAAATAAATAAAAATAAAATACTTTTGGGGAAACATGATAACCAGGAAGCAATGGTCTTGGCTTACGTGGGGGGTATAATATTCTAATTTTACCTACATAATTCTGAAGTTCATAATTAAACAGAAGGACTGAAACTGGATGACTCTGGAGGAGAAGAAGAGAGAGACCAGAACTTAGCTTGTTGCCTTTTCCTTGGTGTGAAAGGACTTTGCTTATCTTTCATGGTGCTGGTAACACTGAAAAAAGGTGGAGCCCCCTTAAAAATACAAAATTTAGAGGCCCTGGATTGACTCATAGTAAGCTAACTCCACGTTCTTACCAGATGCTGCGTTTCAGTTGTAAAGTTTACATTATGGAGTCCTTGGGGCTCTTGAGATTGATCGTTTTCTTAGAGATGTTTCATTATGTCTAGTGCTAGCACTCGTGATGTGACCTAGCTGGGTAATGAAATGTCTGCAAGAAAACAACCAAGCTCAGAGAGCACCAAGGAACCCACAGTTCAACCATGAGCTACAGATACTCTCTTCTATGTCCCAAAGATGCTTTTTCAGGAGGCAACTGGACTTTCTTGTTTTTCTTCGAAGACCTTTTGCTTCTCCAAAGCACCTGAAAGCAGGACAAGAAGCAACGGATGGAAACTAGTCAAGGAGAGAAGCAACCTAGAACTAAGGAGAAACTTCCTGACAGTTAGAACAATTAACCAGTGGAACAACCTGCCTCCAGAGGTGGTGAATGCTCCAACACTGGAGGTTTTTAAGAAGAGACTGGACAGCCATTTGCCTGAAATGGTATAAGGTTTCCTGCCTGAGCAGGGGGTTGGACTAGATGACCTCCAAGGTCCCTTCCAACTTTTATTATTATTATTATTATTATTATTATTATTATTATTATTATTATTATTATTATTATTATTATTATTATTATTATTATTATTATTCTCATCCAAGAAGCTTTCTACAGCTCTGATTAGATGGTGGGGAATGGAAGGATTTATATTCCTTGCAGACAGCTGGTCATACATGGCAAGGAATATAAATCCTTTCACTCCCCTTCATCTAGTCAGAGCTGAAAAAGCTTCTTGGATGAAAAGCGAAAGGTCTTCAAAGAAAAACAGGAAAGTCCAGTTGCCTCCTGAAAAAAAAAAACAAACACCTTTGGGACAACCATGACCTGGATCAGTGGTGGGATTCAGCCAGTTCGCACCACTTCGGCAGAACCGGTAGCTAATATTTTGTTGCCCAGGCCCAGAATGGACTTCTGGAAACAGCATCCACACAGAGAACCAGCGGTTCACATATTTGAATCCCACCACTGACCTGGATGACCGAGAATCTCCATAGACACTCTCTTCTATAGATTACGTTATATTTTGCATTGCTTCTCTGACTCTCATGTAAACATTTCTAAGGGTCTATAATCTGCAACCGTGCCTTAACTGGGGCTCTTTTCTAAGTACTTTAGGCCTGGAGCCCAACGCTCCATGTACTGTCTGCCAATAAACCCATTTTGTTGCATCCATCTTCAAACCCTTTGGTTCCTTATTTGAGTATTTTTCTCACTGTATCCCAGCCCAGTCAGCAGGTTTAGAATATCAAGAATGTGAACAATCTACCATGTTTTTCTGTGTCCTTAACATTTTTTCACGTTCACAGATTCTGCCCATGCCTTGTTTTGTTCTTGTAATCCAGAACCCATTTGAAGACACTTAGTTGGACTATATTATAGGGAAGTGTCCTATCATATGAATGAACCTCCGTTCATTCCGCCGGGACCTGAAGACCTGGCTCTTCGAGCTCTCTGGCCCAGGCTGAGAATATTTTTAATTTTAATTTTAACTGGGTTTTAATTTTCTCAGGGTTCTATTTAATCTCTTTTAATTTGTTTTAATGTTTGTATTGACTGTTTTTTAAATGCCCTGTAAACCGCCCTGAGTCCTTCGGGAAAGGGCGGTATATAAATCTAAATAAAATAAAATAAATAAATAAATATCCTCTGTCATGGATATTTACATCACACGTTGCATCCGTAAAGCCAGAAACATTGTGGCTGATTACACACACCCCTCATATACACTCTTCACTCTTTTGCCATCTGGAAAGAGGTACAGGAGCATTATGGCTCGGACATCCAGATTGTGTAACAGTTTCTTCCTTACAAGCCATTAGAATTCTCAACACGAAGAAACTGGAACTATAAATACTTGTATTTGTAGTTTTTAAGTTTTTAGTTTAGAGTTATGTGTAGTTTGTTGTTCTGCTCTTCTTTTGATTTGTGTTGTCTAATGTATCACCTTGGTTCTGGGGAAACGTTTTGTTTCACTGTGTACTGTACTGTATATTGTTGAAATGACAATAAAGTCTACTACTACTACTACTACTACTACTACTACTACTACTACTACTAAGTGTTTTAGGGACTCTCTAGGAACTAACCTGGAACTCTGCAGAAGGCAATCCAGATTTATGAGACTTTGAAAGGGCAAGTTACAAATAAGACCTGAACTTGTGCACCATTATTCTTTCCCTCTATATCGGGGTGTCCAACCTTGGCAAATTTAAGACTTATGGACTTCAACTTCCAGAGTTCTCCAGCTAGGCTAGCTGGGGAATTCTGAGAGTTTATTTATTTATTTATTTATTTATTTTAATTCCATTTATATCCCGCCCTTCTCCGAAGACTCAGGGCGGCTTACAAGGTTAGCAGTAGCCTTCATTCTATGTATATGCCTGCTTATTAGGGCTTTCACACACACACCCCAAGCAGCATTATTACAAAGTCAGCTTAATTGCCCCCAACAATCTGGGTCCTCATTTTACCTACCTCGGAAGGATGGAAGGCTGAGTCAACCTTGAGCCTGGTGGGACTCGAACCTGCACTAATTGCAGGCAGCTGGTGTTAAAAGTCCACAAGCTGGTGTTAAAAGTCCACAAGTCTTAAAGTTGCCAAGGTTGGACATCCCTGCACTATATGCTTACTTTTGGGCTTCAAAACCTGTTATAATGAGAAACATTAATCTTTTTTCTAATTAGAACTTTAAACCATGATTCCAATCTGGCTACTAAAACTAGTTATTAAACAAGCATAATCCTCATCCAGTTCTGAAGATAGAACGTGATATCTCACATCTCTGATAGATCCATCAAAGATGAATGAGTGGCTGGACAATTCTTCTGGGCAAGAGGGAAATTTAGATAGACATACAGTAAGTATTTGCAAAAGGAAACTTATTTAAATCTACTTTTCCTATGAATCAGCTTTAGGTTAAAAAGGTGAGTGAGAATCACCTAGAAATACTCTGACCAGGTCATCTAACTCCGTGATTGGTTATTCTGAATATTCTTCTCACCTATTTAGGCGTCTCCTTGCTGGGTGAACCTGCTTTGTCTTTCAAAAGCTGGTAAAGCAGGGGTCTTCAAACTTGGCCCTTTTATGACTTGTGGACTTCAACTCCCAGAATTCCTCAGCCAGGCTGGCTGAGGAATTGTGGGAGTTGAAGTCCACATGTCATAAAAGGGCCAGGTTTGAAGACCCCTGTGGTAAAGAATCAGGACTGGCCTTATTGAGGTTACATAACATGGATTTTGTAACTTGCTAACTAACATGGTTATATTTAGTTATATTTTAATTTGATTTATTTTCTCTCTTTTAAATTGATGTTCAGATGTATGAGCTTTTCACATTCGTAAACTGATAAACAGGCTGGAGAATATCTCCAGATAAGAAAAAAAATGGTTAGTACCAATTGGGGTCTGGTTTATCCCTTTTGTGAACTCCAAACAACCTTTCCCCCTACAATTTATTTATTTATTTATTTTATTTATTTGATTTGTATACCGCCCTTCTCCCCAAGGACTCAGGGCAGTGAACATGGACATAAATATCAAAATGCACAATACAGAAATTGAAAACAAATTAAACCCTAGTGCCCAAATGCAGAAGATAAATTACATTAAAATAATAATTAAAACAAAAACCGGTCAGACCAGACCAGATTGCTCAAACAGATAGGTTTTTATGCCCCTTCTCATGTCACACCTCATTTTAATGAACATGTGTGATATTATGGGATGCAAATATCTAACATGTTAGACTGCATGTAACCGATTGTCTATGCAAAGGGGAACTTACTTTTATCCTGTCCAATCAACTTTCCTCTTGAATTTTTCCTTTGGTGTATTATAAAAAGGAATGTAGGATCTCTCTCAGAGAGAGATCCCACTTTATCAGGCTACCTTAATAAACTGCTTTTAAATGATCTTCTGACTCGGTTGCTTATTGGGAAGGTAAACTGAGGCAGAACCTAGGGCCAGATTTGTCTATCATGATTGTGATACCTAGAGAATCAGTTTATAAGTATATTCAAATCTTAAGGGTCATGATAAATTGAGGGAACTAAGAAGCTTTGCCAAGTAAAGTCTATCCTCTGTTTTATTTTAAACTGCACTCGATCATTTTGACTCATTTTTGCTGAATTTGGAAGTAATGTACTGAAATGAAAGCTAAAATGATTTTATCCCTGGGCTAGACTGCTGAGCTAAATGCTGGCCAGTTCTTCAGGAGAAAAATGGAAAAAAATTAGGTGTGTGTGTGGGGGTGGAAACCTTATCTAAAAATTCAACCCTTAGGGCTGGATTTTGATGGGTTCCAGTTGAGTTTTAGTCATTGTTGTAAATCTCATGAATGATGGCACTGTATGTTCTTCAGAAATGTACAGCAAAGGAGGTCTTGTATATTTAGGAAGATAGATACTCAGAGCTTGGTTATAACGGCTTCAAAGAGATCATGAGCGAAGCATCGAAGTCAATGCACAATAAAATTAGGCTTATTAAAAATTTATTAAGCTGAAAACATTAAGGTCACTTCCTCCAGCAAACCGTTCAAAAGTAGCTCTGGACCTTCGTCAACCCACAAAGTGGGCTGTACTTGAAAGCTGAATTGATTGATTTCAGGCTCACTTGCAGGGCATTTGAATTCATAATGATAATAAAAAAACTAGTTTTATTTTCTCCGTTGCCGTATCCACGTGAACAGCAAGGAGAGAAGGAATGAAATGTTCGTTGTAATGTCACAGTCCCCTTGTGGATTTGTGTGCAGTGGTGTGATGCAAGTATGAAAAGGCAGAATTTGCACTGTGGTGTCACAAGATACATTTTGGCTTCATTGGTTTAGGGAACAGATTCCCTACATGGGAAAGTACAAAAAAAGTTGCCAGATCCCTATTCTGCACAGCATTTAGTAACAATAATACAGTTGGAAGGGACCTCGGAGGTCATCTAGTACAACCCCCTGCTCAGGCACGAAACCCTATACCATTTCAGACAAATGGCTGTCCAGCCTCTTCTTAAAAACTTCCAGTTTTGGAGCATTCACAGCTTCTGGAGGCAGGTAGTTCCACTGATTAATTGTTCTAAGAGTCAGGAAGTTTCTCCTTAGTTCCAGGTTGCTTCTCTCTTTGGTTAGTTTCCATCTGTTGCTTCTTGTCCTGCCTTCAGGTGCTTTGGAGAATAGCTTGACTCCCTCTTCTTTGTGGCAGCCCCTGAGATATTGGAACTCTGCTATCATGTCACCCCTCGTCCTTCTCTTCATACCCAATTCCAGCAACCGTTCATTATATGTTTTAGCCTCCAGTCTCCTGATCCTCTTGGTTGCTCTTCTCTGCACTCTTTCTAGAGTCTTGACATCTTTTTTATACCTTGGTGACCAAAACTGGATGCAGTATTCCAAGTGTGGCCTTACCAAGGCGTTGTAAAGTGGTATTAACACTTCACATGATCTTGATTCTATCCTTCTGTTAATGCAGCCTAGCACTGTGTTGGCTTTTTTGGTAGCTGCAGCACACGGCTGGCTCATATTTAAGTGATTTATGTCTTGTTATCCACACGCATGGTTAGAAGAATAATGTGGTGGCCTAGAGGTGGCGGTCTCGCCTCACAATCAGGAGGCAGTGAGTTCGATCCTAGGTAGTGGCAGATATTTCTCTCTCTGGGTGCACAGAAAAAATATCTGCTGCGAACTCCACATAGGTGTCAGGAAAGGCATCTGGTCAGTAAACATTCAGCTCCATTCAGTCATCCTGACTCCACCCTGATGCAAGTGTTTAACCACGGGATGGTTAAAAGAAAGAAAAAAAATCCATCACGCGGTTAGAACAGCCACTCAATTTATCTTTCCTTTTCAGAGCTCCAGTAGTCCATATTCATCTGTTAATCTGCCCATGGCACCTTATCCAAAGATTCCCGATTCTGCCAAAATAAATCAGCTGAAATCAAGACTCAGCGAAGTAAATTGATCCACCCTGAGCAAAGGACCTGAAGAAATTGGGTTGTATATTATTCGCTGATAGGGGAAATTTGACTTTCCTGAGCTTTCAATTATGTTGCTTAAAAGAGTAATTTAATTGCCTTTGAGGGATAGTTGACCTCCTTCTATCTGCATAATCAGAAAATCCTTCTAGCTGGAAGAGAAGCCAAATGGATAGTCATCCATGGACTCATTTCTTTGCAAATAATAATTGGGCACTTAATGGGCAAGAGTTTGGGTGGATCACATCTGATCCTAAAGCAATGCAGAGTGGGTTTTTTTCATTGAGCTGATGGAAGTGGGATAGGGGACCCTTTCTGAGTAATGTCTTGAGTAACAAGGAGTGCCTTTGATTAACATTTCCAGTTCTCTGAAGTAACAAAGAAAGTGTCATGGTTCCGACAGATGAAACTCTTCAAAAGAACTTCGAGGCATTGTTTACCTTAAAGAAACTTTTATTCAAGAAACAAAGTATCAGCACTACATAGTCAAAACCAGAAACTAAATTTCCCTCCTCTGGATATAAAGTAGCAATGCACAATTCCCTCCTCCAAGAAACAGTCATAAATCACATTCCCCAATTAGCTTGAAGCAAAGGTTTTCTTCCCAGCTCTCCAGCCCGCCAAAACTCTATCAACTCTGGGCCCAATGACCTTGGGTTCTCATGGCTAAGTTATTATTGTTATGACTAGATGGACTCTCATCCACATTCCCCCCTCCCAGCATCAGCTAACTCTAAAAGCAATAGAGAAAAATGGCTGCATTTCCATCTGTTGTCAAAGCAAGAACATCTGATGTTAGCAGCATTGACAGAAAGTTTTCCATGAGGAATGTGGGGTCTGATGACAAGTGGTTCAAACCAGCTAAAGACAAGGACAAACACTTTCTTTCTTTCTTTCTTTCTTTCTTTCTTTCTTTCTTTCTTTCTTTCTTTCTTTCTTTCTTTCTTTCTTTCTTTCTTCTTTCTTTCTTCCTTCTTCTTTCTTTCTTTCTTTCTTTCTTTCTTTCTTTCTTTCTTTCTTTCTTTCTTTCTTTCTTTCTTTCTTTCTTTCTTTCTTTCTTTCTTTCTTTCTTTCTTTCTTTACCATATGATGAGAAGATGACAGAAGAGAGGTAAACATATACAAACAATCCACATCATTATGTGGTGTTAGTTGTGAAGTCATGTCCGACCCATTGTGATCCCATGGACAACATTCCTCCAGGCCTTCCTGTCCTCTACCATCTTCTGGAGTCCATTTAAGCTCACGCCTACCGCTTCAGTGACTCCATCCAGCCACCTCATTCTCTGTCGTTCCCTTCTTCTCTTGCCCTCAATCTTTTCCAGCATTAGGCTCTTCTCCAGTGAGTCCTTCCTTCTCATTAGATGGCCAAAGTATTTGAGTTACAACTTCAGGATCTGGCCTTCTAAAGAGCAGTCAGGGTTGATCTCCTCTAGGACTGACCGGATTGATCGCTTTGCAGTCCAAGGGATTCGCAGGAGTCTTCTCCAGCACCATAGTTCAAAGGCCTCAATTCTTTGGCACTCAGCCTTTCTTATGGTCCAACTTTCACTGCCATACATTATAACTGGGAAGACCATAGCCTTGACTATACGCACTTTTGTTGGCAGGGTGATGTCTCTGCTTTTTAATGTGCTGTATAGATTTGCCATGGCTTTCCTCCCCAGGAGCAAGCGTCTTTTAATTTCTTGGCTGCAGTCCCTGTCTGCGGTGATGTTGGAGCCCAGGAAAATAAAATCTGTGACTACCTCCATTTCTTCCCCATCTATTTGCCAGGAATTGAGAGGGCTGGATGTCATGATCTTGGTTTTCTTAATGTTAAGTTTCAACCCAACTTTTGCACTCTCCTTCTTCACCCGCAACAAGAGGCTCTTTAGTTCTTCTTCACTTTCTGCCATTAAAGTGGTATCATCTGCATGTCTTAGTTTGTTGATATTTCTCCCAGCAATCTTAATTCCAACTTTTGATTCATCTAGGCCTGCCTTTCTCATGATGTGCTCTGATATAAGTTAAATAGGCAGGGTGACAGTATACAGCTGTGCCGGACTCCTTTCCCAATTTTGAACCAATCAGTGGTTCCGTGTCCAGTTCTCACTGTCACTTCTTGACCCACATATAGGTTTCTCGAGAGACAAATAAGATGGTCTGGTACTCCCATCTCCTTAAGAACTTGCCACAGTTTGTTATGATCCACACAATCAAAGGCTTTAGCATAGTCAATGAAGCAGAAGTAGATGTTTTTCTGGAACTCCCTAGCTTTTTCCATGATCCAGCGTATGTTGGCAATCTCTAGTTCCTCTGCCTCTTTGAAATCCTGCCTGTACTTCTGGTAGTTCTTGATCCACATACTGCTGGAGTCTAGCTTGTAGGATTTTAAGCATAACTTTACTAGCATGTGAAATGAGTGCAATGTTGCAATAGTTTGAACATTCTTTGGCACTGCCTTTCTTTGGAATTGGAATGTAAACTGATCTTTTCCAATCCTGTGGCCACTGTTGAGTTTTCCAAATTTGCTGGCAAATTGAGCGTAGCACTTTTACTGCATCGTCTCTTAAGATTTTGAATAGCTCAGCTAAAATAATGTCACCTCCACTAGCTTTGTTGTTGCCCAGCTTTCCTAAGGCCCACTTCACTTCACATTCTAGGATGTCTGGCTTGAGGTCAATGACCACCTCACTGTTGTTATCAGGGACGTTAAGCTCATTCTTGTATAGTTCTTCTTTGTAATTTTTCACCTCTTCTTAATCTCTTCTCCCTCTGTTAGGTCCCTGCCATTTTGGTCCTTTATCATGCCCATTTTTTCATTAAATGTTCCCTTCATCTCTCCAATTTTCTTGAAAAGATCTCTGGTCCTCCCTATTCTATTCTTTTCTTCTCTTTCTTTGCACTGTTCATTTAAGAAGGCATTCTTATCTCTTCTAGCTATTCTCTGGAATTCTGCATTCAGTTGGGTGTATCTTTCTTTTTCTCCCTTGCCTTTCGCTTCCCTCCTTTCCTCAGCTATTTTCAAAACTTCCTCAGACAGCCATTTTGCTTTCTTGCATTTCTTTTTCTTTGGGATGGTTTTGGTTGCAACTAAAACCATCATTACGTACAAAATGTCTTCTGAGGTATGGCAGTGGCCTCTTAACTGCATGTCCAGTTCAGCTATCCAGGCAATGGCCTGTGGCATTGCTTCTTGCAGTTCTTCTAGGGCAGAGTTCCCAACCTTTTCCAGCCTGGAGAGTAAGGGGAAGGGAGAAAGAGGGAATGATTTTGTGGGAG